>BPLT01000210.1:600000-983175 GCA_019656295.1 Rhododendron mucronatum var. ripense
TGATATATTCCCTACATGGATTCTCTTGGATATATTCTTTACAAGCGTATCTTATATTATTACAATGGACAAACAACTTTACCCTTCCTACATAAAAGAAATAACTAATTTGTTGTAGCAATAAAGAATACGCGTGTTAAGGGTAAAATATTGAAGACTTGCATGGGTATTGATGCCAAACATATCTATACATAGCATAATGATTTCCTGACTGATCCTGCTGGAGCTTTTTTGTTGCAAAAAAAGAAACACTAAAGTTTTTGTGTTTGGTTGCACAACTTGGGGAAATTTTTTTAGATACATCATCGTTTGCAATTCTCACACTAATCCTTCTCCTTCTAGCGACTGATCTATAAAAAGGATATGATGAGAGAAAGTGACTTTGGGGAGACAACGGTAAAGGAACCAAACACAGGGTCATGGGCGGCTCTACCATTTAACCAAGGGTTCAAGCGAACCCTTGAGGTTCAAGAAATGCTATAATGTGGATTTCATTCTATATCGTCTGCACTGAATCCTTCGTAAGAAGTCAAAGTAATGAGATGACTTTGTGAGGTAGTAGATTATATAGCTCAACTTAATAAAATAAAGCAAGCTCAAATAAAATTCAACCAAAATAGTTCTTTACTGCATGTAGAGTTCTGTATACAATAACTTCATGCACATTTTCTGTCAACACTTAACTAAAATCATGGGGCTGGTGCAGGGTCCAAAAACAAGCATTAATATCTTGGTATTCCAAAAATTATTCCCCAGCAGTGAACCACAAACAAGCAAACAACAATATTGAATAAGTGATTTTCATGGAAATATCAATGTCAGTCCCCAATCTAGAAGGACGACGGATAATAAAATCGTATCCCATTTCCATGGTACCCTGTCCCAGGCTAAGCGTGAGCATCCTTATGAGAAGTGCTTTTCCAAACTCTTCCATTAAGGCCATTTGGATAACCACATTATTCATTCCCTAACAGTAGAAGTTAGCCCCATCAAGAAAGGTCCTTTGGATCACTTCTGCCTCTCCTTTATTTGAGATAGCAATAGTCTGGTTCTCCTGGCATGACACTTAGGTGATCTTTACAAGCTCACAGTCTTTATCGAGAAATTTTGTATATCCACTTGTAATACGAGCCTCCTAAAGTCCTTCACAAGTAAGACATCTGCTAGGCTGGCCATATTTGTTGTACCCTTGTTTATCAGAACATTGACGAATCCAATTAGTAGACTGCCTCATAGAAACAGAACAAGGAATATGAAGGCTTCCTTCCCTAAGTTATGTTATCGAGAAGATCCTACAATGTTCACCTTAATGGGTGCAGGCATGGTTTTTTCCATCTTTAATCAAACAAATGATAAGGTTACCTCAAGCTTGAGGCAGAGGCCATCTTCTTATAGAACCACCACATGAACAGCTCCACAAGAAACTTGACGAATAATCTGCTAAACATAGGAATTGACGCCATCATTATTCTTAGCAAGAGCTCGTAAAGACAAGCAGGTCAAGACATCAACACGATTGCCATGAATTGCTATCAGTATGCAAGCCAGGAATAGAAGGGCAAGGAAGAAAATACAAATTCTATATAATCAGTGTTGTTTTTTCGTCACCGATCCCATCACCAATATTCAGAACTTACAGCATCGGGAATGGTGCATTAATTACAATCTTCCAAACAAAAATAGTCTCTCAGCTGTAGCGTAGTCATGATTCACAAACAACAGAGGAACACGCTGTGAAAGAGATCAGTTGTTTGTTTTCATTCAGGTTTAATTACTTTGCTTTTTAGTTTTCGTTTAGCTATGTTCGTACATGACCTCTCATGTTCAACCATTGAATTACATCCACTCTCAACAGCATGTATATAGGTCTCGTACCCCTTCTTCGAAGACTCAACCAAAATATTGGATAATTAACTGAACAATTTTGACATTGGCAAGGGCTTTAACCTGACTGGAGATAGTCTCAGCTTGGGTCTTGGGTGGCTACAGGGACGGATTTAGGTGGGGGCATGCAGGGGCACGTGCCCCCGCGTGCCCCCACTCGAGATTAAAATATTTTTGTATACATTAGCATAATTATAAAAATCTGTTGATATATAAACATATAGACTTGGATATATCTCAAAAATACGCATATAGAATTAGTTTTATTCTTGAATTTCATCATATGGTGTATTTATACTTGTTGCTTTACGAGCTATTTGTCCATTTGGAGCTATTTTTTCTTGATTTTCTTCATTTTTAACCGTTTGAGAGAAATATATTAAAAGAAAGTAATTACCAGAACTAGCTCGATCATTCTAAAACTTGTCGATGTTCATTTAAAACTAACTTGAAAATTTTGTCTTAGATTTTGTGCTCATTTTACCCAATTTAAGTAAAAATACGCGTTATAAACCGTTGTCGTTAGTAATGCATGCCTTAATTTTGTACGATCTTACTGTGGTTGACTAAAAAAATAAACTTTTGTCATTATGATTAACAAGGTGCCCCCACTAGTCTATATTCTTGGATCCGTCCCTTGGTGGCTAGCACCCCCAAAGTTCCTCTTTGGTTCCAACCCCAAGTAAACAATCATGCTAATAAACCTACCTTAGTGGAGTCCTTCGTCCAAATGAATGGGAAATCAAAACCCAACATCTATCTTTGATAGAGGAGTTTGACGGTACTCCCTTTGGGCTCTGTCTGTATTTACTTGGCCCATGATCCCATTTTTTGCTATCCCAAACTGTATGTCTATTTTGACTTTTCATTGGGCATAATTAGATATATTTATTATTTTGCCTTTCTTCTTAGTCCACAATTAAAATTGATCGAAACAATCTTTTGGCTACGTTTAAGATGTCCAATCAAGGGTACTTTGGAAAAAAGAATTATTTTTAGTTTGCAATGATGATGTTCTTTGAAGAGTTAGATTCCCAAAAAAAAGCCCCAATATTGTACTAAGACGGAGGGAGTATATAAGAGAAATAAAGAGAACTCATAGAAGCAACATTGAAAAAATTCTAGAAAAAAATAGTAAAAAAACACACCAAATTTAATACTCTCTTCGTCCCTTATTTATAGTCTGGTATTCCATTTTGGGCTGTCCCTTAATAAGTGTCCATTTTGTAAAGTTAGTAGGTAAAAGTTGGTGAATTGTCTATTTTGTCCTTAAAAGTAGATTCCATTTTAAAAAGTAAGTGAGTAAAAGTGTAATGATGAAGGGTAAGTAGGGAAAATGGAGAAAAAAGTTGATGTGAAAAGTATAATGATGTCTTTTTAATAAGTTGGAATTACGAAACAGGACACTTAAAAAGGGACGGAGGGCGTAACACAATAGGACTTGAACTCGCAAGATATGCTAGTAGCCCCCTCAATTCATGAGTATGATACAAAAAAAAAAAAAAATTCAAAATCACTACATTTGTCAACATCAAAACCTATATCTAATCTCCAAAAAAATTCTCAAAAACAAACACAAGATTGCAAAAAAAAAAAAAAAACCAATCGAACAAACAAAAGCGCTTAGATGAACATGATCAAAACTTTGAGGATTGCTTGCGCCGTGTGTGGTTCGATTATTGGCAAAACCAAAACCAAAACCGGAACACAAATGTAAAGCCAAAACGATAACCAAAGCTGGCGATTTCATTTTATCTAAACCATAACCAAAACCACATTTTTGATTCGGTTCGGTATTTCACCAAAACTGGAGGTCAATAGAGTTAGCGACATTAAATGTCCAACAATAATATGTCTAAAAAAGCCAACAAGTACACTAAATATCCATCATCCAACAACAAAATACCATTAAATTGTCAACAAACTAATACACCATATCTATCAAATTTCAGCTTTCAGTTATCAATCTTCATATCAATCAAATTCAACCAAAAATCAAAGAGTTTAATTATTGTTAGCAACACATAAAATTAAGACTATAACAAATGTAAGACGAATGACAATTACCTCACGAGTACCACATGTATCCTCCGAATCTACATCATTATATGTATGTATATATGAGGGAATATTTGTGTAATTATAATACTGTTTGGTTCAGTTTTCAGTGCGGTTATCACATGAAACCAAAACCAAAACTAAACCGACTAGTTTTTCGAAATCAAAAACCAAAACCACGATTAAAAATTCGGTTAAAAAACTACACCAATCAATTCGGTACGGTTCGGATAACCAACAGTTTTGGCAATATTGCCATCCCTACCCACAATTAATTCCTGCATGCGTTCTAGCTCAAGATCCTCGAACTCTTTCAAGATCCACTTGAAAGCCATAATGAAACCTTAGCTTGTAAAATCAAGGAAACAAATCAATTGGATACACAAAATATGTGTGTAAACTACATACATAGAGTGAGAGGAACTAAGTTCAAAGATCTCTCATCCTCTTCTTTATCAGGTTCACAAAAGGATCCGTATCATCGAATTGTTTTCTTTGGGCTCTAATGGTAGAAGCGGCCAACTGATATATATATATATATATATATATATATATATATATATATATATATATATATATATATATATATATATATATTGCCCTTGAATTTGAGCCAAAACAACACGACGATGGATTCTGTGGAGATTTTAAGATCGCGTTCAAGTTAGGGTTAGAGTTTGGAGTGAGTTTGAAGCAATTGCAGCCATTTTTTTTGGGTTAGAGATATGACTAAAGAGATTGGGAAGTAGATATAGGGAGTGTGTGATGTGAGAGAGAAGCAGGTGGAACCCAAAAGGTACGGAGGAAGGTGGGAGGAAATTTCAAATAGTAGGTAGGAAGGAGGGAGGAAATTTCCCCTTGACCGCCCAACAACTTGAATTAGAACTGTTAAATCGCAAAACTACCCCCATGAGTGCAGCCCAACCCAATATACACACTGAGGGGCATTTCGGGCAAAGATTGGCCTACTCTCATTTATCAGGGTAGGATGTCATGAGAAATTGCTTATGTGATGTTTCCCGAAATTTTTGTGGTGGGAGCCACACCATGCTCCACCACCGAGCCAATATAGGATTGCTTGTGCCTCAACCGTGCTTGAAAGCACTTGACCAGAAAAATATGATTTCACTGAACTAATTAGTCTACCATATTATTGATTACAATCTGTGAAAAACCCAACTACCCCCAATGTTTGGGGACTACATAGAAAAGCTAATTTTGAGAGGATAGTTGGATTTTCACAGGTTGGGGGACTACATTTCATTCATCAAGTTCCAATAGTTGCAAGATACTACACGACCCCATTCCATTAAGAAAAATAATTACTTATTTTCTAGATTAAAGGTGATGTATTATGAGAAAATGACCTGTCTCGTAAAGCAGAAATTAAGTACTTAAAAAATAAGAATCTTACCAGAATCAATCCAACTTAAATACCAATGAGATAGAAATTTTCTCGGTAATCGTTGATTGAAAAAAGGAATGATCGAAGTCTTCATTTCCGGTCAAACACACTACCTATTTTCTTTGTATAAAGAGAAATCTTGCCAGGATTGCACTTGTCGTTGATTTTAACCTAGTACTTTGCTGAAAAAGTAACACGAACTTATAGAACAATTGACCTTAGCCAAGAGAACAAAAGAATATATGTCAAGGACCAGTGGCGGCTTTAGGAATTTGTGATAGGGTGTTCATAAATTACGTTAACTCTACTAGCTGATATATTACTCTGATATATTTCCCAATATTATATGTACAATATCTCTCATATAGTTGTTGTAATTGTAAGGTTTAAGTTTAAAATATATTGCCATTCATTTTTAAGTATGCAATGACACTTGTTTAGGTATCTATCGATTTTTCGTAGACATGTAAGTTTTTGGTGTGTTTTGTAAAATAAATAGTTCAAATAATTATTATAGGTTTTTGTATGGGCCCAACAAATGAGAATATGTAGGGAGATGGATAGATGGGGTACGGAGAGGAGCTTAAACCATTAGGGAGAGGTTTGGTGGCGGCATTGGGAGGATTTAGGGTTGTAGTGCAGGGGTCCTGTACAATGCACGATCCGAGCCGTTCGTTTTGACAATTAATAGCCAACATCACGGTGAGTCAAAATGACTATTTCTAAATGTCACGGAGGTGTAATCTTTCGAGCATAAAATACAAGGAGATACACCGTATTTTGCTTGATAACTGTTGATAGGGTGATAAATGAGCCGAACAGATGGTTGATCAAGCTTGGTTTAAAGACTTAACGAGCTTTAAAAATATGGTAGAACTTAGCTTGATTATAAGACAAGCGGATCTCAAACAAACTTTAATTGAGCTGAACATGTACCAATCTCAAGTATCTTGAATTTTTTATACCCCACAAGCCAAACAAGAAAAGTAGTAACTTGTTCGAGCTTGGTTTGAAATTTTAACGAGTTTTAAAAAGATGTTTAAGCTTGATTTGTTTATGTAAAATATAGATCTTAAACGAGCTTTTAACAAGCGAGCACGAGCTCAACCTGGCTTAATTTAGGTTGTTTAGCAGCCCTAACTGTTGGGTTAATTGTGATGTTGAAAGATGTATAAGATCTCAATATGAATATCTCAAACTCTTCTCAAAGGCCATGAAATCTTATCTGCATACCAAACAAAAACTTGTACATAGTAATAAGGCTACTAACATCAATTTTTTTGTTGCCATTCGTTAATCCTAAATTCCTAATCTACTCTATCCTACGGGACTTGGGGAGAGAGATGGGTGCTTACGAGAATCGAACCCTGCCCATGTGCATGAGAGTATAAGGGAGGTACCAACTGCACTCACTTCACTTGCATCTACTAAAAATCATATGAGTAATTTCCCTGTGTCATACAGGCGACCATCCATAGATTTCTCAATTTCCCCCTTACTTTCTCCCCTTCTCAAGATTTAGGTTCTGTTTGGAACTTGGGGAAAGATAGTGAAAGGAAGGGAAAATAAGTAACGGGAAAATTAGAGAGATAGTTAAAGAGAAATTAGAGGGACGCCGAACTTGCTTTTCGAATAATCTGGAATGTAATAGCCTAATAGGGGTTTAGCCATTAGGCCCATATCCATTGGCATTGCTCTGCTTAGATATTGACATATCAGAACCACTAATTTGCCACGGATTTGGTTGTATCAACCCCCCAATTTGCCCATTCGCAGAAGGCCGTGGATTTGCTTGGAAAATGATTACCCATGCGAGTCAAAGTTGTCGCCATATCAGCCATTGCCACATTTGAACCCATCATCACAATAACTCCCCGTCCTTTCAAAACTGCTAGAGCTCGTTGTAGGATCTGTGTCATTTGGCATCCCAATATCCATAGGGAAAGAGAACTGCCGATTCCGATGGTGTGGAGTGCTGAAACTTTGATGGAAGCTTGTGTTTGCCCTAGTTGCCTTGGCAATTCTGTTTTCATCGTCAAAGAGGTCAGTGTTAATACCAAGGTGAGGGAAGTCATCAGGCACTGCACTATGGTTGTGACGCGCTGACGTAGAGGCTGGAAATTTAGAAGCAAAGCAATCTTGAGATCTGTTATTCACAGGGTTAAGGAAAAACATAACTACTGTGGGTTGAAGAAGTTGAAGTTTCAAGAGCTAGCTGCACTTACTGAATGCAATAGCAGTGGTGTGGTTTGAACCATGGAAACAGCAGGGGGAGTTGGTTTAGGTCCTTGAACAATTGGAGCACTTAAGGGCTTTGCAGTAGGTATATGAGGGCCAGTTTTATGCACATCAGCTAAATTAATAGGTTCGTAGTTATCTGAAGATGGCATATTAACCAAACTAGGATCAGTGCCAACCAGCAGTCCTTGATTTTGAGTTCATCTGAACAGGAGAAGGGGGAATGTGGCAGGGCTGATAGAGGAGGAAAAAGGCATTCCTGTTGAGTTTTGTTGGGGAGGTCTATGTGTATCAGCTTGATCTTTGATGCTCAGTTCTCTTTGCAGACTTACGACTTCTTCATCCTGTTACACAAAAAAGCAAAGTATGCCATCTAACACAAAAGGCCAAACTAAGACGACCCCAAAAGAGAACAAAGGGGGGGGGGGAGGAGGGGGGGAAGTGGTTGTTGTTGTTGGGGTGAAAGGAAGCAACAATTAGAATAAAGTCAATATACATCGAATGCCCATAATCAAGGATCAAAAATTTGTTTTGGTCTGTTGTATCGGTTAGCTAGGAAACAAAACTTAAAAGGCTTAAGAAATGCCATCTTTCGCTTCAATAACTTGAAGCATCATAGAAAATCGTATCTGATTCAGGACCATCTGAGACAAATGCATGACCCCCACAAATGCCCCCTGCCTCCTTCTAGATAGACAACAAAACTTGTAAACGCAGCTATGCATCCTAGAGATGACAAACACCCTATAAATTGAACAAAACGCTAGAATGGTACTAATTTAAACTTTGGTTTTGTAATGACCCCAAAATTCCTTGTTCAGGAGAAACAAACTACCAATATCACATGCAAAAAAATCAACTGAACTCCATAAGTGTAATTGATTGTGCTTAAGTATACCATATGATCAATTGGCAAACAGGGAAAGTTTTGAATCTTACTAAGCTAAACTTCATCTACAGTTATATGTCAATTTCTGCTATAGCAATACCTTTTTCGCTTCTAATTACATGGCGAAGGCATGGTAGAAAAACCTACAACTATTGAATCCATGAATTTCTGCAAAGAAAAGGCACATAACCCTCCTCATAGTCGTAGTAAACTTGCAAAAGATACGCTACACTGTGTGCTTTCTATGTTATATGTTTAATGTTGTGTTCTTTTCCTTTTTCTTCCACCAAGCATGTAAACTATTTGATATACTATTTTTACAATTCGAAACAACTTATCCTTTTGGTTACACATTCTTTAGTTATGACTTATAAAGCCAGCAGATTGAATTTCACAGCGGCACCCATCATATATGTGTCATAATCAACTCAAGGAAAGGAAGTCTAAAAAGAAGTTTAGTCAGGTACGTCTTCTATACAGAAAAGACTTTATTTGTGTGTATCTTGTGGTAATATAACTCACGAGTTCAAAGACATCTGTCAAAAGTGATTGCCAAGCTTCTCTTTCTACAATTTTTTGATCACTTGAAAATAGTTTAGAAAATCCGAGAGCGAAATGACATAATTTAGAATGAGAAATACCAAAAATCTTGAAATAGAACATAGAACCTCGTCAATCGTTACATGCCACACACAAAAGAATTCATACTTTGATAAAATCAAGTAATTCCTTACCATCTAGGACATGGTTTTTCTATCCCTTGACACTAGATTTTGGATCATTTTGAAATAATCGCTATCCCCGCCACTAGCCGAGAGTATCTCAATTAACATGGCCATGGTACATGCATTTGGTGGGAAATTCTTGTTGATCATTTCTTGTAGAAGCATCTTAACCTTGTTTTTGTCTCCCCTCCCCAGGAATGCCCGAACCACAATATTGTAAGTGACATCATTTGGTCGGCACCCATCTCCCTCGATTTCCAAGAGTAACTCCTCGGCTTCATCCAACAAGACATCCTTTCAAAGTCCACCAATCAATGCGGTGTAAACCTTAACATTGGGTTTCAAACCTTGTAGAAATGGAACTAAAAAGTTTTCAAGCATCTTCAATTTTTCCAGCTTCGCACATGCCATTTATGAGGATGCCATAAACAACAATATCAGGAGTTATACCGTGATCTTGCATTGAACGAAACACCTCTACTGCCTTGGCGATTTTGTGGTTCTTAAAGAATTCGTCTAACAAAACTGAGTAAGTTACAATGTTCGGTTTTGGACCTCTACGTATCATCTCGTGGAAAAAACTATCTGCAGCGTCGCACCTTCCTATTGAAAATAGACCCTTTAACAAAGTGTTGTAAATGACGGCACCAGGTTTTTACCCTTTACCAGCCATTTCTCGGAAGAGACACATGGCTTCGTCTATATTCCTCCTCTTGTAGTATCCATTGACCAAAATATTATAACTCTATATGTTGGGCTCAAGGCCCTTATCCACTAGGGAGTTGAACACTTCTTTTGCTTTGTCCATGTGCCCTTGCAAACAATATCCGTCCATAAGTGCACTGTAAGTGACTACATCGGGTTCCTTACCTCTTCGAATCATGATTGCGAGTATTTCCAGTGCTTCTTTAGTCTTTCCCTCCTTGCATTGTGCACCCACCAACATTTTATACGTTATGACATCTGGAAATATATTTGCTCTGTCATGTCGCTCAACACTCTTGTGGCATCCATTTGTCGACTAGATTTGCAGAACGCATCTACTAAAGAATTATAGGTGACCATGTTTGTCATAACATCCAACTCTCTCATCTTTGACAAGTGGCCCAAAGCATCATCTACGTTTGCATCATTGTTAAGGCTATTGTTAGCCAGACAGCAACTTGGGGGGGGGGGGGGGGGGATGGGATGAGTAGCATTACTAATTAAAAATTACCAGTTAAAAGCTACAAAGGCAAATAACTAATTAGCAAATATATAGAGAGAGTTAAGAAGCGCAAAACCAGTTTATAGTGGTTCGATCTGAATTTGTCAATGGTCCAGCCTACTCCACTTCTCTCCAAGGCAATCGCTTGAAGGTTCCACTAATAAAAATGTAATTACACCAGTAAGCCTTGCGGGTGCTTACAATTACTGACACTCCTAGCTTCCGAAGGAGCTAGACAACTGCAAGGATTTGAAGTATAATATCCTCAAAAAAACCCTTCCAAATGTTAGTAATTTGTTTTAATTAACGGGTATCTGTAATCTTAACGTGGGGAGATTAATAAGTATTTAATATCATGGAGCTCGTAATATAATTGAGATAAGGACAGGAGTGCAATTATAATTCTGTAGTTGGGTGAATTATAATTAGTTAAATAAGAAATAGAATCCTGGTAGGATTAGGTTTTCTTATTTACACTGGGAGCCCAGACTTATTACTCCTTAGGTCCCTATCGTAGCCCTATATATACACGTTATGCTCTCTAGGTCAGGTTGATGTTTTTCTATTATTCAGAAAATAGAGGCAGGCTTAGAGAGAGCAAACAGATCATGAAAGAGTCCACACTCGGTTCGTGTTCTAGATGTGTGGGGAATACGGTAGAAAATCGTAAGGTACGATCAAGCAGTATTCGTGGTTTATAGCAAGGCGTGCTATAACAACCAGCGTTCGTGTCGCATGGAGTTGAGGTAGAACCCTAATTCCGCTTTATAGGGTTTTACAGTTTTTGTTGTCTAATCTGTACGCGTCATTACTGGGTCTTGGGGATTCGGTTTCCCAACAGTGGGATCAGAGTAGGCTGTAATCACGCGTATGAATTAAACATGCCATGTTGTCCGTAGGTTATAGAAGGTAGAACGTAGAACTGTGCTAACTCTGTTTTGCAGCGTTCTTACCCAGCTATTATGGTCACATGATTTTTGTTGATTTTATGTGATTGGATCCCACGATAATTTTTTTGTGGTTATTGTTGTTTATTGGGTACCACGATTATTTTTCGTGGTTGTAATAATTAACGTAGCATGTGTTATTTATTTGGTGCTACGATTATTTTTCGTGGTTGTAATAATTAACGTAGCATGTGAACTCCAATGGAGGCATAAGATCAATATTTGTATGTTTCTTCGATTGTAATAGCATTTGACGGTTGTTCGAAGATCGAAGATGATAGATACAAAAGATACAAGTTGTTTGGCACAAAGTTGTCAATACCGTACCGGCCAGCGTACCATTTTCACTACTGGAATGGTACGTACCGGTACCGGACTGTATCCCGGTACCGTTCCGGATTTACCGCAATTAATATTTTATGTATATATTTAATATATATCTACCATATTTTAAGTATAAACATAAATAAAATGTAAAAAAAAAAAAGAAAAAAAAGAGAGACGGTAATTTGGTACCGGCCGGAACACCGGAATATGTCCGGAACAAGCCGGTATTGGCCGATACATCCGGTATTGGTCGGAACAGATCGGTATTTTGACCGGAACGGAACGTCACCCTTTGCGTTCTGTTTAAGCACCGGTACGGTACGTACCGGCCGGTACGGAACGGATTTTACACCTCTGGTTTGGCATGCAATAGATTTTTTCCAGATTCGTAGGGTCTGATTGCAAGGCTATTTCGACCCAGCAAACGTTGGAATCAGAAAATCTGTTCTTCACGAAAGTTGTAGATAATTGAATTTTGAATCCAACCCAATTTAAATCACTTCAATTGGAGGTCGGATGAGGAAGATATGGCCAAAATACTAAAGGCTGTGCAGTTTACGCAAGAATTTATCAAATCCGAATTTTCTTGCTTAAGCACGGTTGGATTTTGGTTTCCTTGATTGATTCAAAGTATCTAAACCTTCTACACAAGTATAGTTGAACGATTTCAAGTTTGGAAAGATTGCTTAAGGATTTCAAGTTTGGAGGGACTCCTTATTGCTTAAGGATTTCAAGTTTGAAAAGATTCTTTATTGCTCAAGGATTGCATCTTTGACCATAATAGCAGGATTCTTTATCTTGGTTTTCCTTATTATTTGTGTTTCCGTAATGTTTGCATATGTAATAGTTTACCATATTGGGACAACATGGTGATAATTGGCTTTGATCTAGATCGCGGTTTTGCAAACTCAAAAATTTTGATAACCCTCACAAATTTTTTTTAAATAACTAAGTGGGAGAGGGAGTTTATTTTTTATAAATTCCACGGTCTCCATTACTAGTATATAGATGATGTAATTAATTTTATGTGATGGTTTTAGAACCTTCTCCCCCATCGGGCAAAATTAATTATGGCCTCATCGGTACAAACTTCTTTAAAGGATAGGTCTATGATAATTGTTATGTGAATTACTTCACCATATGAGGTAATTCATAACGGAACAATGGGTCATGGGGCTAGGTAATGGTATACACTTAGCTGTAAATAATAGTATCCTCACCATCTGAGTCACTATTATTATTTATAGGACCGAAGCTATATTGGCTATTTAATTTTGCTTGGCATGGTATAGTGTCTAGATAGTAAAATTAAAAGATTGTGTCTATCTACACAAATGATAAAGAGTAGAGACTTCCCATCGAGACATGCTTTTTACGGTGTGTAGGGTTGCCAATGTTTTTCTTTTAACATGTAGTAGAGGGAACCAATATTAAAATGAAATTCAAAATTTTTATTGCCCTTCATAATTGTTGTTATGTGATTCTTAGATTCAAAAATGGGTTTTTTTTCAATCCACTTGTCATTATTCTCAAAAAAAAAAAAAAACTTACTAGATCGAATTATATTTACTGAAAAAGGAAATTAGATATTGTGTTAACTGCTGAATGGCACAATTTTTGTGCTGTCTGAGGTATGCCCTCCTAGATCTGACGAGAATGCCACAGAACAGAAAGTAAAATTTCATAAAAAATTGGTGAGTATCACCCATGTTGAAAGGACCCCGATTAAGGATCATGTTCTGAAGATGATAACTCTTCTTAATGAACTAAAGATCCTTGGAGTTGAAATTAATGGGGAAACCTAGATCGATTTCGTTCTTAACTCACTGCAGTCTAAGAGTTTTAAGTAATTTCACCTGAACTATTATATGAATAAAATGTATTTATCTTTGACGAAACTTCTTAAGGAACTCCAAGCAGCTGAGGGTCTTTTGGTTGTGAAGAAACCACCATCAGTATTAGTGGCAGAGAAGGTTTCTACTTCTAAGCTGAAAGGCAAGAAGAAGCAGAACAAGTCTCAGAAAAAAGGTTATGGAGGCAGTTTATGCGACTCAAGGTAGAGTGGAAAAGCCTACGGGCAAGTGTTTTCGCTACAAGCATCAAGAACACTGGAAGAATGAATGTCTATTCTATCTCAATAAAGTGAATAATCAAGATACATCTTTTCGCTAGTCGTTGAATCATGTTTAGTGGTGTCATCTGCCAGTACCTGGTGTGTAGATACGTGAACTACTAATCATATTTGCAATTTATTGCATGGGTTCCAGGAAACCAGAAGACTCAGTGATGGAGAGATTTATCTACACATGGGTAATGCTACGAGAGTGGCAGCAGTTGTAGTAGGAAATGTTATTTTAAATTTTAGTAATAATAGGAGTTTAATTTTGAAAAATTGTCTTTATGTTCTCATACTTAGAAGAAACTTGGGTTTCAGTTTCTAAGTTGATTAAAGATGGATATTTGGTTTATTTTAGTAACTTTGTGGTTATTAAGTTAAATAAACGTTTTATCTATTCTGATTCATTGGTGGATAATCTCTACTTTATTAATCCTATATTTCCTACAGTGCAACTGCATAAATTGAATAACACTAATGATATGCCTTGTAAGAGAAATGAGCCTTCTAAATTGAATTAAATGTATCTTTGGCACTTATGACTTGAGCATATTAATTTGAATAGGATTCTTAGACTAGTCAGGATGGACCTTTAGGTTTCATTGGAAGTTGAGAAACTTCTAGTCTGTGAATCCTATTTAGAATGTAAGATGACCAAAAAACTTTTTTATCAGTAAAAGGTTACAAAGCCAAAGAGCCATTGAAATTGGTTCATTCTGATTTGTGTGGACCCATGAATGTCCAAGCAAGAGGTGATTTTGAGAATTTCATCACTTTGATTGATAATTACTTAATGTTTGGATACATTTATTTGATGCACCGTAAGTCCGAATACTTTGAGAAATTCAGGGAGTATAGAGCGGAAACGGAAAAGCGTCTGGGTAAATATCTCAAGACATTACGATCTGATCGTGGTGGCGAATATCTCTTGGGAGAGTTTAGGGACTACTTGTCAGCTGAAGGGATTACATCCCAGTTGTCAGCTCCAGGTATGCCACAACAAAATGGTGTAGCAGAGAGAAGGAATAGGACTTTTATGGATATGGTAAGATCAATGATGAGTTATTTAGATTTACCGATTTCGTTTTGGGGACACGCACTAGAAACAACAGCGTATATTCTTAACTTGGTACCATCTAAGTAAGTACCATTTACACCCACAGAACTATGGATTGGGCATAAACCTAGTCTGCAGCATGTTCGGCTTTGGGGTAGTCCAGCACACGTGCTGAATGGGAACACAGATAAATTGGAATCGAGGACAGAAGTTTGATTGTTTATGGGGTACCCTAGAGGAACGAAAGGTGGACTATTTTATAGTCCTACGGATAAGAAGGTCATTGTTAGCACTAATGCCCGGTTCTTAGAAGAGGACTATGTGATAGACCACAAGCCCAGAAGTAATATTGTTCTAAAGAAATTGAGAGGAGAAAGACCGATAAAAACTTCTTCAACACCAATAGAACCGGAGGTTACACTGCAAGAAAGAGTTGTTGACACACTGGTACCTCATCGTAGTGGGAGGGTTGTTGTCCTACCCAATCAGTATACGTTCTTGGGAGAATCTTATGATATGATCCCTGAAGAACAACATACTGAACCCTGCAACTACAATGAGGAATTAGAAGATAAAGATGCAAATTTTTGACAAAAGGCTGTGAAATCTGCATTCCTAAATAAAAATTTGGATGAACACATCCATTTAATGGAATCAGATGGATTCATAGTAAAGGGTCAAGAGCGTACGTTATGCAAGCTTAAGGAGTCTATTCATGGACTCAAGCAAGCATCTAGATCTTGAAGCATCCGTTTTGATCAAGCAATCAATTTTTTTTTTATTTTGATCAATGTCCAGATGAGTCATGTGTGTACAAGAAGCGCAACGGAAAAGTGTTGGTATTCCTGGTACTATACGTAGATGATATTCTGCTAATCGGAAACGATGTAGGAATGTTGTCTTCGATGAAGGTGTGACTATGTAGCCAATTCGATATGAAAGACTTGAGAGAAGCCGGTCACATCCTTGGGATTAAACTTATGTGAGATCGCAAGTATAAGATGTTGGGCTTATCATAAGCTACTTATATCAATGAGATCCTTGCTTATTTTAGCATGCAGGATTCCAAGAAAGGGTTCCTCCCTTTTTAGACATGGAATCAACCTATCTAAGGATCAGTGTTGTAAAACACCTAAAGAGATGGAGAAGATGAAGGCAGTTCCTTATGCCTTGGCAGTAGGAAGCCTCATGTATGCTATGCTGTGTACTAGACCTGATATTTGCTTTGCTGTTTGGTTAGTAGATTTCAGTGTAATCCAGGGCAAGAGCATTGGACAGAAGTGAAACATATACTCAAGTATCTGAAAAGAACTAGAGATTATATGTTGATGTTCCAGTCAAATAGTCTAGTACCTCATGGGTACACTGACTCAGACTTTATGTCAGATAAGGATTCCAGAAAGTCTACCTCGGGATACGTGTTGGAGCCATAAGTTGGAGGAGTATCAAGCAATCGTGCATTGATTGATTCTACCATGAAGGCCGAGTATGTGGTAGCTTCTTAAGCAGCCAAAGAGGCCGTTTTGGCTTAGAAACTTCTTGATGGATTTAGAAGTGATTGCTTTAGTGCAATTAGCTTTTACATCTATTGTGACAATAGTGGTGGAATTGCTAATTCTAAGGAGCCATTGACTCATAAGAAGGAAAACACGTCGAGCGTAAGTATCACCTGTTTCGAGAGATCGTTTAGTGAGGTGATGTAACTATGTCCAAGATCGCATCGGTAAACAACCTAGCAGATCCTTTTACGAATAGCTTATGAGCTAAGACTTTTGATAGTCACGTAGAGGGAATGGGAGTGAGATGCATGGCAGTATGGTTTTGAGTCTTAGTGGGAGTTTGTTAGAAAATTATACTAAAAGTTATGCTTTTGTGTAATAGATTAATATTTGATTGCTATTTATTAATCAGTTTTATCCATTTTTGATGAGAATCTTTTATGGGCAATGTTTGCATAATATTATTGTATGTTGTGCATGTGTGTCTTTTATTTTACAAAGTAGATGATCTGGTGTGTAGAGTTCGGCTTACACACAGAAAATCAGATCATCAGTTCTTGTGAAATATAAATATGGTTCGCAGTCTTAGATGGAACTGGACACACCATCGGTAGGACTGTAGTACAATGTTTAGTAGGTCTGTCTTGATTACAGGGAACGGTCTAGTTCTAACTCATTGTGCTAGTACACTTTGTGTGTATTGAACTGGGACCGCATTGAGGTAATTGTCTTTATACTAACTTTATAAGACAATTGGAACCTCATGGTTATTATGAATGCTTATGCTCTTAATCCAAAAATAATTATTAGAGGTGTATATTTAATGTTGTTGATTTTGATTCATTAAAGAATGAGATCTTTATACGGTCAATAGTCTCGATGAGTTGGGTCACAACATTATGTATATGACAACTATTAATTATTGATGGAATCCACGTCCCAGTAGGGATTGATGATACCCCTTGAGTAAGCTTATAAGTTTCGATTATGTTAAACCCTGCAGGTGGACATTTGTATCCGACATATCGAATAAGTTAAGCGGATAGTCTCAAGTTAAGATGTTGATTAAGTGGGAGATTGTTAGTAATTTGTTTTAATCAACGGGTATTCGTAATCTTAACGTGGGAAGATTAATAAGTATTTAATATTATGGAGCTCGTAATATAATTGAGATGAGGACGGGAGTGCAATTATAATTCTGTAATGGGGTGAATTATAATTAGTTAAATAAGAAATAGAATCCTGGTGGGATTAGGTTTTCTTATTTACACTGGGAGTCCAGACTTATTACTCCTTAGGTCCCTATCGTAGCCTTGTATATACACGTTATGCTCTCTAGGTCAGGTTGATGTTTTTCTATTATTCAGAAAATAGAGGCAGACTTAGAGAGAGCAAACAGATCACGAAAGAGTCCACACTCAGTTCGTGTTCTAGACATGTGGGGAATACGGTAAAAAATCGTAAGGTACGATCAAGCAGTATTCGTGGTTTATAGCAAGGCGTGCTATAACAAGTTCAACTAGTGTTCGTGTCGCATGGAGTTGAGGTAGAACCTTAATTCCGCTTTATAGGGTTTTACAGTTTTTGTTGTCTAATCTGTACGCGTCATTACTGGGTCTTGGGGATTCGGTTTCCCAACACCAAAAACAAAACCCTTGTTTTTGGAATTACAAAACCAATGTTTGATTTCTCAAACACTTAATCTCTCAAAAGATAATAGGATTTGTAGCTCACAATTACAACACTCCTCAAAAAGTAGATATTACAATTTTGCTCACAAATCTCTCAAAGTAATTGTATGAAAAATGAAGTGTAGGAGAAGGTGAAAATTGCTCTTGTAATTCCCTGTGTATTTTTCTCTTCTGTAGCTTGGTTATTTTCTTTTGGTGCAGACGCCCCTCTTTTGTGAGGAAGAAATTATGACCGTTGTATTCTTTCCATTGAATCGAAATCTTTCTTCTGCAACAATTGATCTTCATTAAATGCAGCTCATGAATGTTGAGCTGAAATCTTCAGAAAATTTGATTTGCAATGGTCCCATGTATTAACTGTGAAGCCGCAAAGTCAATAATGGCAGGAGAAGAAACACAGTCGGTCGAACTTATTAATTACGGATGTTGGTTCTTGAGAGCAACAGAATGAGCCTTGGGCCATTTGAGTTTAACAAGTGTAGAGCAATGCAATCATGTATAGTCTAAGTTACTCATGGGCTAAATATGTAATACTTGTGAAATTGATACATGCGGGCATCCAAACTGATCATCTATGTGGGCATTCAAACTTTCGGTTTTGATCAAAAGAAAGGTATTAGAAGAAATTGTTTCTTTTGTGGCCGGAGATGTGTCAATATTGTATATCCCTAGAACATTTAAGAAAATGAACTTAAACATTGTTTTTAAGAAACCAATTATGTCATAAAACATAATCAAAATAAGTTATTTCTAACAGCTATCAATGATTGTGCTATAAATCATGACATCATGCTTGTAGTGCCATTTTTGCATGCTCCGGACAACCCCTATAGCCATTGTAGTGTTTCCAAGTTTACAAAGCCCATTTATGATGGTCTTGTACGTAACCTCATCAGGTATAATGTCTCCGTCTTTCGTCAACCTGATGAATAGCTTCAACAGTGTTGTCTTGCAAAATATACCTATTTATTGGAGTGTTGAAGGCATCCACATTCGCATTGTAACCACATTTGAAGAAGATACCTAAGATAGCGCACCCATAATCAACTTGATCCATGTGGCAAAAACGGTTGATCAAAATAGCCTTCGTATACTCATCGATTGGAATTCCCAAGTTGCAGATTTGTGTAAATAAAGAGATTACTGTCGAATATTGCTTCATTTTTGCAACAGCAGTTAACAACTGATTAAAATTGATGATAGAAAGACGAGATCGAATTTGGACCATCTGATGGAACAAACTAAGCATGGTCGAGCTTATCAAAACCCAATTTGTGTTTTTCAAACACCAATTTCTGTATTTGAGTTGGACCCATTTGTGCAACGGAATCAGGAGCAAAAGGATTTCTTGGAATTTGGGTGTGAAACAAAGCTTTATCAACTATCAATGGGTTAAAGTTGAGGGAAAGAAGAAGAGTGGTACCTTTTCTAGGGTTAGACATGAAAGCAACAGTAGCCATTCATTCCCGGCATCTTCCTCATTGAAGCGGTTCGTTTTGCGAAGGGGCCGTCTATTTGCAACCATAAATTTCTTATACGTAGCCTGTTTTAAGCCTAAGCTATAAATCTTATAATAGTTTGCTATACGCAATCTAACAATTATCCATGAACTTCCAAAAATACCTTCTCCTTCCCTCTCAGTTCTCTCTTCTCTTGACCGCCGAACACCACACCCACCACCACCACACCTCCATAACCGCCGCCTTTTCCAACACCAAAAAAAATTGAAATCTCCCCTTCCCCCTCTCTCTCCCCTAGTTCTCTACCACCACCACCACCCACCACCACACCAACCACCACCGCCACCTCCATAACTGCCACCTTCAGCAACACCAGCAAAATTTTTTTATACACAATCAAAAAAAATTGAAACTCGAAAATGTTTGGATATACATTCAAAAAAGTTTAGAAATATTTACAAACATTCCCGGTTCTCTCTTCTCTTCTGCTTAACACACCATCACCACCACCACTGTGTATCCGAAATTTTCAAAAAAAAATTCCTCGACATAGTCGGATACACATTTCTGAAAAGTTTAGACAATTTCGGAAAACTCAAAAATGTTTACAAAATTTGGATTCTGATACCTGAACACTTTATAACGCATCTTAAAGATGTGTCACGTATTTTTTTGGGGTTAAAAATGCAGATTCAAAATGCATCGCGAAATGCGCGATGTCAATCGCGCATTTTCCATTGGTTTTGCGGCAGCAGTCATCGTCCACTGTCTCTCTCCACCAAATTACCCACCTTCACACCATTTTTCTCTACCAATCAGTTCCAGAGAGATACGTCAAAGAATTGTGAGGAGGTGACTGGTTTGGTGGGAGGAGGTGACTGGTAGTAGTCTGGTATGGTGGGAGGGGAAGAAGTCAGGAAAAAGAAGAATGGGGAGGAAGATGATGGATGACCCTTTCCCCTAAAAAATAACGTCATTTCATTGATAGGGGTAGTTTTGTCCATTTTTAAGGGCATTTTTGTCTGAAAGTAATTTATTTTAAAACAGGCTACGTATAATAAATTTGTGGTTGCAAATAGTTGGCCACTTTGCGAATTAGATAATACTACCAAGTGGGTGGTGGTGCTGGTGCAATAAGCATTGGAGTTTAGTCATTTCATATTTGGTAAATTTCATTGAAACCCTAAGGTTTTCTTTCTGAGAGATGCTAGGGGCACATCAATTTGTCACACCTCAACTATACCCCTCTCAAAAAGAAAGAGAAGGGAAAATTTCAAAAAGAAGTCAAATTTTTCTTTAACCTTAATTTCTTATAATTTTTCTCTTAATTTTATTATTTTGTTCCCTTTCTTACTTCGAGTTCCTAACGTAGCCAGAATAAGAAAATCCTTTACAAAAATGTACTCATGCTGTGTTGGGATGTCCAAAAGGTTAATTTTTTACTTGGTTTTCTTTCCATCTCATGTTTTTTTTACTTTTCTATTCGCTTGGCAGGAGAAATTGGAATTTTTATAAATGAACACACGAATTTTTTTTTTTTTAAAATTGAACACATTGGTTCGATGGAATGTAATGTTAGAACCAAACATAAAACTATGTTTACGATAGCCCAAACAAGAGGGAAGAAGAAATCTAACAAAAATGGAATTAGATTCATGGAGATTGGAGTGGAGCAAATTATATCGATGCTATGAGGCCAAGTTTTGAAATAATCCCATGAGAAAATAGAAAATATAAATCTCTAACATGAAACATGAGAGTTGGACAAGAGTGTTGAAATTCCCCCCCCCCCCCCCTCTTAATTTAACACAAGAAACTGACCACAACCATCCAGGGGCGGCCCAAGCCGCAAGCATTAAGACTATTGCCATGGGCGCCGATTGGAGAAGGCTACATTTTTCTAACCAAACTATGTAACAGATTGATTTTCAATACAGAAGAACCCATCTGGAATGACGAAACAGTGCATTTCAAATTTTGACCTATAATCATGGATGTTTTGATTTAAAAGAAGACCACAAGAGGCCGAACGGAATTTCGTACACAAACTCTATTGCACATAATTGCCTTGCTCAATTTTTACATGTCGAACAAACTACTTTTGAGTATTTTGCCTTGGGCCTCTGGAGGGTCGGGCCACGCCTCCTCCTATAGTTGTCATGATCTAGTTCAACCATACCTGCCATCCCCCCTCTCTCCATTACCACCCTTTTGCCCCTCCCCTGTCTTCGTAAAATTCTGGAAGTTCTTGACATTTTATTCATCTTTGATCACTATATATACAGAGTACAAGAGTATCAAATCCCCTAAGTCATGGGATTATGCAAGATTACAGCTAGCATGATTACATAATTTACTATAAATGACTGAATGAATGGCACACGGACATATCGACCATGAGATGCTAAAATCATGAGCTGGAATATCTTCAGTCAAGGATATGACTGAATATGTGCTTTCCTAATACTCCCCCTCTAGTTGGGGCATGAGGATTGATCATGCCCAACTTGGATTTTAAGAAACTAAACTGATCGCGTCCAAGAGCTTTGGTAAATATATCAGCACATTGCTCTTTGCTGGGAACATGCACTGTGGATATTAAACCTTGGAGAATTTTCTCCCTCACAAGATGACGATCAAGTTCAATGTATTTAGTGCGCTCATGGAAGACCGGATTGGTAGCGATGTGCATTGCAGCCTAATTATCACAATGAAGAGCAACCGGTTGATGGTGAGGAACTCCCAAATCTGTTAGGAGATATTTGAGCCAAGTAATTTCACAAGTTGCGGTGGCCATGGACCAATATTTAACTTTGGCGGAAGAGCGAGAAACGATGACTTATTTTTTTGTCTTCCAAGAGATGGGATTGTGGCCAAGAAAGGTAATGAAACTAGTTGTAGACCTGCGCGTCATCGGACAGCTGGCCCAATCGGAATCACTATAACCAGTCAATTGTAGCGAGCTGCTGGAAGATAGCAGTATTCCTTCCACCCTAGTGTGGTCTTAAGGTAGCGCAATAGACGCAATGCAGAATCCATGTGCGGTTGTCGAGGCTCATGCATAAATTGACTGAGATTATTGACTGCTTAAACAATATCCAGACGAGTAATGGTCAGGTAAAGAAGCCGACCAACAAGACGACGATACCGACTAGGATTGTCAAGTAAAACTCCACTGTGATCGAGTTTGAGTTGTTGTTCATAGGAAATTCACAACCCCGTGATCCCAAGTAACCCGCATCAGCAAGAATATCAAGCAAATACTTGCGCTGATTGAGAAAAATTTCAGATTTTGAACGAGCGATTTCGACGCCAAGAAAATACTTCAATTGACCAAGATCTTTGATACGAAAACGTTGGTGTAGGAAAGCTTTGAGACATGATATGGCCTGATCATCATTTCCTGCTATGAGAATATCATCTACATAAACCAAGACAAAGGTGTAGTGATCATCTTTTTTGTTCATAAAAAGAGAGTAATCTGCCTTTGACTGAGAATATCCGGCCTCAAGGAGAGCAGACGAAATTTTTGCAAGCCATTGACGGGTAAGCTTGCTTTAAACCATATAGAGATTTATTAAGGCGACAAACTCGAGTCTCCCCCTTACGATGAAAGCCTGATGGTAAGCTCATAAAAATTTCTTTGTTGAGGTCGCCACGTAAAAATGCATTGTGCACATCAAGTTGGTGCAAAGACCACTGCTTGATAGCAGCTATAGCGAGTAAGCAACGGAGGGTTGTTAACTTAGACACAGGAGCGAAAGTATCATGATAATCAAGGCCTTCTTGTTGGGTGTAACCTTTGCCAACAAGACGTGCTTTATAACGCTCTATGGTTCCATCGGAGCGACGTTTGATTTTGAATACCCATTTACACCCAATTTGGTGTTTTTCCCGGAGGAAGATTAGTCAAAACCCAAGTATCGTTATCCTCCAAGGCTTTAATTTCAGTTGCCATAGCATCCCTCCAATGACCATGTTTCATAGCCATGGTAAAAGAAGTAGGTTCCTCTTCTAAAGAAAGGGTTGCTATGAAGGACTTATGTGCGGTAGAGAATATAGAGTAATTGAGATAATAAAGGAATGGGAGAACCTGGTGATACCCGAACCTGGTGATACCTGTGCACTGGACTTCCTTGGAGGGGGTGGCAACATGGCAGTAGAGCATTCATAATCACGTAAATAGGCTGGAACGTGATGAACTCAAGTGGATTGAAGAATGGGAGGTGCCATATCATTTTGCGGAGATATATTGGTCTCTGGGGACTGATTGGTCAACATGGGTGAACCATTGGAATTCGGAGATGCTATAGATGGGACTGGAGAATCAAAGGTTTCAAGAATAGGTAATGGAATGACTGGATGGGATTCAGATGGTGCTGATTGATTATAAAATGGAAAAACAGTTTCATGAAATGTGACATCCTGACTTGTAAAAGTTTTTCCATTTTCAAGATCGTATAAGCGGTAACCCTTTTGTCCAAATGGATATCCAATAATGATAACACTTTCAAGCACGGGCATCAAACTTGTGACTATAATGAATATTGTGAGCAAAGCATAAGCAACCAAATACACGAAGATGAGAGTATTTGGGCATAGTCTCAAATAGAACTTCATAAGGAGATTTTCCAGCCAACTTCATAAGGAGATTTTCTAGACAAGACCGGTGTAGGAATTCTATTGATCAAGTAAGTAGCTGTTAGAACACAATCACCCCAAAACTTGAGAGGTAGATTTGCTTGAAATCGTAAGGATCAAGCGACTTCAAGTAAATGCCTATTTTTGCGTTCAACCACTCCGTTTTGTTGAGGTGTTCCAACACAACTACGTTGATGAAGGATGCCATTTTCCTGAAAGAATTTTTGGACTTCATTGAAATGAATTCCGAATCATTGTCTGAATGAATGAATGTCACTGTTTTGTTGAATTGGGTTCTGACCATGACAATGAAATCACATAATTAAAATCGTTTTGTCTCAAATTTAGCAAGCATTAGAAATACCCAAGTACATCTACTAAAATCGTCAACCATGCTTAAGAAGTAGTGAGCACCAATCAAAGAAAATTTATGGTAACCACCCCACAAATCACAATGAATGAGATCAAATGAAGCAACAGTTTTAATATAACTACAGGAAACGGCAATCGAGTTTGCTTGGAAAGAGGATAAATGGAACATAAGCAATCCTGGTAAGAAATTGCAGATTGCAACCTAGCTAAAATGCGCAAGCGAGCAGCAGAAGGATGGCCAAGATGCCAATGCTAGAGATCAAACGAAGGCTTTTGGACTGAACTGGTGAAAGGAAAATGCTCATCATCTTTTTCAAAGATGTATAATCCGCCATGTGCTTTACCCCATCCAACCATCGTCGCACGACGGTCCTGAAAAACACAATGGGAAGAGAAGAATATGACATCACAATTAAGAGAAGCAGTGAGTTTACTAACAGAGATGGGATTGTGTGAAAAAGTGGGAACACAGAGGACATTATAAAGGATTAGATTAGAAGTAAGATGCACGGTACAAACATTGGTTACCGGAATAGTGGAGCCATTGGGTAATCGAACTGGGTTTAATGCAAAAGAGAGGTGCCAATCATTAAACAATGAAAGAGAACAAGCCACGTGGTCGGTAGCACCAGTATCAATTATCCAAAGAGAGGTAGATGGTTTACCTGCAAGATGAGCACTTGGCTGCGAATTACCTATGATGGAAAGGATTTGTTGATATTGTTCTGGTGTGAATTGTGGGTGGCTAGGCGAATAGGCTGCATAGGAAGAGAATGAGGAACCTCAATGTTGTGAGCTTGGGATGGAATTGTTGGACGTGATGGGTACCCATGTAACTTATAACATTTCTCTCTAGAATGTGCAATCTGGTCACAGTATGAGCACCTTGGGCGAATCTTTTTGTGAAACTTTTGTCCCCCATTAGGATGAGGTGCATTTGAATGGCCCTTATAATTTGCAGCAGTAGCAGTTGGATTTGTGAGGGAAATCTGTGGCCCAGAATTAGAGCTTTGATGATTAGCAATAGCAGCAATAAAATTCATGGATTCCATTGTTGGAATGAGAGCCTCAGGGTGTTTCTCCTCTTGAAGGAGTAGGCTATAAGCCTTGTTCACAGATGGCAAAGGTTCCCTTAGTAACATTTGGCTGCGTACACCAGTAAAAGAATCATTCAATCCCATAAGGAATTGATCTAACCGGAATTGTTTTGTAGATCAGATATTGCTTGGCTGCTCCACAAGTGCAGGAGGGAATATTGGTAAGATGAGATAAAGCATCCCATCAACTTTTCATTCTAGTATGATAAGCTGCAACGGATTGTTGGTCTTGATGGAGATTAACAATCTCCCGTTGACATTGAAAAAGACGTGGACCATTCACTTGAGAAAATCGTTCACGTAGATCTGCCCAAATTTCTGCAACAATTTCCCAAAAAATAACAGTCTCCCGAAGGTGATAATCAAGAGAATTAAGCAACCATGAGAGCACCATGTGGTTACAACGAACCTATGATGAACGATTGGGAGAGGAATCATTTGGCTTTGGTAAAGAACCATCAACAAAGACAAACTTATTTTTGGCAGACAGAGCAACTATCATAGCACACTGCCATGAGGGATAATTATCACCATTCAGAAGAGTTGAAACTAAAACTTGGCCTGGATTGTCAGAATGGTGCAAGAAGTAGGGATTATCTATGGATTCATGCTGGACAGGAGGGGTATTTCCTTGACTCTTTGGGGTAGAATCAGTTGAAGACATCGTGAGATGTAAAGAATGATGTAAAGAACTATATGGATTATTGTAGCTCTGATACCATATAAAATTCTGGAAGTTAACATTTTATTCATCTTTGATCACTATATATACAGTGTACAAGAGTATCAAATCCCGTAAGTCATGGGATTATGCAAGATTACAGCTAGCATGATTACAGAATTTACTATAAATGACTGAATGAATGGCACATGGACATATTGACCATGAGATGCTAAAATCATGGGCTGGAATATCTTCAGTCAAGGATATGACTGAATATGTGCGTCCTAATAGTCTTGACCACCACTACATGCACAGTCCAATCCCAACCAGCAACCCAGTCCCCCACATTCTGCAAAACCCTTGCCCTCCATGAAATTTGCAGTTGGCATGATCATAGAGAGTCCAGAACTGCGGTAGGCCTCGAGGGACCAAAGAGCCATAGTAACTATTGCCCCACCAAGGACTAATAGAACACAGACGGGCATTGCCGGAAGGAAAAGTTCAAGAGGCCTTTGTTCGCATTACTCGAACCTTGGACCTCTTAACCACCCAAATCACTTGGGAGTAAACCATGGACCACTAGGCTTACCACCTTGGTATAGAATATTATCCACTTTCACTTTCACTTTGGAGATAAAACTTCCTCCATTTGCAACCGGAACTGCAAAATTGGAGCGAAAGGGTGGTGGCAATTGGTGGTAAAGGTTTCATAAGTTAAATGTGAGCTGTTAGTCATTCCTCATATATAAGAAGTTCCTCACATGGTCAAGCTGTATATTAGATAACAGTTGTGGATACTACCTGCACCGTCCCTGGAAAACGAGCTCCATTGTTATATCTTGAATATGGTAACAAAAAGATAGCTGCAGCTCAGATTGCAGAAGCATTGACCAGAAGTTAAAAAAAGGCTTGCAGAAGCATTTGAATAGAACGACATGACGTAGACCAGTTATTGGACAGCTATGGTAGTATTAAACATATAACACAAGTTCAAAGATATAACAAAAGTTCTCACTCAAACAGCTTAAAGGTCTAAAAAAAACAGCTACACCCTGCATTAAACTTCTTTTCAAACTTCCTTGACTAAACTGCTTTTTGGACTGATTTTTTCAAGAAAGTCTAAAAAGAAGATTTGTCAGATAGGCCATGTATACAGGAAATACTTATTCGTGTGCTTCTTGTGGTAATATAACTCACGAATTGCAAAAGATAAAAATAAAACTCACGAGTTCAAAGAACACCTCTCAAAGTGATTACGAAGCTTCTCTTTCTACAATCTTTTGATCACTTGATAACAATTTAGAATATCCCAGAGCAAAAAAAATACAAATTAGAAAGAGAAATACCAAAAAGTTGAAATAGAACATAGAACCTGGGCATTCCTTGCATGGCACACACATAAGCATTCATACCATGATAAAATCACGTAATTCCTTACCATCTAGGACTTGTTTTTTCTATCCCTCAATACAAGATTCTGGATCATCTTAAGATAATCGCTATCATTGATTAACGTGGCCATGTTAGATGCATCTACAGAGAAATTCCTATTGATCATTTCTTGTAAAAGTATCATAATCTTGTGTTTGTCTCCTCTATTCAAGAATGCCCGAACCACAATATTATAAGTAACATCATTTGGTGGGCACCCATCTCCCTCCATTTGCAAGAGTAACTCCTCAGCTTCATCCAGAAAGGCCTCCTTACAAAGTCCACCAATCAATGCAGTGTAAATTTTAACATTGGGTTTCAAACCTTTAGTAGAAATGGAACTAAAAAGTTTTCGAGCATCTTCAATTTTCCCAGCTTCGCACATGCCATTTATGAGGATGCTGTAAACAACAATATCAGGAGTTATACCCTGATCTTGCATTAAACGAAACACCTCTACTGCTTTGACGATTTTGTAGTCCTTAAAGAAGCCGTCTAACAAAACCGAGTAAGTTACAATGTCAGGTTTTGGACCTCTATGTATCATCTCGTGGAAAAAACTATCTGCAACGTCGCACCTTTCTATTGTAAATAGACCTTTTAACAAAGTGTTGTAAGTGACGACATCAGGTTTTAACCCTTTACAAGCCATTTCTCGGAAGAGTTGCATGGCTTCATATATATTCCTTCTCTTGCAGTATCCATTGACCAAAATATTATAGCTGTGTATGTTGGGCTCAAGGCCCTTATCCACCATGGAGTTGAACACTTCTTTTGCTTTGTCCATGTGCCCTTGCAAACAATATCCGTCCATAAGTGCACAATAAGTGACCACATTGGGTTCCTTACCTCTTTGAATCATGATTGTGAGTATTTCTTGTGCTTCTTTAGTCTTTCCCTCTTTACAATGTGCATCCACCAACATACTATATGTCATAACATTTGGAAATATATTTTGCTTTATCATGTTGCTCAACATTCTTGTGGCATCCATTCGTCGACCAGATTTGCATAACCCATCAATTACAGAAGTAAAGGTAACCACATTTGGCGTAACATCCCACTCTCTCATCTCTGACAATAGGCTCAAAGCATCATCTATATTTCCATCCTTACAAAGGTTGTCAATGATTGTGCTATAAATCACGACATTAGGCTTGTAGTGCCATTTTTGCATAGTCCGGACCAACTCTATAGCCATTGTAGTGTTTCCAAGTTTACAAAGCCCGTTTATGATGGTCCCGTACGTAACCTCATCAGGTATAATATCTCCGTCTTTCGTCAACCTTATGAACAATTTAACAGCTTCAGCAGTGTTGTCTTGCAAAATATACCCATTTATTAGAGTAGTGAAGGCAGCCGCATTCGCACTGTAACCACATTTGAAGAAGATACCTAAGATAGCAAACCCACAATCAACTCGATCCATGCGGCAAAAGCAGTTGATCAAAATAGCCTGCGTATACTCATCGATTGGAATTCCCAAGTCGCGGATTTGTCTAAATAAAGAGATTACTGTCGAATATTGCTTCATTTTTGCAACAGCAGTTAACAACTGATTAAAATCGATGACAGAAAGACGAGATCGAATTTGGACCATCCGACGGAACAAACTAAGAGCATCGTCCAGTTTATCAAAACCCAATTTGTGCTTTTCGAGCACCAATTTCTGTATCTGTGTTGGACCCATCTTTGCAACGGTATCAGGAGGAAAAGGGTTTCTTAGAATTTGGGTGTGGCACAACGCTATATCACCACCCGTTGGATTAAATTTGAGGGAGAGAAGAAGAGTGGTACCTTTTCTTCGGTATTTTTTACAGGCCATTCTGGAGCTGGAAATCAAAGCAACAGCTGCCATTCAACGCGTCTTCGTCATCGAAGAAGTGGCCCTTCGTTTAACCACAGCGAAGTGATAAAGAAAAGAGAGTGGAAAAGAGTACGAAAGAGGGTTATATCATTTCAATCACCTAAACTTTAAGCGGATCAAAAAAAAAAAAAATATCACTTAAATTTTAAGTAATTTATTTTCTGTCTTTCATCCCCCAATCTAGTTTTTCTGAATATTTATTAGTCCCTTTAGAGCAAGTTTATCAGCTGAGGGAAACAGTCGAAAAAGCTACTCTAGCTAACCAAAGAGTAAAATTTGCACCTGCAGCAGTGTTGCTAAAACCCACGGTAGAATGCCTTCAGCAACAGTTGTTAGCTTCTTTTGCCTAAAAACTGTTCATGAGCAACCCATTAAACAATTAGTTTCTCTCCTTCTCCTCTTCTCTCTCTCCAATGAAGAAAGACTTGGCTGAGGAAAAAAATAATATTTTAATAAAGAATAGGTAAAATAAATAGTATTGGTACAGTGTTGAGAGAGATGTGAGTAGGTAAAATGAAAAAAGTGCACTGTTTACCAGCAATTTTACCTAACAACCAGTAAACTTGCTCTTAAAGTATCAGATGTGTTGCAATTATGACAAGTCACAAACGACTGTAATACCAATTCCAAAAATCAAACCCCTCATTGAACAACCTAATGGAAATGGATAGCAAATCTGGTTAGAGGCCCTTCAGTCCTAAAGCTGTGGTGCACACCCTCAAAGAGGGTGTTCTATACGTCAGAATCATGTCAATTTATGATTTTCATTATGTCAAATTTTGAGTTTTATGTATATATATTGTGCTAGTTACGACTTTGAATTTATTCTACTTTAAAATTAATTTGTTGAGCAAGTCATTAGCAGGTGTAGGTGCAGTCAAATCGTTGACTATTGACCTGAGAAGACTTTTTAACCGGCCTACCACAGACCGACACGTGGCAAAGATTTGAGGGACAAAAGGGTTGACCGGTTGACCCATCAATTTGGCAGAAGACCTATTAACGGGGCAATCCCAGGAGGACACGTAGGAGAAAGTCATGCAACACAGGGACCCACATGAGATGGACCACGTGAGAAGCGTGAGGAGGTCACGCGGAAGGTCCAGCCGCGGAAGGAGAAAAAAGGTTGTCACTAGATAACCCACAAGAGCCATTGTGGTCGGGGCATGGACCCTTCAGAGACAGATGGAAAAAGTTGTTCTTAGATTGTGAAGGGTTCCTCTCTGGGTCGAAACGCTCCCCAAAAGAACCCCAGAGACAAAATGATCGCTGTGGGTCGCGACCTTGCTCCTGCTGGAATAGGGGAGGATTTAGTGGCTTGGTGGCTTGGGAAGGAGGCCTCGTTGTGGGAGGGTGTGAGTCCGCGGAGCCATCCTACGGGGGATGCCCGTCTGCGACGACCCTTCCCCACAACCTGGAGCTACAGAGGGACACGTGTCAAGATTTTATAGGAATGCCGTCAAGGGCTTGACTTAGGCCCAGGTATCCTATAAATGCACCTGACATTCTCCCTGATTTGAGAGAGCTGACTTTTTCTAGAGAGAGAAAGTGGTGAGCGCTAAATTTGAGAAAGGAGAACATTCTTCCCTAGAGAAAATGTGATCTCTTCTGGTCTATTTGGGGAAAGTCTATCACTGCCTACTGCGGAAAGATGAGGGACCTACTGCTCCTTCCTTCACCCCATTGGATCACTTCTCTCTTCCTTCTTCTAATTATCAACCAATCGCAGCTCTCCAACTCTTGTAAATTTACACGTAAGCACACCTCATACGAAACCCCAACCTACAGCAGGTTGCTGATAAGTAAAAAATAATTTAATTATTTGACCGCAATTATTGGTACTAGAATCCACAATATTGTACATGTATATAATCTTGTTTATCTTTATCGATGTCAACGGTAAAATTTAAAATCCACCTTAACTTGTTTTTTTTTTTTTTTTTTCATTTTTTATTATTATAGATGCATGAAATCTAAGGGGGTGGTGTATAGATGCATGAAATCAATTGGGGTGGTACTCAATTTTTTCAAAGAACGATCTTGGATAAGCAGGTGCTAGGTAACTTGGAAAGTATTGGCCCCATCGTGATAATATAATCTCAAAGTTTTTAGAAAAAACGAACTTAGTTAATCAATCCTAGGCAAATTGTGAAAGTTAGGAAATGAGGTCACCCGGACTCATTCACCCCTCGATTTGTATTTGCTTGAGTGCAAGGATGGAATTAGGGGAGGTCTAGTAGCGGCAACCGCCACAACAAAAAATTTAGAAATTGCAATTACTATATGGAAAAAAAAAATTATGCCCAACTTATATATAGTCTCGTCATCAATAGTTTTTTTTAATATACATTTCGCCACTGTTAATGTAAAATCCTGGTTCCGTCCTTAAAGCATTCACAGTGGAATAAGCAAAAAGTGAATAATCAAAACATGCCACACTAGATTTTGATTATTCAATTAGAGGTTGTTAAAGTTAGCAATATTAAGTCTCATATTGGTTATTTTTTGCTTATAATCAAAACCAATGGGTTCATTACTTCCTTCCATGAGTTTTCTCCAAATTTTTCCCTTTCATTACACGTAAATCTTTTGAATTTTTTTTTGAGAAACTAGTTTATGTTAAAAATAGTTTTTATAAAAAAATATTTGTTTTTGAAAAAAAAAAGTTAATTAAACAGTTTTTGGAAGAAAAAAATCAGTTTAAGTTAAGGATAAAAAAATAGTTAATGAAAAAGAATATGTAAAAAAACAGCTTTGTGTAAATACAATTTTTTTTTAAAAATATTTTTAAAAAAATTGAAGAAACAGTTTTTTTGAGAGACATTTTTTTGTTAAAAATAGTTTTTATAAAAAAATATTTGTTTTTGAAAAAAAAAGTTAATTAAACAGCTTTTGGGAAAAAAATCAGTTTAAGTTAAGCATAAAAAAATAGTTAATGAAAAAGAATATGTAAAAAAACAGCTTTGTGTAAATACAATTTGTTTTTAAAAAATATTTTTTAAAAAATTGAAGAAACAGTTTTTTTGAGAGACAATTTTTTCATATAAAGACAGTTTTTTTTATAGAAAAAGTTTCTGAAAAGAATAATAAGAATACTTTTTAATAATTATTTTTTGAAAACATTGTTGAGAGAGAGAGAGAGAGAGAGAGAGAGAGAGAGAGAGAGAGAGAGAGAGAGAGAGGGGGGGGGGGAGCGAGAGAGAAAAAAAAAAGATTTTATTGAGAAAATATGGGGTCACTAAATTTGGTTATTAGCTAAATGTTGCTAGTTTTGATTATTAGAAAGCCAAAATTTAATGAATTGCTAAGAGGTTGTTAAATTTGGTTATTCCAATGTGAGCACTTTTTTGAATAAATATTGTTAACTTTAACAACTTTTTATTTTGCTTATTCCACTGTGGATGCTCTTACTTGTGTGATTGTTAGAGAGAGGTTTGGTGGCCCCGTGTTTGGGAAAATTACCGGCAGGTGGAGGAGACCAAGTCATATTACCAACTCATGGACTCCGCTGTCAAAATCACCAGTATCATGGTATCCCCAAAAGTATTGACCAACACATGGTGAGACAAATTGAGTTTACAATTTTACCCTCATATATATCAAGAAAAAGCCCTAGTCCCCCATTCTCTCCCAATTGTTTACCTCTCATTCTCATGACACCAGGCCGTGTTCAAACGGAGAGAGAGAGAGAGAGAGAGAGAGAGAGAGAGAGAGAGAGAAGAGGAGGAGGAGCTCAACAGGCTCAGAGGGACCACCAACGGCGACCACCTCGATAGGTTCCGGCGCCGTACTTTCGCTGCTAACCACCCACGTGCATGACTTCAACCTCCGTTGCTGCCTATTACCTTCACCAGGTTTGATCCTTTTTCACCCTACCATTAATTATTGGATAATAAGTATACGTACATCCATGTACCCAATTAGTAAACTCTAAGGTTTTTAATTTGTAAACCTTAATTAGTTCATCCACCCTTAAAAAAATTAGTGGGTCACTGTAATTAGGGAAATTGTTTTGGTAAGTTCCCTAATTTTAATAATCGGGTCCTCTAATTGTAGTTGTAAGCAACTCTTTGATGATAGGTATGTATGGATCATGCGGACTTAGTTATTTAAGACTTTAGAAAGGTTTTGTTATCTTCGAAGTAAATTGTTCTATAGTTCTTTTTTGTGTGAACTTCTGGTTATTAGTTCCCAGATCATCTTGTTGTTTGGCTCCTGAAAATTAAGGGTGGAAATATAGATCTAATTAATTTGGATTCTAATGTTTTCTTATTCTGACTCTAAGGAAAGGAAAAATGCGTAAAGCTTGTGATTTGAATTCGCAAGAATGGCTCCTCTATTTGGGACTGCAAGAATGGCTCCTGAAGTACCGCTAGCTAAGTCAGTCAAGGTCTATGTAGCACCGACACGGGCACGTGACATGACACCGACACTCTAACATGCGAATTTTAAAAAAACAAAGGACTCGACACGTTTGGGGATACGTTTAAAAAGCGCATATGTATACTATCACACGAAGAAAAATTAAAACAATTCTAATTGTAAATATGCAACACCATAAATACGTTACATTCTAGCCATCATCATATCATTTATAAAAGTATTTCAACTAAAAGCATTAGATCCTACTATTTTAATTAGATCCTAATATTTTTTTTTATCAACCCCGACTTGTTTTCCAAGTGTCCGAGAGTGTCCAGAGCATTTTAAAGTGTCCCCGGAGTGTCCAAATGAAAACATTGATAAAAAAAACTAGGACACTTGGAAATGATTATCGGACAAGTGTCCGGAGAGTATCCAGAGTCTGACACCGATACACGACCTGTGACGAAGTGTCTGTGCAACATAGGGTAGTCACTCCCATAGTCCCATTGAAGCTAAACATGTGATAATTTTCATACGGCATATCTATAACATGTGCAATATTTTTTATTTTTGGTAATTTGATAGGGGATAAGATTTTGGTAATTTGCTTTCTCTAAACATGGGATAATTTTCGTACGGCGTACCTATAACATCAGATTAGTGAATAAAGGGCTTCTTGGCTGCAGTGTGAATAACAACTATCCATTGCCAAACTGATTTTCGCTTGCCATTTTTGGTCCAATTTGGACAATTGTAGCCCTCAATTGTTCAGCTTTTGTTCTTTGTTAGTTAGGGAAGATGGTCATTTGGCTTCCTCCACTAACTCGGTTACGTGGTGTGATGGGGCTTCCTCCACGGCTCCACTTACTCACCCGACTTGCCCCTCCTCTCTCTGCGAATTTCACAGACCTAACGACCACGGAGAATTCTCTCTCTCTCTCTCTCTCTCTCTCTCTCTCTCTCTCAATCAGTCGATCGAGCGGCACCCCACTCCGGCCACCTCCCTCTCTCCCAACGAAGAGAATATCTTCACCGTCTCCCTCTCTCTCTCCTAAGATCCTTTCACTACAAAGCCAACCGTAACCAAATCCCAAAATCAAAGATTTCCCATCACCGAAAGCGAAATCTCGTGGGCCGGAACCAAGGCCCAGATCAAGTGGCTTCGATCGCAAGATTTCAGGCCAAAAAACTCTGTCATGGGACAGGTTAAGATTCCAGAGCCAGGCGAGGAACTGATGCGACCGCCGACGAATTTTGTTCAGGGTCCCACAGATCTATTGGGTCTCGACCTGGACACAGTCCAGAAGCATTTTCATCTCTTCTTTCTTCTCCATTCGTGTTGCATGTATACTATTTTTAGTTGGTGATGTTTTCTCCCTTCCTGATTTTTGTTGCATGTTCGCTTTTGTGGCTCTATTATGAAATCGTGGAGTATTCCTTTTTTACCACGGCTCCTTAGGGTTTTTGATTATAAAGCTTCTAATTACATTGTTGATGTTTGCATGCGGTATTTAATTTACAAACTTAGGGTTTCTGATTATTGACTATTATAATTATTTCAGAAATATAGTGGCGGGTCGGAGCAGCAACGGAGCTCGATAGGTGGGGTGATCCGGCTGGCTGTGATGATGGAGCTACAACAGCTGGGGTTTCTGTGATGGCGGGGCGCATTCCTCCTCCATTTCATCATGTTTTCTATTACAGCCTCTTCGTGCTTTATTGTGTACTTGTATGTTTCTTAGATCCTGGAACTATCTTTGTTTCTTGTATAGTTATATCTGTCTGTTTCGGGGTGTTGGTTGTAGCCATGAGCTTAACCTTCCAATTTCTGAATTATTCCGAATGGTTTTGCAGGTCTTGGCTGATAGTGTGGGCATCCCCTACGTTTAGTGAAAGGGCAGCAGTACACTGGTTCTGATGATGCAACAATGAACTTTGTGAAGTTTGATGATGGAAGGTAATCTCTGTTTTATCTTTTGCTGATGCTTGCAAGTCCAATGTGGTTATAGGGATCTTTTTTTCATTTTCTGGCAAAGTTTAGGGGCTATAGGTAGAAAGTGGAGGCTTAAGTCGTGGCTAGAGTTAGAAGGGGTAATACTTTAGCACTACAGCTAGAAAGTGGATATTTGAAATCTAAGTGGCAGAGCAAAAAGTGATAAAAGGTAGGATTTTGTATTATGAAAAAATGAAGACATATTTTCTTTTTGATTATATCTATGTATATGCTCTTCCTTTTAAGAAGAGAGAAGAAGCATGTTGGTTGATTTCATTTTTAGTTGAATAAAAATTGATGCTCAATATGGAATTAGCTCTAAATTAAAGTTTGAGTTTTTGCATAAAACATTCATAACTTAAGGTAGAAGTAGTACAAAGCAAAGCTAGAAAACCACAACATCTTAATTTGAGGGTACATGGATTTGTCATGTGATCTTTGTCTTAATTTTTCATCTCCATAGCTACAAGTTTACTGGACTTGTTAAAGAACATATCCTGAGCAGACTGATCACGGAATGATTAACTCTATAGCCAAAAATAGATCATACAACTCAGCATTAGGTATAAAGCTTCTTAGATAAGAGTTTAGTGCTTTCAGGTATGCTACATAGGGAAAATACAAATTTGAATGAGGGGAAGAAGAGGTTGATCAAGGAAGTTATAGAGAGGTGCCGCAGATTGCTCTAATCTTTGTGACGATGTTGTCATAAACACCGTGGCAATGACATTAGCTCTGGCAGAGCAGCATTGTTGCTCCCATTTAAAGTCCATGTGTCTTAAGTTTGTCACAATGCCTGAAAATCTCAGAGGTGAAATCTATTGTTTAACAGTGTTATTTTCCTCTTATCTTTTCAATGTGAAATTTGAGTGGGATTTATTATTGTTTATGTGATTATGTTCCGATCAATTTATGCACAAGTAATGGCGGAAACCGGTTGTTGTGGACAAAGTGTGTCTGCACCGGTTCATACAAACGATCTTTAGTTCATGGTCAATTTTCCATCCTTTCGTCTTTAGTTGTTTATGTTTTCCCTAGGGATGACGTATCCAGAAGAGTGTTTAAACCATCTTAGACTATTCATCCATTCATTGGTTAAGTTACATAGGCAAAACGTTTGTTTAATGGCTGTTACCTGTGCTCATGCTCATGCCATGTTGTTTTGTCATACTATTAGTGCAAAGTGCTTGTTGTTTTTATGAAAAGACAAGGTGTCTAAAATTCATCTTACTGATTTAAGTACAATATTTTCTATCCCTATTTTGGCATTCAATTATCATTGCCCAGAAAATCAGTTGTAGCTTGAAGTGTCTATCACAGTTGTAGTAGTTTGTTCATTTCTGCCCCCCAAGTTCCTCCTTTATGTTAAACGAGCTAATGAATGGGACGGGATGATCACATTATACTTCTTTTTCCCTGGAAATGTTTTAGAAACGTTGTGAGTATGACTAATCTGGTGAACCATGTTCCTTCTTTTGTTCTCTTCAGCTGTGATGCAGATGGAGGGGTTTGAATACTTGAAGGAAAGTTGTTCTTCTGTCCTGACTAAACTCCTGCAGTACATTGCTAGGATCAGCGAGCACTCCGCAATTGGCAGCAGCCATGGCAATAACGCTTTCCTAGATGGCAGCGACCTCAACAGTAGACATGTGAAGCATCTCTACGGTTCAAAGACATTTTCCAGTTCTGATCAGCTTAGTCGGAGTTGTAGATGTAAGGTTCACTCATTGGTTGTCTTAAAATGCAAAGGTCTCTTCCTCTTGTTAGCAGTTTATATTATCCAACATTGTTCAATTATTCAATGGGCATGACGGACGTGCTTTGCACGCCGCGACGTACCTAGTTAAAACTATGAAGCTCATTGTGTAGTGCTTATGAAATAGCTCATGGAATAATTTCACTTGTAAGAAGAAAATTAAACTGGAAATATGCATCCAATTGATGGGAATTAAAATCTGGTTAACATCATACATGTGATATGCCTGTGTGTAGTACACTACTTCTGTTGGGAATGGTGAAAGCCCTTTGTAGGGAGCCATTTGTATCCTACATAGGACAAGAAGTTTCTACATGTAAAAAGAATGTCAAAAAGAGTGATGTTGGTCTTTCCCCTTGTGTTTGCTTCTGTTCTTGCAAAGTTACTACCATTCATGGCTCTCAGAATATATGAATGATGTCTACTAATACTTACTCCTTCAAATTGCAGGCTTACTTGCATTGACCTCGGTATTTTGCAAGAAGCATGTGCGGGGTCAATCCAGGGAAAGTACAATAAAGTCAGGAAACAACTTGGTCAATGAAGGATGTGATTTTTCATTAATTTGACACAAATTTGATGATGCGTTAGACTGAATACAAGTTTGAAGTAGGGTTTCAATGCTATGGTTGATGATATTGTGTTTTGGGCGAGTTCTAGACAAGCATTTTACTATTTCTGTTTGTATCTCGTTTGTCAATATCAAAAAACTAAGATGAATATATAGAAAATAACATTTTTGTAAATAAATTTTGTAATGTATGTGTTGTGTTGGTTTGGGTATGTATTCAATGAAGGATTTGGTTTTCCATTGATTCTTGGTTTTCTTTGGTTTCTTTTTTGATACAAGTCTGGCTACGTTTTGCTGCTGGATAGTTTATGGTTATGTGGATTTGCTAAGCCAATTGGGATACTAAATATGGATGCTATAATTCTACTGGTGATGTGTCCAGCTGAGCCAATTGATTGCTAACTTTTGGAAATGGGCATTGTTTAAGGACACAGAGATGGACACAGCATGAAGCCATGTTCCTGCACTTCTGCACAATATTTCCATCTCCTAATTACAGTTTCAGCACCCCAAAAACTCTATTTCCAGCACCCCAAAAACTCTATTTCCAGCACCTAATTACAGTTTCAGCACTCTATGAACTCAATTTCAAACACCTAATCATGAAGCAAGAGTTACCAACATCGAAACTCAAGACTGAAATGATAGAAAATTCGGTTTCCAGAACCTCAAAACAGAAATCCATAAACAACTGTTACCAATATTGAACCTAGTCCCGACTCCTTTTTCATTAAACAAAATGATACAAACACCTCATGAGGCTGTGAAATTCGTACTTCAACCCAAACATACGAAGGTGTCCTTTATAATTAATTACTTGTAATTTTTATAGCTAAGAGAGTGTTGGTTGAGGTTGAATGGGAGATGGTTCCCTTAACTTTCCACCCACATATGCCCTTAGATATGTCATTAGAATGGTCCATCAAATGGGACTCATGTCACAAAATATGACTTGGTTGGTCATCACTGATATAGGACGCAGTCCTTTGTAGCTAATGACTTGCCCCTTTATACCTCAAAAAGTATTGCTTGAGATTGAATGGGTGATGGCTCCGTTAACTTTCCACTCTCATGTGCCCTTAGACTTGTCATTAGAATGTCAATCATATTCTCATCAGAATGGTGAATTATATTGGACAAAGTTCTGCCAGAAAATATGACTTGGTCCATGTGAACAGAAAGATTGGTTCTTACTCATAGCCAACGTAGTCCTTTATAATTAATGACTTGCTATTTTATACCTCAGACAATGTTTTTTCACCCTATTGTGCCCTTAGTCTTGTCATTACAATAGTCAATCATATGGGACAAAATTCTTTCAGAATATATGACTTTCTTTCAGAAAATATGACTTGGTTAATAGAAATATTGGTCCTCATTGATACCCGACGTAGGCCTTTACAATTATTGACTTGCTCTTTTATACCTGAACAATGTTAGTGAAGGTTGAATGGGAGATGGTTCGCCTAACTTTCCACCCTCATGTTAGTTGAGGTTAAAAGAGTTAGGCAACATGAAGACAAAATATGAAAGTGTCCATGAAACAAAAATGAAGGGCTCATAAATTTTAGGTTGTGTATTGCTTTGTTATGCAAGTTCTCAAAATTTTTAACTAGGTAATCTCTTTTGGTGCTGAGGCTTAACCTAATCGTTATTCTGTGTTGGGAGCTGAAGATTGTCGTCCATGTGTTTTTGCAAAGAACTATATATATATGGTTTATCATCATTTGTTGCATTGAAGAAGTTCACATTCAAGTATTTGGAAAATAGTCATGCATATTCTCGGTTGGCTTGCATTGTTAATGGTTGTCTATGGAAGCTGACGGCTAGGTCGCAATGTAGCTCTGAACTTATTAGAGTGATTAAGCTAAAGAACGAACATGTATCAAAGTGTATGATCCGAGCTTTTAGCTCATCAATTTTTATGTTTTTTGTTATGTGTAGACAAAGAACCTTGGCACACATAATGCTTAGATCGATGTCACCTTGAGGGTTTAACAAACTTCCAATCGAGTTGGGATCATATCAAACATTGCTATATGCATATGTGTGGTCAAAGTTCTTCTTTAATCGATTTCAAAACCCAAAAGTGTTAAGCCTTTACTTATGTGTTTGCAGTCAATTCGGACACGCATAATACTAGGTCGCTGTCTTTTTGTAGATTTGACCAACTCCTTAGAGAAATTCGATTGCACTTGGCATAATCTTTCGGTCGAGCACACAAAATACCTGTGGGGCTCAATTGTGTAAATTGTGAGAATATTGGATTATTTAGGTTAAAGGTGGTGTAAATCTTTGGCCCGAGCCTATTGTTTAAAGACTTGCAATCCATAGTTTTAGCTTAAAATAGGAATACTAGTCTTAAATTCACCAAAAAAACACCAAAATCAAGGGTTGGTTTCCTACAGCTACAAATCACTAGATAGCCTAATAAAGCATTTCACTCCAATGAACAGTTCTCTGTGGTTCGACCTCGGACTTACTATTTTCTGTGGTTCCACCCTCATGTGCCCTTAGACTTGTCATTAGAATGATCAAATCATATTGGACAAGGTTCTGTCAAAAAATATGACTTGGTCTATGTGAACAAAAAGACTAGTCTTCACTCATATTGGATGTAGTTATTTATAATTAATACTTTGCTCTTTCATACCTCAAACAATGTTGGTTGAGGTTGAATGGGAGATGGCTAACAGAACTTTCCTCCATCATGTGCCCTTAGTCTTATCATTAAATAGTCAATCATATGGAATAAGGTTTTCTCAGAAAATATGACTTAGTCCATGTTAACAAAAGATTGGTCCTCACGAATATGAAATGGTATTCAAGTTATTACAATAGTAGTGGTGGTGGTTAAACATACAGAATATATCTTTCATATGACCATCTCAACAATGGAAATCTTTCATGTAGAGCTCTTTGGGGGAGTTGTCCAGTGTTGTGTCACAATTGGAATCCACCAATGCCATCTCCCCTTGATGGAGGCGACTACAATAACATATGGACACAAATGATATAAACAAGATATTGGCAAACTGGAGGGGAAGTCGATGTAACTATCCATGATACCATTTTCGCTCCCCACTTATATAAACAAGATGTTGGCACTTTTGTTTCCCACTTATATAAATAAGATGTTGGTGAACTTTAGGGGAAGTCGATGTAACTACCCATGACACCATTTTCATGATTTTTCTCCAGACCTCCCGTACTAAAGATGGATTACCCAACAAATGTATATAAAAGACCAAGTTATTAATTATAACTTTTCACACTTACCACTTGCCAAAAAAATATGATGTGGTTTTTATACAATAAAGATATGGTCCACAAAGACATACAGTGTAGTCTTTTAGCAATATGGACTTGGTTTTAAAACAACCTCCACCTCACTTTCAACGCTTACCACTTGCCAAAAAATATGACGTGTTCTTTATACAAAAAATATATGGTCCACAAAGACATAAAGTGTAGTCTTTTAGCAATATGGACTTGGTCTTGGTCTTGAAAGAACCAGCAACTAACTTTCCACGCTTATCACTTGCCAAAAAATATGACATGCTCTTTATATAAGAAACATATGGTCTACAAAGACATAAAGTGTAGTCTTTTAGCAATATGGACTTGGTCTTTATCTTGAAAAAACCACCACCTAACTTTTAACACTGATCACTTGTCAAAAAATATGACTTGCTCTTTATACAATAAACATGTGGTCCACACAGACATAAACTGTAGTCTTTGGGCAATATGGACTTGGTCCTGCTCTTGAAAGAACCACCACCTAACTTTTCACTTATCACTTGCTAAAAAATATGACTTGCTTTTTATACAATAAAACATGTGGTCCACACAGACATAAAATGTAGTCTTTGGGCAATATGGACTTGGTCCTGGACTTGAAAGAACCACCACCTAACTTTTCACTTTATCACTTGCTAAAAAATATGACTTGCTCTTTATACAACAAACATGTGGTCCACACAGACATAGAGTGTAGTCTTTGGGCAATATGGACTTGGTCCTGATCTTGAAAGAACCACCACCTAACTCATCACTTATCATTTACTAAAAAAATATGACTTGCTCTTTATACAATAAACATGTGGTCCACACAGACATAGAGTGTAGTCTTTGGGCAATATGGACTTGGTCCTGGTCTTAAAAGAACCACCACCTAACTTTTCATTTATCACTTGCCAAAAATATGACTTGCTCTTTATACAATAAATATGTAGTGCACACAGACATAGAGTGTAGTCTTTTGGCAATATGGACTTGGTCTTGGTCTTGAAAGAACCACCATCTAATTTTTCACACTTATCATGACTGGCAAAAAAATATGACTTGCTCTTTATACAATAAACATGTGATCCACACAGAAAAGCCTAATGTAAAGTTAAGAAAAACTTCCCAAAAATTATTTGAAATGAGGCTTTGAGTTATCAGCCCTAAGTTGATACATTTTTGATGTACCAGTCGTAGTCCATGTGACTTATAACTGTGTTGATGGCAACAACTCCATGTGACTTATAACTGCATCGAAGCCGTTGCCATCATTGAATGTCATTTGGCGCCTCAACAATCAAAACCAAGTCTGGGGCGTGAACTCATATAAATGCACAAATTTTGGTTGAAATTAAATGAGAGATGGCTTCTATTTGAGTGAACATTCAAATTTGGACAATGTCTTGTCATGAGATACGATTTGGTCTCTGTCAATAATGGTACCGCTCTTTTACGATAACGACGTAGTCATTTCTTTTTCCTGACTTGCCCTTTTTTCGTCCAAAGAATATTGATTGAGAATTGGTCACATAACAATGTCTCATTTAAAAGACTAGTCTAAGGACACACGAGAGTGGAAAGTAGAGGGGAACCTATCTCTCATTCAACCTCAACCAACATTCTAAGGGGTATAAAGGGCAAGTCAGTAAAGGAAGTAGACTACATCATTTATTCTAAAAAAATCAATAACTTTGTTCATCCGGATCAATCTTTATCTTAAACATGAGAATTGAATTACTTACATCAATCTACTACACCAATCTAGTAAAAAAATAGATTGGCCTCATTTGTAGAGGTTACATTTTTTTTTGAATACAAAGAGGCTACATTAGGAGTGATATGCAGTACCTTAAATAATCACATTGCAAATTTGCAATTACCAGAAAAACAAAAAAGAAAAGCCGAAGGCTAAGGCTAAGGCTAAGGCAAAAGACTATCACATATTAATTAATGACCACATATTTTAGATACAAAACCTTGTTCAATCATCTGAAATGAAAACAACGCTTCATATATCTGTATGCCCGGTCATGCAAAACCAATACACCAAAAACCCTTACTTATTAAGTACAATGACTTTGTCAACAAGGAGCTTATACTATTTTCAATGGCAGATATTCAGCGGTCAATACCTTTGATTACAAGTGGTACGTATGTATACACTCCACATGTTTTTTACAAGATTCATGTTCCCCAAGGATGATGATCCTTTTTGATTACTTGAATGAAGATTCGATGAAGTTGTTTGGCATGTTGTATATTCATTTGTCATTTACTAAAGGTACATGCTACATGCCGATCATACCGGTGTTAGTAGTCAACGGAAGTGAGGGAATTGGGATACGATGGAGCTTCTATATTCCGAATTATAGCCCAAGGGATATAGTTGCAAATGTGAGACATTTATTTGAATGGTGAGGCAATGGAAGTTAGGAATCCATCCATAGCAAAGGGTTTAGAGAAACGATTGAGAAAACAGCAACCAATGAATCCGGGGTTTTATTTATTTATTTATATTTGGGTAATTTAGCTTGAAATAGAAAAAAAAGCTAAGCGAATATACAGCCTACAAGGGGCATACCCTAGGAGGAAAAAGAAGAAAATCAAAAAGATTGAGAAAATTGATCTAAGCCAAGTGGCAACATTGATCTAAGCCAAGCCTACAATGAGAAGGGACCGATTGGGCCATAGTAGCAAACACCAATCCAACACAATTAATACTAACTACACCATATAACTAGGCAAATTTAAACCAACATGGAATCCACATGTTTCAATGCCAAAACATGCCAAAAGGTGAAGTTTGCATTGGTTGGTATAATCAACAGGTGCCGGGATAGCACAACACTGGTTGGCAGCAGCAGCTTGAAATGATCAACATCAGCAGAACCCACTTTGTGTAGCAAACATCGTCAGCAACAGAACTGTTTAGCTGCTGGACTAATATCGCAGTAGAAAATAGCAGCATAGAACACTCTCAGCAGGATACACAAAACATAAAGACTCCATAGCCATGGGAAATAGTAGCAGCAACAGCAATATAGTAGCAGCAGGGGCAGATAACAGGCAGCTACTGTTCAATACAGCAGCCAGAACAGCAGCACAATACAATAGCAAACAGCTGCAACATAACTGATACAGCACAAAACTGACATATAATTCCTCATTGTAAATGCAATAACTACACACTTCAGGAAATAACTGCCATCAAAACTAAGAGACAATGGGACAATAGCTAAATAAGATGTCACAATTCATAACAAAAGAAAATCTGAAACTGTAGTATTTGTCCACATCCACATGTACTGGCACCTTACAACTCAAAAACTGTAGTATTTGGGGGTTCATATTTGTCCATTAACCAAACTGAAAATTAGTTAAGAACCCAGTCACCGTCTGGGTAGCAAATTGATGAGCACCCAATATTGTTTATATTCAGCGCTCTAAGTCCCGGTTTACATTGTTTTAGTTCGAAATTTTGGAAGTTTGTATTCAAGTTTGCACGTAAGTAGGGATGGCAATGGAACGGATTTAGCGTCCCCCAAACCCACCTTGTTCTATATCTGATCGAAGTCGGAGCAGGGAAAATCGGGCAGGTGTCGGGGTCGGGGTCGGGGAAAAATCGGATCCCCATTCCACATAATAATTTGACTAGTTTTGTTCTTTTTAAAGTATTTTGATAAAAATTAAAATAATGATGATTGATGAGAGTTGAAGAAAAATAGAAATAAGAAAAACAAAGACATAAATTAGTGTTTTATTAATTCGTAATTGCTCTTATTATATCAAAACAATAAAATTTATTTAGACATATACATTCAAAAATATAAATATCTATAATCGGGTTCGGATCGGGTTAAAACGGGGCGGGAGAAGCAAATTTCATACGCGCCCCGTTTGCCTATCGGATTGGGAAATACCCGCTCGGATCTGGGCGGGGAGGTCAGAGGCGGGGACGGATCGGAGCTAATTGCCATCCCTACATGTAAGGTGTTTTCTCAACCGCTTCAGGTAAAGCGGCATGATTTGCCGCCTTTTGATGCCAACGCAAGCCCAAGAAATTTCCCAAGTGCTAGAGCCAATGCAGGACAAGGCTGGTGACATGTTGAAGGCATTTGGAGGGCCGTCGAGTCATGGGAGATAATAAAGAGCTTTGCCAAGGCAAAAACCTGGAATGCTGGTGCCTCGCAAACGGTATCGATACAGGAAATATAGCCGTATGGATACCATAAGGAAACAAAGCATTTGGATTTCATCCGTAGAGCTGTTGTATTGATACGGGCTTTTTAGCCATATCGATACGGGTGATTTTCTGCAGATATTTTTTGCTTTCTGGACTTTCTACTTTTGGGATATTTTCGGATTTTTAGAAGAGGGAGGGAGGCCACCTTGTATAAATACCCTCTCCTTCTCTTCTCCTTATCTCTCTTGTCCACTACTACTTTAAGTTTTTCTAGTTTTAGGTTTTCCTCCATTAAAGCTCTCAAGCTTTTGTGTTAATTCCATCAATAACTCAAGTAAGCCTTTTCCGTTTATTATTTTCTTGTGTATTAATGTTGTCGCTGCGGACGAGATCCTTTATAAAGTCAAGTTTATTTACGATTTTATCGGTGAAACTTATGTCTCATTTTTATGCTTTGATTTATGTTTTAGCTATTTGTGAGTGGTTGTTTGGCTAAGTCTCGGGATAATCTTTTCCAACGACTTAGGTTGTTATTCGGTTCTCGAATCTTTGGGCTTTAAAGCATGATTTTCGAAATAGGGTTTAACTTGCATTTTTGGTCTAAGCAAGGGGTGTTAACTCCTTGGTGAGGCGCTTAGTCAAGCGGTCTTGGCAAGCGGCTTACCGAGGGCTCGTAGCCTCCTTTGAGTTCGATAAATTTGTCAAACAAGTTGGTTCGCCTCCGTTTCATCACATCTTTCAATAAACGTAGTCATTAAAGTTAAATCTTCCGGGCGTGAGCATGCGGTCGTGTCTCTCGTTTGAGTTATAATTAAGAACCGGTAACGGCTTTTGTCAAGGGCTAGAAGATCCCTAGATTTGCCTTTTTTAAGTTTATTAAGCTCTTTTCTAGTCTATTGCCTTAGCATTCCCTCCATTTCTAAGCAAAACTAAGTTGGCCGTCTTGAACGCCGCACTCTACCATATTAACCTACAATCCGATTAAGCTATCTTCGAGTTCCCTGTGGTACGATCCCGGACTTCCGGATATTATGCTACCGACGATCTAGCCCTACGCTTGGGGTGTCTCAACCTTATTTGAAGGCGAGATTCGGAGGCTAAGCACAAATCAAGAACTCACGAACCCACAAAATCACTTCTAAGTATCCTGCACACAATCCGCAAGAGTATCAAGTACATGAATTTGACCACCAATACCCCATAATCTCCAAGTATGAAATATTGACATGGCTAAATGATACATCTTCGAGAGTCCATGTAGCTAGGGAAACAAAGAAAAAACAAATATGAAAATTGTAGAATAGCATATCCACTCACCACTGACAGGTTTCTGAGTCCCTTTCTTTTGCTGCTCCACAAACCAAGATCTAAACAGAGCCAGAGGAAACTGAGATTTTGCTTAACCATTCACAAAATAAAAACCAGAAAAAGTGTGACGACTTAGAAACCTATGAAAAGTGATGGACGCAAACGGAGAGTGCTATTCTAGTTTCGTGCAATATGAATATGAAAACTGAACTCAACCTTCACTTGACTAATGGTATATCATAGGATCTGCATACCTATTTGCTGAAACTGGCTATACAAAGCAACTACTATCATTCACAAGTCAACCTAATTAAGGGATTCATGTAAGTTCTGAACATAGGTCCTAGCTCGGTCCATAAATATTGACAACCTTTGGTTCAATGCAACTAAGCGGGAATGGAATGCTCATTCTCCCGGAACCAATCTTCATTAAGACACTGGGGGTTTGCTAAAAGGACGACATAACATGGATATCCCATCTAAATTCATCATTAACGAAAAAGGTAAATGGCCAATTTACAATAAGGGTAGAGAAGGGACACTCTGAGTGCTACTGCAAAGGGATACGCCAATACGAGGAATAGTGGACAATCTCTGTACCCACCAAGTTTCTTTATTTCTGATTTTGAAACATGTTCAGATATCAAGTTTGATGGAGTGTGTCATACATAAAACCCAACCCTATATGCTATTTAAAACAACATAGAAATCTACTACCTTAAAGGTTTCAAAACCTATGTACTTCCTAGCTAAAAATCATATCCGCGCATATATTCCAACCTTTCAAACATGCAAAATGCGTTCAGAAAAAGGGCAGAAATAAGATATCCATGCAGAGGTTCTTGAGCACAGTGTTAACATCTTCAAAACAAATACCCTAATAACATATTTACTTCAGGATCCCCTTTTTTTAATTCCCCTGTTTTCATATTCTTTGAACCAGCAAGGAATTCCAACTTTCTTAATCTCAGTTTTTCGACACCTTGCAAATGGAAATAAAATACCATCCCAATATACTCAAAGTTACAAACAATTATATCATTAACTATAAAAACCAAGGTAAGAGTAATATGCTTACTTTTATTGCCGAAGGATGACTTTTAATATGGAGTCTCGTTCCTTATTATTTTCATCCATGAAAAGATGAAGCAAAAGCCTTTTGCGAATGTTAGGAATATGACCTCCTTGAAGTTCAGCTGAAGGATAAGTTCTACCATCCCAACGGTCCACAAACTTCATCACATAAATTCCACAATCATGGCTACAAAAAGAAAATTGAAAGTCATGACTACAAGGCCCAAAAGAATGACAAAATAAGTTGCACATGGAAGTTATGACTAACATGTTGGTTTGTTGTGGCACATCTGCATATTCAACTTCAAATATGCAGGAATCATTTTGTGACCTTCGCATACGTCTCTTCTTAAGGAGTGCAAATAGATTCTTTTGCTATAATCGAAATTGAAAACAAGTTTGTAAGTATAATAACAAGTGCGCTAATCAGGAGATAATGCATTAGGTCGAGCGACAACTTACTAGAATGTCGACTTGCTCCAATTGATCCAAGTTGTCCCTTTCTCCACTAATATGCCATTTCCCCAAAGAAAAATGTTAGTAGCATAAAAAGATGTCGGAGTGCACAAATAGGGAGTGTCAAGTGTCAACACATATGTTCATGACTAGCACTCAAACAAAGAAAAATATAAAGGGAACATCATATCAATGTTGAACCACGTTGCCAATTCTTGTGCGTCCACCGAATAATGAGGCAAGTGGAGGCATGCCTTCTTTCTTTCAAGAATGGAAAAATAATCACTAAAAGAAGAAATGTGTACAGAATAAAGCAAGGCAACATAACAACAAATGGATCATGAACTGGCCATAAAAATCCAACAAAGATTCCAAACATTTGGAAACCCAGTTTTTCTATAAACCTAATTGATGAAGTAAACCATCAATACACATGGACTTATTCATTTGTAATGTATGAGTTGTGTTGGTTTGAGACCTTGGGTACATATTCAATGAAGGATTTGGTTTTCCATTGATTCTTGGTTTTCTTTTTGAACAATTCTGCTACTCAATTTTTGGTTTCTTTTTTTATACAAGTGTCGCTATGTTTTGCTGCTGGCTATCCTATTGATTATGTGGATATGCTAAGCCAATTGGGATACTAAATATGGATGCTATAATTCTATAGGTGATGTGTCCAGCTGAGCCAATTAATTGCTAACTTTTGGAAACGGGCATGTTCAAGGACATGACACGGATGCAGCATGAATCCATGTTTCTTGTACTACTACACAGCATTTCCATCACCTAATTATAGTTCAGCACCCAAAAACTCTATTTCCAGCACCTAATTACATGTTACGTAGGACATGACATATCAAGAAAAATTGAACCTAGAAGCTGAGTGTCACAAAGCAGCAGAACAAGAAGGTCAATGCTTGTAATTAAATCATCACAAAAAAGTCAGTATCCATATGAATCATCTCGGGGGGGTTGGGGGTTGTGTGGCGTGGGGACCAAAAAAATCCAGATATCCAATTCTTGAAATTAGCCCTAACAGCAAGGCGAAGCAAGACGAGAGCATGAAACTGAAGGACCCAGATGATAAAAATCTCATCTTTTAGACTTTTACCAAAATAGAGAAAAAGAAAGGGAGAGAAGTTTATACTGCCAATAGAAAGCAAGCAATAAATCTCTGAGCAGCCAGAAGGATCTCCAACACCAAAGCCTCCACAACTGAGTAGAGCATCATCTTCTCTAGAGAAACCAAATCGGAGCTCAACCTACTTACCTCCATTCGGACAATTAGAGCCCAAGCACCGTGTAGGAGTATGTAATTTAGAGAGAGACAAAGAAAGAAAAGAAGTCAGAAGAAAGAAAAAAGGGGGGAGAGAGAGTACGGTAAAGGGAGAAACTAGGAGAAATCAAACCTAGGGCGAGAGAGAGCTAGGGTTTGGGTATATGGAGCGACAGAGAACGGGAGGACGATGGAGGAGGATAACGTTTTCTATTTTCTCCTTGGGCAAATGATGCCGTTTTACTTAAAGGGTAGGATGGTCTGCAATTTTCATGGGCATCATGTTTTGGTGATTTTAAAGGGACTTACCATGTTTTGGTGATTTCGATATTATAGACCATTGAAGTGGTAATAAGACTGAGTCAACTCCTCTGCCCGGTAATTTTCCCCCGGTGTTTGGACACTGTGGGTGGCGATAGAAAGGGAGCGGTGCTACCAAAAAGGTGGATGGGAGAGGTTCGATGGCGGTGAGATAAAGTCTCTCGTCATTTTTGAAAAGTATATCTTACAAAACTTGGTGTCCTTTTGCACATCGATCCCACTTCTATTCTTCTAATTAAAATAGTCTAAAAAATATAGGGAAGATAAAGTTCTCCAAGCATGAACAGATTCTAGAGGTAGGAAAGTCAAGTTTAAAATGGCCAAAATCACGGTGACTCGAAATGGCTATTCGTTAATTTCACGGAGCTGAAATCTTCCGAGCATAAAACACACAGAGATAAGCCGTATATATTTTGCTTGATAACTGTTGGGTAAATTGTTATTTTGAAAGATAGGATCTCAAACACTACATGTAATGTCCCGATTTTTGGAAATAAAATCGGAGGCATTAAATATTGATTTAAAAAAAATTTATTAAATTAAATTCAAAATCCCAAACGGATAATTCATCCTAAAGATTTATCTATTACAAACCATTGTGGAAATACTGAAAATAGTCTTTGTAGTAATAATCTAGACAAAATAACAGAGCCGTCTTCTAGGATCGATACGGATTCCAAGCGTATGTTGGCTCAGTCTCCATCTCCGGATATCCGTGCCTGAGTGAAAAAGTTCACCCCGTAATATAATCCAACCCAATCACCCCCCTTACATTACAGTTAGCAGGCAACAATATATTATTAAAGCAGAAAAGTAATATAGAAGTAGCACTCATAAACCTATTCATTATTGTCTAATTGCCTAACAACAAGGAAAAGCTTGTCATGCTCATACCATTACTAGAGTTTGTCTACCTTAATCACCACATCAAAATCACCACTGGACTTCCACCAATTCTATCATCACAAAATATCGCTGGACCACCTGCTAGGTTTTATCATCGTGAAATATCGTTGGACCACCTGCCAAGTTTTATCATCACAAAACATCTCTGGACTATCCGCCAGGTTTTATCATCGCAAATCGTCACTGATCAACCGTCAGGTTTTATCATCGCAAAACATCACTGACCGACTGTCAGGTTTTATCAGCATAAACATCACTGGGCAATCCGCCAGGTTTTATCATCAGAAAGTATCACTGGACCACCGCCAGGTTTTACTGTCACAAAATATCGCTGGACCTCTGCCAGGTTTTATCATCGAAAAATAGCTCTGGCTCTATCCGCCAGGTTTTATCATTACAAAACATCTCTAGACTACCCGCCAGGTTTTATCAAAACATCACTGGACTACCCGCCAGGTTTTATCAAAACATCACTGGGCTTACTTTGCCAGGTTTTATATCATCATTGGACTCCCGCTAGTTTTAATTCATTACTGGGCTTACTTTGCCAGTTTCAAATCATCACATCCAACTCATCACATCTCAATATCCTGCCTGCAGGCAGATCTAAGAATAAACTTTCCAATTTATCCATTACTTAGCACCGTCTAAGTGAACTCTATTTGCATACTACCCCATGTCTCTAAGTTCCAATCTAACATATCAATCACAAATCGGAGCAGTATACAAATAATCACAATGATAATTGAAATAAATAATAAGCGTAGAAATCACGTAACTTTTTATGAATGGGCCGTTGCCCTTAATCTTGTATGGCCAATAAGTTAATAATAATGCAAGAAACTTTTATCTAATAAAAGTTTTTATAAAAAGAATAAATCGAGGCTTGTATAAATTTTATTTAAGAAATTAGATTGATTAAAAACTAATTAAATTAGGTAAAAATATTAAACTAATTATCATGACCTTCATAAGAGTCTTAAAGGTCTTATGCAACATGTTTGAATGTCAAAAGTTGGGTTCGGAAGGTCTCGGGATCATTTTTAAATGAAGACGTTAAATAAAGTGGCCGAAAGGGAAGTAAATAGATAATAAATAATTTACGAATTAAAATATGCTGAGGTTAACAAGGTTTAATCTTTAGAGTGTAAGGAGTCTAAATAAAATTACTCGGGCATTAATAATAAAGTTTATAAGGTCGTAAGGTAATTTTGATTGGAAACACTATAAAAATAAAAATAAATAGTAAATTAAATAAAAAAATATTAAATTAACAATTTATCATATTTGAGATGCAAGGAGTCTTAAAAAAATAGTTTGGGTGTTAAAACGTTGCTTGGAAGGTCGTAATTATTTTTCGTTTGTGAACTTTGAAAGATAAATAATAAATAATTTAATAAATATAAAATTAAATTAAAAAAATATGACCTTAACAAGTTATAATCTTTGAGGTGTGAAAAGCTTAAGAAAAATAGTTTGGGGGTCAAAAATAGTGTTCAGGATGTCGCAAAACACTTTTGAAACATTTACAATTAGTAGATAAATTGAACTGATATAACTAAAACGTTTTATACTAAGTTGATATTATACTGCAATAAAATAATATCAATTCAGTTGTTTTTTATATTAATATCAAAAAGATTGTAAAATAAATATCAAAAGGGTCATCTTCTAGGTAAATAATTACAATTTAAGTGTCGGGATTAAAAATAATATCAAATGATGAATCCGGCAGAAACTTTTTTTATTTTTGTTTTCTCCACGGTTTTCGATGCATGGGTCCATTTGGGCTATTGGGTTACGCATAAAAACACTTAATATACTTGGAGAGAAGGTTGGAATGGATTATTATACCTTGAATCGAATCAAATTGAATTAAAAACGAATCTTGAATTTTGGGGAAGAAAACTTCGGATTCTTTAATTGGGGAATCTTGGGATCAAATTGGACGATACTTGGTGATTCTAGGAGTTGTAGGAAGAATTCGGAACGATCGAATCGGATTTCGGCTGGGTCTTGGTACTAAACCCACTTTTCTCTCTCTCTCACTTTCTCTCTCTAAAACTCCATGGATTGGAGCTTCGTTCTCTCCGAATTTTCTCTCTTTTCTGGACTGGTGGGGCGAGGAGAATATTGTGGTATGCCCTAGGGTCGGATTAATGGGGTATATATAAGAGAATTTAAAGAGGTTGATAAAATCGAGTTCAATAAGGATTCTAATTCTTGGGCTTTGAGATGGACGAAAATAAGGACAATTTCGTGATCCGGGAGGAGGTAGAGACTAAGTAGAAGAGGGAGAGATGACAAGAGTTTGCATTGCATGCATGCATGTAATTTAAAAAAAAAATAAAAGTAGGATAATTAGGATAGGATAATTATATTTGTATATATCCATTAGGGAAATAATTTTATTATTACGAATAATATTTTTTCTTTTTAATGATATTATTAATGCTATTAATAATATTAACTCTAAAAAAAAAATAGGGTCGAAAATCCGGGTTGTTACACTACAATTATGAATTGAGAAAAACATTTTTACGGCGGAGCTGTGAATATATTTTACGGCGTTTAATCGCGTGCGTCCAAAAGTGTTTTGGACGATCCGAATTTTTTTTAAAAATATTCGCTTGAAGAGTACTTTAACTCTTCGCTGGAAGAATTTTTTTAAAAATCCGAACCATTGATTGCTGAAACGGATGGCTGAGATTGTGCACAGCCATGAATAACTTGTTCACGGCTCCACCGTAAAAGTTTCTCTCTTAACAATTTGACATTGAGGTCAAACACAGAACTAATTACCAACTCGTTTTAAGAGTTTACAAGCCCTTTAAGAAATGAATAAATAATTGGACGGGAATAACATGATGGACAACTACTAACTGCAACCCAAGGAGAATAAGAAGGCCATTGAACTTGTTTCATTTTTCCATACTTTCTTTCAAGAGATAGTTACATAATAGCAAATCATTATCAAATCATCAATTGTTTTTTAAGGAACCAGTTCTCAGTTTCAAACTCTTAAACAATGACAGCATCGGGCTTGTAACTCTTGTACTCTTTCATTCGATACGCAATGAAAAATGATGTGAGCCGTGGATGTATCGAAATACTCACATCTTGCCTTTTCAGTTTCTTTTTGTTGATTGTTCTTCGCGCATTCTTCGAAAGTTGTTATATTTCGTAGTAGATAGTGTTTCGAGAATGGACAGGGTAAAATTTTATAGTTGTCCTAGATGAGATTTCATATTTTGTGAAAAGGTTAACCAGTGTATTTATCTACTAAAATTCTTTTGAAAGAAATTGTAGTGAGTACATTAGAGTTGACATTCTCGAAAATCTGTTGTTCTTTAGGATGACATGATGAGATTTTATACTTTAGTCTTAAGAAGGAATATTATTCAAGTTAACGGGATTTTCAATGTAGTTGAATTTTTTTAAAACTTTGTCCGTAATTTTGGGGAAAATTTCTGTTATATCCCTTTGACTTTAAGCGAAAATTCAATTTGGTCCTTTGCCTTTCAATTTGGACAAACAAATACTTCCGTTTTTGAATTTGTTCTAATGTCAACCCTTAGTTGAATGACATTAGTTTTTTGGACGAAAAATCGTCATGTGCCCAGCACGTGATCATTTGCAGGGGTAAATTTGTCATTCATCTCCTCCCTCAAACCCAAGTCGATTGCCCAAATCGATTTCTTGTTTCTCTCTGATCTTTTTTTTTTTTTGAACATTATGTTTCTCTCTTTATCTAAAACCCAATATCCTGCTGTGTTTGGATGAATTTTTAAGAAATTTTTTATGAAAGTAATGATTGAAAGTGGAAGTAATGAGTAGAGAGAGAAATAAGAATAATAATTAGACATGAAGGTAATGGGTGAAAAATGATAATTGAAAGTAGGAGTAAGAGTGTATTTTTTGAGTTGAAATTTTTTTTTTCCAAATCATAATCCAAACAAGGCGGGATCCATTTTCTGAACAGAAAAGCTATGTGCATAGCAGCTTATACACAGCAGCTGTGCACAGATCCCTTTTCCTCTCGGCTCGGGTCCCACAAAGATGATCGGAGCCGCTCATTTTGTTCTAAATATGTTGTTTAAGGTCTCTGTAAAAAATGAGCTTCGTTCGATATCGTTAGAGGAGTTAACAAAACAGCCAAAATCACTTCAGAATTTACGCCTAAATTCTGAAGTGATTTTGGCTGTTTTGTTAACGCCTCTAACGATATCGAACGAAGCTCATTTTTTACAGAGACCTTAAACGACATATTTAGAACAAAATGAGCGGCTCTGATCATCTTTGTGGGACCCGAGCCGAGAGGAAAGGGGATCTGTGCACAGCTGCTGTGTATAAGCTGCTGTGCACATAGCGCAGCTCTTTTCTGAAAGTGGGCTTCATTCATTCAATTAGAGAAACATCCGGACCAGCCATATTACAGAAATCAGCGGGGAGAACCGCATGTGGTGGTAGGGTACAGTACTGTACAGGGTTGATTCAAAGCAAATTTAGCGATCAGAGCCTCCTCTAAAACTCCATTTTCCACATCGATTTCCATTGTCCATTTTTTGTTAGACCAAATTCTACTTTGCAAGTTTGCATGATTCTCTGCACTCAACACGAACTCGATCCGACACCGGCTCACGATCTCATGACGACTTCCTCAACCAAATCTCTCGCCGGAAAAAATAGCTACAAGACCAGAGTAAAACTCAGTCCGACATCTTATTTTTGTGGTCAAACATCTTGTAGATTCTGTACTGGATTTTTGTAATATGCTATTTTTGAAATCGATCGTTGATTTCATGATCAACCGCCAAGTTTGTCGGTGAGGCCTCAATTCTCGCGAAGGTTTGGCTGCCGGAGGTGGTGGTGGTCGCCCGTGGTACTGGCTCCTCCTTCTCCCCTTTCTCCCTCTCTTTCTCTCTCTCTCTCTCTCTCTGTCCTGATCTGGTTCAGCGCTTTTTTTTTTTTTTTTAAAAACCGTTGCTGAAGGGAAGAGCGAATGGGCATATATACTCCTCCCATTAGCTCACGTGCAAGACACGTGTTATTTCCATTCAAAAAAATAACTCTATCCAACTAAGCCCCATTCATTTGTCAGGAAAGTACAGAAAAGGATAAGAAAATCAACTTTTTCATAACTTTTGTAGCGTTCAGTTGGCAGGAAAGTAGTGAAAAACTTGTTTTTAAGTTTTCCTGCAAGATTTACTTTCTTGCAAAAGTGATTCAGTCAAAAACATAGGATTTTGCGTCATGGAAAAAATTTTCTCCATTGTGAGACCAAAATAATTGGCAGGTAAGAAAAAAAGTGAATGACGCCCTTATCAAAAAAATACAAATTAGGTTCTTAGAAAGACAGTTGAGATTTATGTGAGCAACAATAATTTCGACTACTATGATGCTTTCTAAGATAATTGTTGTGGAAAATGATTGATAGTTTATTTTTTTTGGAAGTATTTATTTATCTTGTCATTAGTCTTCAATTTTGTTTTGTACTAACTAATTTTTAGTGAGTTTGCAATGACAACTAATTAAGCACAGTTGTTTAATATTTATTTATTTAGTTGTCATATACTTATTTTTTAAACTTCATTTGTACGGATGATTATCAGAGAATGTCAATTAATTTAAATGGGGGATATGCATGACCATTCAGAATATAGCAAATTAAATAGGGAATTGCAAGTCGATTTTTTTATTTCATGTTAAGGTTTTACATTAGATAAAATACATTTTCCGTGTGTGTTAATTTTTAAAATATGATAGCCTATTATTTAGCTCTCAAAGTTACTTTTATTTAAAATTAGCCACGGGAATAAAAATAAAGAAGTTTCTCATAAATGACTTTTCCCGGCAAATGAAGCACTAAACTTTAGTTTTCCTACAAAAAGAAATTGTCAAATAAACACTCACAGGAAAATAGATTTCTTTTTCCTTTATTTCACTTTACTTAACTCTTCCTGAGAATAACTTTTCGGTACAACATTCCTGGCAACTGAACGGAACCTAAGGGTTGACATTGAAATCAATTCAAAAATAAAAGTATTTTTTTTGTCCAAATTAAAAGGTGAAGGACCAAATTGAATTTTTGCTTAAAGTCAATGAGAGATAGCAAAAAATTTCATAATTTTACAAGTTAATTAGACAAAAAAAATAGTTAATATCATGAATGCGAAATTAACACATTTTAGACCATCGAGAATAAATATGTGGAGAGAGAACACATAGCATAATACTTACACAAATTGTTTTTTTTTTTTTTTTTTTTACTTTCCTTTTGCAATTTTTTATTATGATTATGAGTTTTATTTGAGATAATGTGTTGGGTGTTTAAAAAATGAATTACCTGAATAGATGGGCTCTAATTGGGTTGTGATTAACTGAGTAGGCATTCTAAGACCAACCTTTGAACTCTTTTTCTCTAGTATTAGAATGCCTACTCAGTCCTATTTCGGCCATTAGGGTTCTCTTCTCCCGATTGTGTGGGGAGCTAATGCAGCCACACCAATTATGGCCTCCCACTTACTTTGGGATACTTACTCTGTGGAGAATCAAACCCCAGACCTTGAATAGTACTCTCAAAACCTGGGTATCCGTCCAAACCACTGGGATAACCCTTGGTGTGTTATTTGACCCTTTTTTTTTTTGTCTCATCCAATACATGTAGCTTGAATGTCCCTTGGTCATTGTGAAAGCGAAATGTGGAAGGATTCTCTGTGCTATAAAATTGAGTTTCGTGCACCTCAAGTTGAGAATGTTCTCCAAGTAAACAATTTATTTTACTTTTATTCCACTCATCTAGAACTTATATATGTCATGCATAATGTGTATATCTAACATATATAAAAGGTACTAGAATTACTTGGAGGCCAAGCCCGTTATTGCCTATTTCTTCAGGTTCTGCTAGAGGAACTCAAAACCCAAGGCCAATTTTTGCACAGGAAAAAAAATGGCTGCGAAGTCAAAGAAAGCAGAGCAATCCCCATTCCACAAAGAATCCACAAAAGCCCCAAGGTCCGGCCAGATCTCCCTACCCAACTACTAACCATACTTGCAAGGAACTCAACACTTACGCAGAACATTAGCTATGGGGGCAATGTTACCAAGTCATATAGACTACCACCAAGACAATGCAACCCCATTGAAAAATCACCATTTCCTCTGCTATCCATCCATGACGACGGTCAAACTGACCGATGTCACGATGATTCCCAATACTTACCTGACATTTTCAACATCACTTTTCGTGTTGGACACTTCTTGTGGTTTGGAAGATGGCCACCATGTCGTTATTCTGCCGACTATTTTGTAGGGTACTCTCAAGGTATGCTTGCTGCTAGAGGAGGAGTTGAGCCATCCGATCGGTACTATCTTTGGGATCCTATTGATAGATCTTGTTGGGGGCTTCCACTTTGGGATGTTAGTGTTCCTTTTAAACATGTTGCCCTTTCTTCATCACCTTATGATCACAAAAGTATTTGCACTGTGATGGTTCTAACAGGTATGCATTCTTTGGACAACAACAGTTTAGTCCACATTTTTAGCTCTATTTTGTTCATCCTTTTAAAAAGTTGTTGAACATTATCCACCTTTTCGGAGCTCATACCGGTTCCCTTAAGAATTATTAAATCCACACATTATTTAAAACCTGATATTTCAACCTTTTATGCAAAAATTAGCTTAATTGGACGTCAGTAAGTATTTGATGAGAATTGTGGGCCAAACTTTGAAACCAAAACAAGTACTATTGTTCGATCAAGCACTAAAAAAAATACATAAGAGATCAAGCACTTAACGCTATGAATTGAGGTTTTTTTTTTTTGCAAGAAAGTTTTGAACATCAGCCAAAAAATTATCGGGTGTATTTAATCACAGTAAACGAATCTGATCATCTAGGTTGGACCTAGTACAAACACCACACAAGGTGGGTAGTGCTAACTAAATTTTTCAGGTGGGAGAAAAGTACGAACACCACACAGGGTGGGTAGTGGCTCACCAACTTTTTCAGGTGGGTGAACAAACATAGCGCTCAAGGTTTTTTTTGTGGTCTTTTGTTTGTTAAATTTCTATTTTACCTTCTAAGCTTTTGCCTTGTTTGGAATTTGTTTTTAAGTTATCTGCCAAAATGCTTTCCCTTCTTAGTTTCTCTTGACTGTACAAACCTAAAAATATGAACAAAAGAGAGATCAAAATTGACGGAATCCACTACATACACAAAAAATTACAAATCTATATGTTGTTTTTTTTAATCACCAAAATTAAAATGGTATTGTGATGGTCTTAACAGGCATACAAAGACCGGCTTTCGCATTTTGTGACCTAAGAGGAGGTAAATATGTATGGTTCAAGCAAGACAGCACCCTTGTGGAGCCTCAATCTTCAAACCACCAACTCATGCAATTCATCAATGCCATTGGATTCGATGGAAAGTTCTATGCATTGAGTTTACAAGGAACTCTTGCAGTTATGGAAAAAATCGATTCTCATTTCAGAATCACAAGTTTAGGCACAAACAGGGCTGTTCCCAGTGTTCATGCAATGCATTTCAAGGAGTATTTGATTGAATCCAACGGGGAAATCTTGTTGGTTTTGTTAGTCTCTAGGAAATCTATTCATAGGGTGGAAAATGTGGAGGTTTATTGGCTTCGGTTCGATAGACTCTCATGGGTGAAGATGGAGAGCATTGGGGATAGAACATTGTTTGTGGGGACTAATTGTTGTATGTCGGTTAATGCAAGCAAAATAGGATGCAGGGTAGATTGCATATATTTTAGCAATCAAACAGTTGGTGAGTGGTTGGTATATGATATGGAGAGAGGAAGCATCTCACCTGGTTGGGAAAACTATGATTCTAGTACAAGAGCTCCAATGAGATGAACAGCGGTGGCTTTAGAATTTTAGTTCAGCGGTGACAAAATTACGAAGAAATTCTTTGTATACAGAGCTCTATATATGTAAAATGCACATATTTACATTTGGATGAAATTTAATTGGGTCTAGTTTATTTTATTTACTTGAGCTATAGTGCCTACTTACTGACAAACTTAAGTGATTTTTAACTTACTTTGACAATGTATGAATAATTCAGTGCCGACAACATTAAGAAAAAATACAATTGTGTAAAACAAATACAAAATTTTCAGTGCTTTTTTTTTTTGAGTCCAGAGAGTTCGCTTGAACAACCTGCAAACCCAGTAAAGCCGCCGTTGGAGATGAACCCATAGCCAAAACAAGCCACAAGAAATAAAATTCAAGGTGTTGATTACTTGGGAATTTGAAGTTTTAATTTGTTTCCAGACAACTCACAACGGCCAGATCCTTCCAACGTTTCAGTTCTTTACCAAAGTCTTTGATCCAAATAAAAAAATAAGGAAATATGCTAGATGAATTTTATATACTACAATTTAATAATTTCGACATGATTTGTGCCAAATATTAAATCCTCGTTAATAATTCGTATCCTAACAACTCTTGTCGGCCAGAACCTTGAATACTGATCGATGAACAACAACTCATGACGGCCAGCGCATACAAACTAGTTTTGGGCCAGTTTTAGGTTTTGAAGGCAAAGCACAACGTGTTTTGAACACAACTAAAATAAATGGGAAAAATTCAAAAAAACCCCTGAACTTTGAACCTAATGTCAAATAGGCACCTGAACTTAAATAAAATTCAATTGAACACCTGAACTTTCACTCCGTTATTCAATTTACCCCCTTCCGTCTCAATCCGTGACTTTCTTAACGGCAACCGCTGAGCTGGACACTAACAAACAAAACAAATCGTTAGAGGGAGAAATTGGAGGGAAACAACAGTGATCTGGCACATTTTTAAGGCCCCGTTCGGCTAAATAAGCCTACTAGCTTATTTTTTGTCCTTATTCAAATTTTTTTTGTATTCTTTTTTATCATTTTTTGGGAATAATTGCATCGTCATGAAAAGAGGAATCTAGAAAGTAACAAATTACTATCGAAACCTAATTTTTTTGAATAAAGACAAAAATAAGTCAATAAGCCAATTTTTTCGTTTTATTAAAAAAAATGGATTTCGATCATAATTTTTTACTTTTTAGATTCCTTTTGTTATGACGATGCAATAATCTTCAAAAAATTGACGAAAAACTAACAAATATGAAAAAAGAAATTGAATAAAGACAAAAAATAAGCCTATTGGCTTATTTAGCCGAACGGGGCCTTAAAAAGGTGTCAAATCACTGTTATTTCCCTCCAATTTCTCCCTCTAACGTTTTGTTCTGTCTGTTAGTGTCCAGCTCAGCGGTTGCCGTTAGAAAAGTCACAGATTGAGACGGCAGGGGGTAAATTGAATAACGGAGTGAAAGTTCAGGTGTTCAATTGAAATTTATTTAAGTTCAGGTGCCTATTTGACATTGGGTTCAAAGTTCAGGGGTTTTTTTGAATTTTTCCCAAAATAAATTACGAAATTATTGACCACCTCCGCCAACGAAATTGATTTATACGGGAAGATTTTTTTAAAATTAGGTTCAAACTGAGTTCCTTTTGTGCATGTGCCCGAAGGCGCGGATCGAACAATCAGCACACATGCAAATCAACATTGTAACTGTGAATAAAGTATCAACCTGTTTACGTAACACCGAGGGGTCGTTCAAAATTTCAAAATAGCACATACACATAGAGAGAATATGCAAAATTAAACTTTGACCCAAAGGTAGACAATCCCGTGATAGATTGGACAATGGTGGGAGCTTTGCAATCGAAATAGCTATTTAAATTGAGAAGAAAAATGGAGTCAACCTAGTTTCGAATCGGCTGCGATTGGGAGTGTGTATTCAAGAGAGAGAGAGAGAGAGAGAGAGAGAGAGGAGAAGGAGGAGGGGGAGGAGGAGGAGTAATTGATTGGATTCAAGATCAAAACTGATCTAGAAGGGTGTTCGTTCTCAAGGGGTGTTCGGATTTGAAGAAAATCACAGGGGGCCATCGGTTTTGGGAGCAGAGAGCTAGAAGAAGATGAGACATTGAGAGGAGGAGGAGGAGGAGGAGGAGGAGGAGGAGAGAGTGAGATATGAATTTTGAATGTAAGATCTGATTAGTGACAATTGTACTATTACTATTGTTTGAGAGAGGGAACACTGTTTGAGGGAGAGAGGAAGAACCGTAGGATTTATGGAATAAATCATCTCCTAGGATTTAACAACGTGATGAAGATTGTGTTGGCCTCCGACTTCTAGAGAGGGGGAGAGGGAGGGCGACTTCTGGAAAGGGGAGAAGGAGGGCTGCAAAGATGAAGATGGGGAGATGTTCTGGTGTAAAGTGGAAACCTGAGGAGATGAAAATGGGGCAAGGGCAGTATTGTCATTTCATTTGGGATGTTATGGGGAACAGAGACCAAAACGATGTTGTTTTGGTCGAATATTTTTTTTAAAAAAATAAAGGTTCAGAGATCTGGAACAAGCCTTGTTTTTTGCGGGAAAAAAAAAAACTTTAAAAGGAAAAGGGGAACAGTCCCTAAACCCATTTGATTTAAGGAATGATTTTGGCACTTTATTTTTTTATGATGATATTTCAAAATTTGTCTTTTAGTGTACCTTGTTAGGTATAATTTTTACACTAAAAGACAAGTTTTGGAGTGCCATCATAAAAAATTGGAGTGCTAAAATCATTTGCCGTGATTTAATTGTAACCGGTTTTCTCTCTCTAACCTGGCATAGCGTCCCTTTCACGCTTCTTCCTCCGTTTATCGACACACCCAAGTTTTGTCAAACCTAAATCGCACCTTAAACCCTGCGAATCAAACCCTAATCGAAGCCTATTGAGTTGATTCGAAGGCTGTTCTTTGGCATACGAAATCGAGTTGGGTTGACCTACAAGCAAGGATCCGGACGCTATTCTGCGTGCAATTGGGAATTTCGAGCACCAGTTGTCTGACTGGGGTCTTTCCGAACCAGATTAGAGCCTTTCAACTTCATTCTTCTTCAGGTTTGATGGATTGTTGAGTTTTTGGCAGATTTGTCCTTTTTCTTTAAACGAATTGGAGAAATATCCACTTCTTGAAATATATTGTAAAAATAGCCTATCGCGCATTACAAAAAAACGTGATGTCATTTTAAAAAGCTTGTGTGGCAACAAAATTCACGCATGCAAATAATACTTATTGGAAATGCGCCTTGGGAAAGATATTGCGCATCTTCAAGATGCGTTTCGAGAAGGGACGAAGTCAATAAGGTGTTCAACAAGTTCAACACCAACGGTGACGGCAAGATCTCCGTCTCTGACCTCCGCCGCCGTAGCGGCGGTGAGAGCAACAACGGCAAGGCGATCAGCGACGCGTTCAAACTAACCTCCCGAGAAAATCCCAAAAACATTATTCAATTTCCCCTTTTCCAAAAACCAGCTTCTTATCTTCATTATAAGCCAAGAAAAAGCTAAAAACATTAGTTCTAAACCCACTGCTCAAACTCTATCCGAAGCCTTGGTCACTTAAATCCAAATCTCGAAGCATTCGCTAAAGTTAAGTTAAGTTTCGCGGTGAGATTGTGCTCATTTCGCCTAGTTGGTACGTTTGAGGGGAATATCCGGGCTCGTTCAAAGAAGTTCAGTCTTCAACTATTTTCGGATTTTCGGTAATATTCCTATACTTTACTTCTAATATCATTGCATCGCTAATTAAATCTCTTATATTTCCTTGCTCGCTTTCCCATACTTACTAAATCATTTTAAAAACTCTTTTAAAATCTCATAAATAAAAGTAGAGACTAACCATTTTGATTAGGCCGGGGTGGGTGCCTAACACCTTCCCACCTCGTAACTTAGCTCCCGAACCAAGATCATCTCTGGTAATGACGGACTGGTAGTCTCAATTTTTGTACGTTAAATTTGGTTGCTTGGTTAGCATTGAAATCAAGTGGCGACTCTAAAACGGTGCTCTAGTATTCCAAGGTTTCTCGCGGAGTATATAAAAATATATGCGGGTAACCGCATTATCCTAGTGGCCCGATAATATTTTTTTTGATAACTTAGTATTTGGGGCCAATATACTTGCACCTTGAATATTCTAGGGACCAATCTCACCATTGTTTACATCCTAAAATATGCCACCCAATGAGAAAAGTACACGTGGCACCAAGTAACGTGGTGACCAATCAGAACATGTCTCAATTAGACCCGACATGCAGAGGATTACAGGGTTTAATGATGATGTAATTTTAGTACTAAACGGTATCGTTTTGATTGGAACCGACGACGTTTTGTTATCAAATAAGGATGATTTTAGAAATGGTGGAGTTTAACCATTGATTAATCCTAAGGATCATCGAACGGTGCCACTACTGCCTCGATTTATAACGGAAGTTAGACGCGATTGCAGGGAATTTTTTAGGCCAGTCATGTGACATTAACCCATATTGCATAAAAACAGGAGTACCACGATCCAAGAAGCAGCCACGAACACTATTATCAAGCATGAAGAGAGAGAAGAATTCTGGAAGTATCAAAGTAACCGTTCGAAGGCCCCTCTTAACCGTTTTGAAGGGGAAATGGGCAGTTCAAGCAAACGTGGAGATTAACGTGGGAAGTGGAGATCGATGGCAGACCCATCGTCTATAAATAGAAGAAGCAAGTGAAGAGAAAGCCCCCGACAAAAATTCATATCATCTGACAATTCATACAACATGATTGCTCAGAGATTTATCGTAGATTAGTGCTTGGATTAGTTTAGAATAGGATCTTTTGTAAGTTGAAGGCTTATTTGCATGTAAGACCACTTTTGATTAAATTCAAGTTTTCTTATTTTCCTTTAAGCTTTTCTTACCACAGAATAGTCGTTTATAAGTTCACTTTTGATTAGATTCAGTGTGCTTATATTTCTACATTATTCTTGATAAAATCTCAAGAGTGTTTGCATCAAACTTACCTTTGATTAGATTCAAGTTTGTTTGTGTTCAATCATCTTTTTTGATTCGAAGAGCGTCAATCTTTTATTTGGTTGATACCTTAAGGAAAATCCTCTTAGTTGAGGTAATCGAACGGATAACACAGTTGCCTAATTTAAATTAGTTGTTTCAAATCAATTTGAAAAGAATAATTTCTTTTCTGAAGTTATTTCTTTTCTGGCATGCCCGCACACAATCATTTGCCATTTGATTGAGCTAATTCAGCCCAAACAATTTTTTGGCACGCCCGGTGGGACACGAAGGTGTCAAAATGCCAAGGTTTCGAAAACAAATAGGGACACCCATTGGTGACCTAGTGCCAGAGGAACAGGCTGTGCCAGAACAGGCCGCAGAACCAGGAACGCCTATCATTCCTGCTTTTCCTCAATTGGCTTTGGGAATGGAAGAGCCTTTTTATGAAGAGCCTTTTTATGAAATACCTTCTAGTGAAGTGCCTCCAAATTTTCAAGAGGGACAAACCAGTGGAAAAAACCACGATAAGGAGGAAATGTTTAGAGAAATGATGATAGTTTTTAGAGAGATGGCTCAAACCCAAAGAGCCATGATCAAAAGCATAAGAAATAGGTTTCCTAACCCAGAGCCAGCAAGAAATAGTCCAGGGAATATTGGGCTAGATAATCATGCTAACTCAAGCACTCACCAAAGTCCCTTGGAAGGAAGGCTTGGAGAGGATGTGGGTCAAGGAAAGATGAGGTCTAGGACAGGTAAAGAAAAGATATACTCAGAAGAAATACCACAATCTTGGTATGAGCCAGTGAAGCCTACAAAGCCTGTTTTGGAAGCTCCAAAGCAATCTCATGGTATTGCTATTGGGGTTCCAAGAAGTGCTAGAGATAGGCAGAGTGTCAACCCTCTCTTCGAACCCACGCTTGGGGGATGGGAGGATGACATAGAACTGGAACGGGGTTATAGACCCGAGAAAAGAAGTGATAACCCACAACACTTTCGACAAAATTTTCCAACTACCAAAAATCCCATCACAGCAGCTTATGGAAGCCATAGGCCTACTCGAGTCAATGCTGCAGTTGACCAAATGCAGCAGCCATGGAATGGGAAACTTCCCAGAGAAAACCAAGGAGATTTTAACACGATAAGGGAAGTTTATGGAGATGATTTTGTAGAACCAGAACCACCCATAGAAAACCAAGAACAAAATTTCCTTGTAGGCAACCCAGTACTAAGAGACCAAGTTATGGGTCTCATACAAGAAGTTTGTGGACCTCGAACTCGGGGGGTACAACCTCAGATCTATAGAAAACCATATCTAGAATGGGTAGACACAACATTTCAGATCCCTAGAGAATTTAAAATCCCGGATTTTACTTTGTTCTACGGGGATGGGAGACAGTCTTCTATAGAACATATTGCTAGGTTTTCTGCCCAATGTAAGAACTTGGCTCAAAATGACTTCATGAAGTTGAAGCTGTTTCCAAATTCCTTATCTGGGCCAGCTTTTGCATAGTACACCAATTTACCACCAGGCTCGATAACTAATTGGTTTCAAATGGAAGAGGCGTTCCATGCACAGTTCTTTAATGCTGAGCCTGAAGTCTCTATGGCAGACTTGGCTAGGCTAAGGCAGAAACCAGATAAAAAAGTAGCAGACTTCATATCTAGGTTCAAGAGGGCAAAAACCAAGTGCAAACTCCATCTACCAGAGGCAGAATTTGTAAGATTAGCTCAGGATGGTCTAGAAAGGGAACTTCGAAAGAGGTTTGACTCTACGGAGTTTAGAGACTTTGCAGATTTAACCTATAAAGTTGCTAGATATGAATCACTGCTGGAGGAGGATTCAGACAGACATAATTCTTCTTACCCAACATATTATAGAGACCCTAATTATGAGATAGATGCTGCAGAAATTATAGAACACGATCCTTGTGTTTGTGAGCCCTTGATTCAAAAGAACGTTTCCCTAGGGCAGAAGTTCAAGCAGAAAGAAATCACTAAAGTATACTCTTTCGACATATCTAAAACTGATAAGATCTTTGACTTTTTGTTGAGAAAGAAAATCATTAAGCTGCCTTCGAATGTGAAACTGCCCACAGTAGAAGAAAGGAATGGAAAGACTTATTGCAAATGGCATGACTCTTGGTCTCATTCGACTAAATCTTATAATGTTTTTCGTGACAGGATTCAGGAGCAAATCAAGAAAGGAAGAATCAAATTCCCTGAAAAGGCTATGGGGATAGATGCAGTACCTTTCCCAAAAGTTGAAGAAACCAACGTGCCCACTTCACTGGCTCGAATTGTCAAGAAGTATTGGCAAGATAAGGAGGCGCCAGTGAACATGAATGCCATCCAGTATGGAAGAGGTAGGCCATACGCTGGCCACCCTCGAGGCATGGGGATAAGGCAAGCCAATGTTGGTTTGCCTCCACAGAGGTTCTCAGGTAATAATCATTTACCCATGTTAGAAGCTTCATTTTTAGAATGCTTATGTGTGGGATGCAGAGCCAACTATCTAGTTTTTAAAGACTTGGATAGAAAGGGCGTGAGTTTCATCCCTAAGGAGATGAGAATAAAAAGAATAGCTCCAGCACAAGCAAAGCTAAGTGACAACAAGCCTTGGTTAACATCAAAGAGAGATGTGCCTACCAGTCCTGTCCCACCCATTCACAGAAGAGAGCTGCCACCTTGAAAGAAAGCCAATATTGGCCAGACATCAGAGGCACAAGAAGACGCCAAACAGGAGGAATTCACTTTGGTGAAAGGAGTTCATGACTGGTTTCTGAAACAAGTCAAGCCTGATTTGTTCCAAGAATTCAAAAATTCGAACAGGAGTGCAAACAAAACTTTCAAGCCACCAAGTTCGAATTCTGGAAACTGGGTGTTGATCAGGAATCCCAAGTCCAAAATACCACAGATGGTTCCATTGCTCTCAAGAACACAGAAAAGAAAGCTCCAAAGAAAGTATACGCTTTTTCAGTCAGGAGAATCCTCAACTGGGGAAGAATCAGGAAGGGGAGCAAGGCCTAATCCGAGGTTTGACAGGGCTAAGAGGGACCCAGAAGAGTTCCGAATCCAACATCAGGAGAGTGAGACTTTGAAAAAAGTAGCCTCTGTCATGCTCGAAGAAGACCTTGACCCACCTTCTCCCAATTCATTGGCTAGTTACCAATCTGGTTTGCTCGAAGCCATGTTGGTGGAACAAGAAGGGATAGAAGGAAGCTCTTTTCCTATTGAAGTATCAACATAAGAAGTTGAAGCTAAAGATGCAAGGGAAACTAAAGCAGTCAAATCAGTTAAGGAAGTAGCAACAATTCAATTTGGGGACCAACCAAAAGTACAAGTTAATATGGTCTACCCATACTCTATGGATTTCTTCAAAAATGGCCAGATATCCAAAGGCCAAGATGATGCTTGGAATTTGGGCAAGCTAGACAGTTTTGAAGAAGCACGTAGTGATGAGGAATTACATATTATATGTAATGATTGTAACCTGGAGGAAGTGGCCCAAATTGAGATGGATGAAAGCCTGGTATGTGAAATTGAGCAGAATCAGGAGAGTTTGGAGGTAAGCTCAAAAGAAAGTGCTTGTTTTGTACCAAATTCCATGTCCGACATCGAATATCCTTTGGTAATATATTTAAATTATGTGGAAATTTCATATCCATTTAAATTGTCAACTAATGCTAGAGACAACATTTGCGTCCATTATGTATGACTGCATCTTTTGATGGAATCCCACTTAACAGAATCCTGGTGGATAATGGGGTTGCAGTGAACATTTTGTCTTTCCGAACCTTGAAAAAATTAGGAAAAGGAAAAGCAAAATTGATTCCAACTAGAACATCCATTGCAGGGTTTACTGGGGAAAGCCAGCATGCCAGGGGTATAATCTCCATTAAATTGGTAGTGGGAGGAATAGAAACTGACACTGCTTTCTTTGTAGTTGACACGTATGCTAAATATAATGCATTGTTAGGAAGAGATTGGATTTATGTTAATGGATGTATTCCTTCTTCTATGCATCAGGAGTTAATGATTGTTAAGTATGATAAAGGCAAAGAAGTGGGGGTTGAAGGAGTCAAAGCTGATCCTTATCCATTTAGTGCCACTGCAAATTTTGCTGAAACAGAAATGTACAAATCAGATGTAGTTCCTTTGAGCGAACTGCTCCAGGCAGCTATTTACCCAACCAACGAGCTGGAAATGGGAGAATTGGCAGAGCTGAAATCAAAGCTGAAACAAACTGTTGACTATGAATCAGACACCCTAAAAGATGATGCTGCTTGGATGTAAATCCAAAGAAAAGGCTGAAGAAGAAGCTAACTCATTGGCTTTAGTGAGATATGTCGCTTTGGGGATCGAACAGAAGATTCAAGAGGACAACATATGGGAAGACGTTATGCAAGATAATAAGCCTCATAAGGAAGAAATCCAGCTAACGTCTCAAGAACAGATCGAAGTTCAAGACTTATTGGAGGAAGTAAAATTGGGAGATGAACATAACCCCAATCCAGTGTTTATTAATAAATAGCTTGAACCAGATATAAAAGCTGGATTAATAGCACTGCTGAAAGCAAATAAGAAGTGCTTTGCATGGAGTTACACGGAACTGCCTGGATTGGACAGGGAATTGGTGGAGCATAGGTTACCTATAAAGCCACAATTCAAACATGTGAAACAACCAACCAGGAAGATGAGTCCAGAGACCATTGCAGGTGTCAAGAAGGAGATGCAGAGGCTTCTAGACGTAGGTTTTATTAGAACAGTCAGGTATGTCGAATGGCTATCTAATGTGGTTCCAGTCCCTAAAAAGAATGGAAATATTAGAATCTGTGTTGATTTTCGAAACCTAAACACTGCAACCCCTAAGGATGAGTATCCAATGCCTAATGTGGACACACTTGTAGATAGTTCAGCTGGGCACAAGATATTGTCCATTTTAGATGGACATTCAGGGTACAATCAAATCTGTATAGCAGAGGAGGATGTGCATAAAACAGCATTTGCTTGCCCTGGTAACATTGGTATCTTTGAATGAGTCAAAATGCCATTTGGACTGAAAAATGCTAGGGCCACATATCAGAGAGCTATGAATACTATTTTTCATAATATGGGGGGAAGTATTCTGGAGTGTTACATAGATGCTATCATTGTGAAGTCAAATTCTGATGAGGACTATCTACAACACTTAGAAAAGGCATTTCAACAAATGAAGCACTATCAGCTGAAGTTAAACCCGGAAAAGTGTGCTTTTGGGGTATCAGCTGGGAAATTTCTGGGGTATCTAGTCCACAACAAAGGAATACAAGTTGACAAGAATAAAGCTAAGGCCATTATTGAGACCAAACCACCTTCTACGAAGAAGGAATTGGAAAGGTTTCTTGGTCAATTAAATTTCCTTCGAAGATTTATATCTAATACTGCAGGGAAAACTAAAATTTTCTCTTCTTTGTTAAAACTGAAGGAAGGGGAGGAATTCAAGTGGTCCAAGGCGCACGATGAAGCCTTCAAAGCCATCAAGAGATATTTAGCCAACCCTCCCGTGTTGGCACCTCCCATTAAAGGAAAGCCAGTGAAGTTGTACCTAGCTGCAACACAAGACTCAATAGGAGTACTGTTGGGTTAAGACAATGTAGATGGCAAGGAAAGAGCAGTTTATTATCTTAGTAGGTTTTTAAACTCCTGTGAATGCAAGTCTGCTGCAGTAGAGAAATTATGTTTAGCTTTATTTTATGCTTCCAAGAAACTCAGGCATTATATGTTGCCCAGAGTAACTTATGTTATTTCTTAAACTGATGTAATTAAACACATGCTTTCGAAACCTGTACTTAGTGGGAAGATTGGGAAATGGATTGTGTCTTTAATTGAGTTTTGTCTTGAATATGTACCTCAAAAATCAGTAAAAGGACAAGCATTAGCTAACTTTTTAGCTGATCATCCCAATGAGTATGAGGCACCAAGAGCATTGGAGGCCAGTATGGTTGAAATCAAGCCATGGAAACTATGGTTCGATGGATCAAGAACTGTTCAGATGGCTGGAGTAGGCATAATTCTAGAATCCCCCCAAGGTTTGAAAACCAAATATGGTTTTTGACTCAGTGAGGGACAGTGCTCCAACAACCAGGCAGAATATGAAGTGTTGATCATAGGATTAGAAATTTTACTTCACTTAAGAGTTAATGTTGCTGAATTCTTTGGAGATTCTCAGTTAGTGATTAACCAGCTGAATGGAAAGTTTAAATGCACTAGTCCAGCACTAACAATTTATTATCAACATGCTAAAAAGCTGATGGATCAATTCTTTATGCTTACTTTGACTTATATCCCTAGATTCTTCAATGAAGAAGCTGATGAAATAGCCCAAAGGGCATCTGGTTTCAGAGTTTTGTTAGAAAATGAAAGGGAATTTTGTCAATTAACTTTGAGAAAATCTCTGCCTATGTTACAAAATAGATTGACTGGCTTCGAAGTATTAGAAATTGATGTTCCTACTAGTCAAAATGTTGATTGGAGGCAAGCATTGATCGATTATTTAACTAAGCCAGATGGTGTTACAGACAAAGCAACTAGATTGAGAGCAATAAACTACATTACGTACAACAATGAGCTATTTAAAAGAGGGATGGATGGCCTTCTTTTGAAATGTTTAGGCAAGGTAAATGCATTCAAAGTAATGGCTGATGTCCATGAAGGAATCTGTGGAGCACATCAAGCTGGCATAAAAATGAGGTGGTTAATAAGGAGGTATGGGTATTATTGGCCTACCATCCTCAAAGACTGCATGGATTATGTAAAGGGATGCCAAGCTTGTCAAAAAACAGGTCCACTCAAGCATTTGCCAGTCACAGATTTACAGTATGTAATAAAACCATGGCCTTTTAGGGGATGGGCTATGGACATGATTGAGACGATTTATCCTCCTTCATTGGAGAAGCACAAATTCATCTTAGTGGCTACTGATTATTTCACGAAATGGGTGGAAGCCCTCAAACGATAACAGTGGATAATGGTTCCATATTTGAAGGAAAGTTGGTAAAGAATTTTGCTAATAACTATGGAATTTCATTAATATATACTAGTACTTATTATGCTCAGTCAAATGGTCAAGCAGAATCAACTAATAAGATTATCAAAAAGGGGATCCAAAGAATGGTGGATCAGAACCCAGAGGTTTGGCATGACCTGTTACTCGACACGTTATGGGCATATAGAAATACAAAAAGGACTAGCACGGGCACTACTCCATTCGCATTAACTTATGGACATGATACCGTGCTGCCTATGGAGATCATTGTGAGATCTCAAAGAGTAGCATTTCAAAATGATTTAGATACAGGGTCTTATCATCAAGCCATGCACATGGAATTGGAAGATATTGATGAAGTTAGAATAAAGGCCTTAAATCAAATTATGCTACAGAAGGCAAGGGTCGCAAGGAGTTATAACAAAAGAGTTATTCTTCGAAGCTTTGATGAAGGGGATCTTGTGTGGAAAGTTATCCTCCCTATCAGAGATAAGAGAATTAGAACAGATGGATTAGGAAAATGGTCACCAACATGGAATGGGCCTTTTCAAATACATAGAGTGTTATCATTTGAGAAACTTGAGTGGTTATGTTCATCGAAAAAAGATAAATGGAAGACATCTAAAAGCTTACATTCCTTCTATATGGGAATCTTTTCATAAAAGGTAACTTATGAAGAATGAGTTTTTTCATTTATATAACCAGATTCATCCCTGAATTGGGATTTATTATTTGTTTAGTGGAAAAGTTAGCCATTTTTGGAATACATTCAAAAACAGAACCTGAACTTGAGTTGTTGGTTGCATAATGGTATGGTTTCGATTAGTTTGGTGTTCAGGGACTTTTTCTTCGGAGTTCTTTATACGATCATGCTCAACCAAGTTGCCATACTAGTGTTCGAAGCCACAAAAAATCAAGATTTACCAAGCAAACTTCCATTATATTTATAAAAAGAAAAAAAAACATAAGGAAACCCAAGTGGGTTTAAAACAGACCCAAGTGGATCTAAACAAAAAAAATCTACTAAGATAAAAAAAAAAAAAAAAAATGGACACTCTGGCCCGGAAACAAAAGTGAAGATCATTGCTGATCCTCACAGTCCCAAAGGAGAATCTTTAATAAGATCCTTCCTCCGGGGGACTTTTTGCTTCATGAGCTGAGAGGACGGTTGAAAGATCATCCCAGGTCTTAGCCAAGAAGAGGCGTGAAACTGTTTCCACGCACACTAACTAGCTTCGAAGTTGAGTGATCTCACTTCGAAGAGTCTGGAACTCGGTTTGGACGTCCCTCTTCAGCTCTGCAATCATGTTGGCCATGCTGGCCAACTCGCTCATGAGATCAGCAGGAGGAGCTGGGTGGTTCTCAGCCATGACTGTTTAAGTTGAGATAAGAATGAAAGGGATGCAACGTTCTATTGACGTCTATGTGTATTTATAACCCAAGGGTGTATGGGAGATCCGCTTCGGTTATTACGAGCATTAATGAGGGGAGATACATAAGGTTTGGGAGATGAAGGGTCTAAGGGCGTTAGTCGCCATTCGTCCTGTTAATTAATGGTTTGCAACTCACGAGAAGACAGCTGAGAAGCCACTGGAAGTAGATGAGTTGGTTGGATCAATTTAGACCACATTTGGTTAGTTTTCGAAATACCAATGTACTTCAAAACGTTGTCTGTTATTTTATTAAGGACTTCGAAGGTGAGGCCCAATGAGAGCACAATAACAGAAAGAACACCTGTATGGAAATTTTCTATTTTTCTATATTTGTAGGTTTCTTCATGCTCATCACGTCTACATTAGTATATTTGGCTTCAAAAGTACAAAGCTAGAATAACAAGGAAGGGTTAAATCACAAGTATTGGTCAAAACCACTATGACAAGATGGATATACAAACGATATATTTTTATTCATCAGATTCATAGAGAAAATTACAATTGGAATAAAAAGAGAAACCTATCTAAGGCCTAAGAGTATCAAGGAGAAGGGTCTCTAAGAGATCGAACAACCGAGATACAAAGACTTGAGCTAAGCTCCATTGGTAGGTAGACCGGCTTCGAAGACCATTCACGTTTGGTTCTTTGGTCTTTGAAGCAACAGCCCAGCGTAGACACATCATGAGGGCTGATGTATCTATACCTAAGAGCTTTAGCATTGGAGGAGGACATCATGTGGGCCGATGTGGCTATGTTTCGACATTTTTTCTTCACTGGCTTTGGAAGGAGCTTCATGATATGTGATCCTTATTACATGAACCACGGAGCCCTATGAGGATGGGGTGTTACTGAAGAGAAGGAAAGCCAAAGAAGAAGATGGGTTATAAGTTTTCTTTCCTCGGAGACCCCTATTTATACCAATAAATTTGGGAGTGTTCATTTATGACCCTGGAAAAGGTAGATAAGAAGTTAACACAGCAAACCTTTTGACAAAAGAAAATAGTGTTTAAATTAATTACGGTCCTATCTACCCAGAGTTGAGTAAAATAATGGAAGAATAAAGTACAAACTGTTTAAAATTACAAAAAAGGACGTATTACATCACAAATGGTGGACAATAAGCCTCGAAGAGAATTGAAATTGACATCCAAAAGGGAGGTGTGAGTAGCCTTTCTCTTTTGTTCCTCTCGAAGGGAGGGAATAAGTTGAGGAAGCATGGACTGATCCCTTAAGGCTTCGCCTTCAAGCTCTGGGAAACCAATTGAGACCTCAGCGATCTCATTCCTGACCTTCTCCATCTCTTCTTGTAACCATTTCATCCTCTTGTCGAGTTCTGCAAGTTTGTTCTTTCTAGCTTGGTAAAGAGAGAAATGGGAGGCAGTTTGGAGTGCTCTGACTTCTAGCTGTTCAACCCTCTGAGCAGTCGTGCCAATGCTCTCAGATAAGAATTGGTTGACACTAATCAATTCACCAAATTGTTTGAGATGTTCTTGGAGAGTGGAACTGACGGAAGGAGATAGCCTTTGAAACAGAATTGAGACCTGATAGCACACCTCGAAATGATAAGTCAGATTATGTTCAAACAGAGTTGGAAGTCCTAAATGATTTAAAGCCCTTAGGTGGCTTTTTAACGTCTGAATTTCTTCCTCTGAAAGAACATGTTTGATTTTGAATGAGGGTGAATCTGGAAGCAAGGATGGGCTCAAAAGCTGCTCAAGGCTCTCCAAGGGATTGGAAGAAATCAGAGGAGTGGGTTCAGCAATTTGATCACAAAATTTTTCCAATTGATTTTTGAAGAAAGATAAGTCAAAAATCACTATAGACAGATCAGTGGGGACGGATGAGGATTCACCAGGCTCAGACAAGTCATTGGTGTCAGGATCATTCCCAAAACTTCTGGTAAGGTGGGCTGTCGAAGCAAAAATGGAGTCAGTCAGCAAAGACCCCTGCTCCAAAACTGGTAAGGAAATGGGAGGGAGGTCTCTCTTCAAAATTCGAAGTGGCTCCATGGCTTTCGAGCGGGCTAAGTTTGTCACAACCTGGGCAAAAACAGGTAGCTCTAGCGAAAGGGGAAATTCCTGTACCAAGTTAATTAGGAGTTAGAATCAAAAGACAAGATAAATGTGAGGCAACATGAGGGTTTTACACATTACCTGGAAAGGAATAGGTGATATGGGCTCAGTAAGAAGTGATAGCAGAATTTGCATGTCAAAATCCCTTGCTACAATATCTTTCTTTAGAGAAGGAGGTTGAATAGGTGATGCCTATGAGAACAATAGACAAATTAGGATGTATTTCTTCAAAAATTGGAGAAATAAGAGAGTAATCTAAAGATACCTTGTGAGGGTCATCTTTCGAAATTTGTTGGACAGAGAAAGGTTCTGCCACTTGAAAGCAAGGAGTAATGGATAAATCCAGTGCCTCAGCAGGGGAAACCATTTGAGCCTACAAGGAAATTAGCAGCGAGTCACAAGCATATGAGACACATAAATATGTGTGTAATCATAGTGTACATGACCTACCTCGTCAGGAAAGGAGGGCTCCCTCGGGGTTTGTGATTTTTTGGATTGAACTTCTTTTCTCTTGTAGAAAAGAGTCCCTTTGGCAGCTGCTCTTGTTTTACCTGGTCAAACTCATGAGTCAGGATTGCAAATGAATTCTTTAAGAAGGCATTTATCATAAATAAAGAAGAGAATTACCCCTAGGGATTACGGTCTCCGTGTCAGTTTCAGTATCCTCATCACTAGAAGAAACTTGATAGCCATGCCTTCTGGTGATTTTGGCTCTCTTGGAAGCTGAAAGAAAAAAGATGAGGAAGTAGCTCAAGTAAACAATAAAACGAGAGACAAAAGATAATTAGGAGGGAAGAAACAAACCTGGAAGTTCAGCTAAGGGCTCGAGGTAGCGTTTGGTAGGAACCACTTATTTTGGTTGAGGAACAGTTTTGCTCCTCTTCGAAGCACTTTCTGAAGGAGAGGTAGCACCTGCAGTTTTATTTACAATTAAATTCGGTTTCAAAAAGAGAAGCAGCATTTAGAAGCAAGTACCTCTTTTTTGTGAAACCCTCAAAAATTGCCTTCTTGGCGGAGAAGAAGGTATAATCATTGCTATGGGAGAGGCTTTGACGGGGGTCATTTTTTGTTCAACCTCACCTTCAGAAGTGTCTTCGATGCCTCCAGCTATTCTAAACCCATTATCTGAGGAAAAAGAGGACGAGTCGTTCTGTCTCCTATGTCCAAACTCAGATTTCTCGAAACCAATGTGTTTAAGGAATTTTTTGAAAGGAGTGCATCTGAAGAGGAAGGAGCAATTGGTATGCCACCAATCGTCGAATGCAGGAGTGGTACGCACTTCAGGTTCCCTGAACTCTTGGGTAACGGTTTTCCTTAGTGAATGTCTGGACTGGGCAAACCACGTTTGAAAGTGCTCGATTGAAATGCATGAACGTTCAGACATGGAAATATTGGCAGAGCCACAAAATGGGATAGGTATGCCTTGAACAAAGTCAAGCTGTCTAGTAAATTGGGCAGGGCAATATACCTCTGCATGTGCCAAGGATTTTGAGGGATTCGATGAGGATATGAAAATCTCTCTGCTCGTAAGGATGCTGCTCCATGCTTGGAGGGCTCGAGAGGATTTTCCTTGTCTGTCCGTTAGGATCGAAGAGCCATGATGGTCCAATTGGAGTTGGGAATGGGTTAGGCCATTCTCTGTCTGAAGCAAGGCCAGAGAAGAAGCAAAGGTAGTAAACCAGGGTAGGAGTTGCACTGGCCACTGGTTGAGCATAGTTGTCACAATGAACATTGGGTGCTTTGAGGGCACCAGCAGGCGACATGGGTGATTTGAAGGGGCCTAGCTCAGGGAAGTATGCATGAAGTCATAGTTGTACAAACCATTGGGGTCCCCCTTGGGAATAGTTCAAGCCCTTCTGATGAAAATCAGAGCCAACTTTGTATACGTGGCCAAGAAAGTAAGAAGCAAAGTCGAACTCTTCACCTCTAGACAGTGCCAATGCTAACGGTATAAACTCGCTCATTACCCGTTTCCCAGAATGGCAAAGAATGTGTTTGCAGAAGATGTAGAGTATATAGGCAAAGAACTCTGTGTCAGACACCTCTCCTGATAATTTCCTTTCTCTAGTATAAAAGTGAGAAAAGGCTCCGTTTGTGGCATTCAGACGGGTGAAACCCTCAGGGGGAGTATATTCCTTGGTGGGATCAAACTGAGAGCCATACGGAATGAGTCCCAACATCTGAGTAACGTCCAAAACTGTAGGCGCCATCATGCCACAGTTAAACCTAAAGAAATTAAATGAAGGGTCCCAAAAGGCCAGCGCAGCCTGGATCAAGGGAGGATTTTGGGGCATTCCCCTTCGAAGGAGAGTGATGATATTCTTTAAGCCCACCTTTTCTAAGTCGATCGATTTCTCGGCCAACATTCGAATGGTCCATATTTTCCAGTCCTTGTCCAAAGTAGGCCAACAGGGGAAAGATCTCCTTGGGAAATTTTGCCAATCGAGGGCTGAACAAGCTCGAATGTCAGCGTTTCCCAATCGAGGGTAGTAAAGAGAGAGGGAGGCAGGTATTTCCCCTACGAATTGAGGACCCAAAATGAAAGTACCTTTTTCTTTAGGGTTTGGGATGAAAACTCTGGTGTCGAGACAGGAATTTCCAGTCGATCCCTGGGTTTTTCTTGATACGAACCGCCTCAATGCCAGAGAAAGAGTGGGGTGTTCCACGATCGGTTGACTAGAAGAAGCCATAGATTTGGGTCGAGTTCAACTTTTTCCAGGAGGGAAGAGTAGGTTTAGTTTTTGGGAAATTTTGAATGTGCATAGTGTAAGGGGTGATTTTGAATCATTTTTGCTTTTATACCTCCACAGGTGGGCCAGACCCTTAGTGAGCCCATATCTTGGGGGTCCGCTAGAATCTTTCGTTAACTTTAGGGAGGATTTGTGTTATTAGAGTTGCTATTATTTTAGCAATAGTTCCAAGTCAAGTATACATTGGTGAAAGGAGAAATTTCATTGAAAGCCGCCAGGTTACCAAATGAAATTTGCATATTTACAAAAAAAAAAAAAAGGAAACCAAAACAAAGGGAAAATGCTAGTTCCTACTGGCAGGGAGAAACAAGGGCAAATTAGGCCTTCGAAGGGTCTGGATGCTGAGAGGTGGCTTTTTTATTTTCAAAGTAGTGAGGGAAAGACCAAGTAACAAGGCTGTGAAACTTGTTCCAGGAAAATTGGAGGAATTTCAGCTCCATTTTCCTCATGTCTTCTTTAGCATCTGACTCCAGTTTTTTCTCTAAAAGAGGCCTAAAACGGAGCACCAAAGTTTTGGCTTTCCTTTGGAGTCGAGCTTCCTTTGTTGGGCGCTTCATCTGTTTCCTTTTGAAGCACCTTCGAAGTTTCTTGTCAGCATGGCCAAGCACTACTTCGAAGGACTCAGCTTTGAAGCTTTGGATCTGATCATTTAGCTTCTCAATCCTTTCCTTAGCCAGAGCGTAGTCTTGAAGGTTTTGCTCGAAGCAATATGCTGCGGCATTGGCTTCGAGCCATGACCTGATCACTGGCAGAGCAAAAAATCCAGAAAGCAATGGATTTGGTAAGAGACCGTGGAAGGAATGGTGCATAGCACAAGTGTCTCACAAGCCCATTTGAAGTTGGTTAATGGAACTTGGTCTTCCAAGATGGAAATATCCAGGAAAGAGAAGGCTGCAAGAAGTTGTAAGGCTTTGCTCTTGTCGGTAGGGAAGATGGAGTAACCATATTGCCATTGGAAGTGAGGGGTGTTAACGGGAAGGTTGGTCACCTCATCAAACCAGTCAGGTTCTTCTGAGAGGGGAGCTAGTTTGTTGGTCTCTTCGAAGTCAATTGGATAGTGTGGGGTTTGCACCTCTGTGAGCCAGAGAGATCTTTGGGTTTGGGCCAGACGTTTGAAGTCACAATAAGGGGCAGGCCCAAGATAGTTCTCTTCTTGTTTCAGGAAAGGAGAAAATTTGAGAGAAGAGTAAATTGACTCAAGCATGCCCATATGAACGGTATCATTACCAGTCAGGGGTAGGAATTGACTCGCGAATAGCGTTCAAAAGTGGTGGAATTTATTGGGCGTAGGGTCAGGCTGATCAAATTTGACCAGGATGGTACCAGTATTGGTGTTGGCAGGGTTTTCCTCCCATGTACCCCAATTGGACCCATCGAATGAATTCGAACGGGTCAGAGAGGAGTCCCAACCCGTGGGAGACAGGCTAGGAGTGTAGAATGTTCGATCAGAAAGGATTTTTCCTACCAATATTCGAGGAGAATTTGGAGGGGAAGTTTGAAGTGAGTGGGATTGATGATCGAGGTTTTCTAGGACTAGATTGATTTATGGAAGAGAGTCCATGGTTGAAAGGTTGCTTAGCAGAGAAAGCTTAATTTCGAAAGGGTTTATTCTAAGTAGGGTGATTCATTTAAAACTCTATCATTGATTGCCATTTATAGGAAAATAATTGCAGCTATCTTTGAGAAGCTCAATAGACGTGCATGAAACAAATCTCTCTTAAGCACCATGCATCCGTATTTGAAGGAACATGGGCAGAGTACGTGTGCCATTAACACTTATTTATCTTAAATAAGATGTTAATGCAGGGGGTGTGTTTACATCCTAAAATATGCCACCCAATGAGAAAAGTACATGTGGCACCAAGTAACGTGGTGACCAATCAGAACATGTCTCAATTAGACCCGAGATGCAGAGGATTACAGGGTTTAATGATGATGTTATTTTAGTACTAAACGATATTGTTTTGATTGGAACCGACGACGTTTTGTTATCAAATAAGGATGATTTTAGAAATGGTGGAGTTTAACCATTGATTAATCCTAAGGATCATCGAACGGTGCCACTACTGCCTCGATTTATAACGGAAGTTAGACGCGATTGCAGGGAATTATTTAGGCCAGTCGTGTGACATTAACCCATATTGCATAAAAACAGGAGTACCACGATCTAGGAAGCAGCCACGAACACCATTATCAAGCATGAAGAGAGAGAAGAATTCTGGAAGTATCAAAGTAACCGTTCGAAGGCCCCTCTTAACCGTTTTGAGGGGGAAATGGACAGTTCAAGCAAACGTGGAGATTAACGTGGGAAGTGGAGATCGAAGGCAGACCCATCGTCTATAAATAGAAGAAGCAAGTGAAGAGAAAGCCCCCGACAAAAATTCATATCATCTGACAATTCATACAACATGATTGCTCAGAGATTTATCGTAGATTAGTTCTTAGATTAGTTTAAAATAGGATCTTTTGTAAGTTGAAGGCTTATTTGCATGTAAGACCACTTTTGATTAAATTCAAGTTCTCTTATTTTCCTTTAAGCTTTTCTTACCACAGAATAGTCATTTATAAGTTCACTTTTGATTAGATTCAGTGTGCTTATATTTCTGCATTATTCTTGATAAAATCTCAAGAGTGTTTGCATACAAACTTACTTTTGATTAAATTCAGGTTTGTTTGTGTTCAATCATCTTTTTTGATTCGAAGAGCGTCAATCTTTTATTTGATTGATACCTTAAGGAAAGATCCTCTTAGTTGAGATAATCGAACGGATAACACAATTGCCTGATTTAAATTAGTTGTTTCAAATCAATTTGAAAAGAATAATTTCTTTTCTGAAGTTATTTCTTTTCTGGCACGTCCGCACACAATCATTTGCCATTTGATTGAGTTAATTCAGCCCAAACAACCGTCTACTAGCTGGGGGCCTAGCCGGGACAAAGCTGGCTGATAGGTGCTGAAAAGCACCTATTTAATCTTTTTAATTTATGCCTTGTTAAGTCCATTGATATTGTTACTTGGAGAATAGTAATGCGTTTCTTGTGATTGTAGATATTTGGAGGCTTGAAATATTAATGGGCTTTATTCAGTTCGGTTAGTGCGATGTTGGCTCACGAGCTTGCGGGTTACTACATGGTGTCAAAAGAAAGTCGATCGAATACATCAAGTGGCGTGCTGTATTAATCCAAAGGGTGTGTCAAAATTATCATGTGGAATTCAAGTGGAGAAGCACCCAATAAAATTACCATGTGATAAGGCATTACTGATTAGTGCAAGGATTCAGAGAATAGGGTTGTATACTTGTATTGGCGGCGGGCCCCAATTAATATATATCACACTGCAGCAACTCTGAAAAAAGGGGATCTCTCGGTCGGCTGCGGCAATTCTTGGACGAGCAAGACGACGCACGACATCACGGAAAAGAATCCGGCTCCAATGGCCGGCTAATTCCATTGTCTAGGGAGAAGATGAAACTTCGTATCAAGTAATTTTGTTTATGCATATGATTTTGATTTATTATTCGGATCGATTGTATGACTAAGAACCCGTTTTGTTTTGATCAAACAGAATGATTTTTAATAGTTTTAATCTATTGAGTATTTGTATGCGCGATTTCAAATACGAGTTATGCAATGGTTTTCATTGATTGTGATTGGAGTTCTGAGATAGATTATGCTCGTAAGACGGATCATGCCGTTAGGCGGCCTGACCGAGCTACTGAGACGGTTCGTGCTATGGGATAGTCTATGCCTTTTAACAACGCAATTATTTTCTTGACGATTATCGAAAGGATTTGCAAGTCCTAGCGATAATCCCTTCTGATTCAAATAATTAAACCTAGCCTATGTATATCGTTGTTACATGGTCGGAGTGGATTTGAAACCCTAGATCTTTTTCCCATCAACTTTCAAACTCTCACTTTAATTGTTTTCTTTATTTAATCAGTTCTCAAAATCAAATCAATCCAACTTTTTATGTCCGAATTAATATAGAAGTTAATTGAATATAGTGTAACTTAGCCAATCTGTCCTTGCGGATCGACACTCGGTCTTAACCACTGTTCTACGGAGTAGTAGTTAACTCCAAGTTTTTATAAGTTTATTTTTGACATGGAACGACGCGGTCACTGGCCCCAAAGGAGTTGATTGCACCTAGAAGGTTTTGAACCTGAGACGAGCTAGCAAACCCTCACTTGGCTATTCCCAAATAAATCTTCTAACCATCTCCAATCCTTACTTTATTTTTTCATAAGAAATCAGAAGTTGTTGATCAGAAGCTTAACCAAAATTGACCAATTTACCACAAAAACCTCATCAATCTTTTTCATGGCATTCCCAAAAGTAGTGACCTTCAATTACTCCAATGAATATGACTTTTTGTTGAAGAAATGCCCAGTGCATGGTAGAGCAATCCATTCAACAGAAAAAAGGAACAAATCAAGTGTAAGCACAGAAAAAATACAATATGGGTTGGGACCAAGGCATCATAAAATACAGGACACATGACCATATGGACATAGACTATGCTTCTTCTTTTGAATGATTTTGAGATTTAATTGCAACCTAGGTAGAACGATTAAGAGCGGTTGTGCATTGGAACTTACGGGAGTAGGACAGATATTCGAAATCGACCTAAGTTATACCACATGACGACCTCAAATACCCCAATGCAATACAAACACATCCCTCAACCAAAAAGCAATTAAGTAAATCGATTTCTAGCCAAAAATGGAGAAGTCATGCCAAAAAAAAAACATCAACCAGCCACTTCTTCTCCTCTCGTGATTTTCAGTTTTTCAACTATTTAGGTAGCATGGGGCAGATTATGAGGGGTACTATATGTAGAACAAGAACAACCAAGAGTACTTTTCGGTAGGAGCAGCTCTAAATATAATTGTTCTTGTGTCGATTACCTACTTCATATCAACCACATGTACCCACATTATTAGTCACAAGACTCACAAACAGTATTCAGTTGAATCGAAAGAAATGAAAAGGAAAAAAGCTTTATTAGGTTGAATCGATCACCATCTTGTGATTACCATAGTCCATTTTATCATATTTAGATAGCTTACCTGATGACAATTGGGTCGGAATCGTTTCTGACGAAGCGTGGACGATTGAAATGGACAAGAATGTAGCGTCTCTGGTAGAAGGATGAAGCCGATTAGGGGATGGAAGTTGGAGAGGAGCAAACCCTAGATAGAGGATGGAGAGGGAGCGTACTACTGGAGACAGGAGGAGGAGGAGGGAGGAAAGAGGGGATTATGAGTAATAATAGGATACGACGTCGTCTAATAGAAGGGTAAGATGATCCATTTTGAACATGGCTACCATGTATTTGTGATTAAAATACGAGATACCATGTATTGATGATTTGGAAACTCAAGACCATTGAAGTGGTAAATAAGGCCATGGCCCTCCTCTTTCCGTAGTTTTCCCAAAAGAGAAAAAGACTCATGATATTAAAAAAAATAGAGTTTGTTGTAGAGTTTCATGAAAATAAAAGTGTTGGAAAAAATTTTCTGTTGAGGGTGACTAGTCAAGGAAGAGACTAAAGAGAGGAACAGACAAGTCAAAAGAGTGTTCTCTTCTTCAATTGGTAGATATCATTAGATAGACGGACAGAGAGGGGCACTTGATGGGTGAGAGAAACTGCTGCGCACGCCAGAGGAAAAAATTCTCCATGGCATTTTTGTCAATTAGTGGACCTAACACGCTACTTCTAAAACAATGGACTTCGGACCTTACAAAAATCTAGCCCGGATTAAAATGCCCCTATATCCCACGTACTACTTTTGGAATCTAGCCCAATTTACTGAAATTACGTGGATGAATGGGCTGTAATTGGGTTAGTGATTAACTGAGTAGGCATTCTAAGATTAGAATGCGTACTCAGTACTATTTCGGCCATTAGGGTTTTCTTCTCCCAACTGCGCAGAGAGTTAGCGTGACCACACCAGTCACGGTCCCCCACTCACCCTGTGGAGAATCGAACCCTAGACAATAAGAAGTACTGTCAAAGTCTGGGTATCCGCTTGAACCATTGGGACAATTCTTGGGTGTGTTGTTTGACCTTTTTTTATTGGTCTCATTCGATACATGCAGCATGAATGTCCCTTGGGTCATTGTGAATGCGAAGTGTGGAAGGATTCTGTGTGCTATAAAATCGAGTATCGTGCACCTCAAGTTGAGAATTTTCTCCAAGTAAACAATTTATTTTACTTTTATTCCACTCATCTAGAACTTACATATGTCATGCATAATGTGTATATCCAACATATATAAGAGGTACTAAAATTACTTGGAGGCCAAGCCTGTTATTGCCTACTTCTTCGGCTTCGATCTCCTAGAGAAACTCAAAACCCAAGGCCAATTTTTGCACAGGAAAAAATGGCTGTGAAGTTAAAGAAAGTAGAGCAATCCCCATTCCAGAAAGAGTGCACCAAAGCCCCAAGGTCCTGGCCAGATCTTCCTACCCAACTACTAACCATACTTGCAAGGAACTCAACACTTATGCAGAACATTAGCTATGGGGGCAATGTTACCAAGTCATATAGACTACCACCAAGGCAATGCAACCCCATTGAAAAATCACCATTTCCTCGGCTATCCATCCATGACGACGGCCAAAATGACCGATGTCGACACGATGAGTCCCGATACTTACCTGACATTTTCAACATCACTTTTCGTGTTGGACACTTGTGGTGGTTTGGAAGATGGCCGCCATGTCGTTATCCTGCCGACTATTTTGTAGGGTACTCTCAAGGTATGCTTGTTGCTAGAGGAGGAGTTGAGCCGTCCGATCGGTACTATCTTTGGGATCCTATTGATAGAGCTTGTGGGATGCTTCCCCTTTGGGATGTTAGTGTTCCTTTTAAACATGTTGCCCTTTCTTCATCGCCTAAAGATCACAAAAGTATTTGCACTGTGATGGTTCTAACAGGTATGCGTTTTTTGGGCAACAATAGTTTAGTCTAAACATTATCCACCTTTTCGGAGCTTATACCGGTTCCCATAAGAATTATCAAATCCACGCATTAAGTGAAACCTGATATTTCAACCTTTATGCAAAAATTAGCTTAATTGGACGTAAGTAAGTATTTGACGAGAATTGTGGCCAAAATTTGAAACCAAAACAAGTACTATTGTTTGATCAAGCACTCAAAAGGAAAATACATAATAGATCAAGCACTTAACTCTTTCTTTTTTTTTTTTTGTGAGAAAGTTTAAAACATCAGCCAAAAAATTTTCGGGTGTATTTAATCACAATAAACAAATTTGATCATCGAGGTTGGACCTAGTACAAACACGACACAAGGTGGGTAGTGCTCACCAACTTTTTCAGGTGGGTGAACAAAGATAGCGCTCAAGGTTTTCTTTGTGGTCTTTTGTTTGTTAATTTTCTATTTTACCTTCCAAGCTTTTTTCTTGTTTGGACTTTGTTTTTAAGTTATCTGCCAAAATGCTTTCCCTTCTCAGTTTCTCTTGACTGTACGAATTAACCTAAAAATATGAAAGAAGAGAGAGATCAAAATTGAAGGAATCCCCTACATACACACAAAAAATTACAAATCTATATGTTGTTTTTTTTATCACCAAATTAAAATGGTATTGTGATGGTCTTATCAGGCATTCAAAGACCGGCTTTCGCATTTTGTGACCTAAGAGCTATGAAGCACGGATACTCTATTTTGGCCTCCGTATCACGTATCGTATCCGTATCGGATACCGATACTCTCGGATACTCTCCGGATACGTATCCGATACACTTTTTAAAGTATCCTGCTTTTAGAATTATTTTTGGATATTCCGATACGCGCGGATACTCTCGGATACACTCCGGATACGTATCTAATATGTTTTGGATACGCGCGGATACATGCTGGATATGCTCGGATATGTTTTGGATACACGCGAGGGTAAATATGTTATTACTTAAAATATATGAGTTAAAATTGCTAGTAGGACTATATTTTTCTTTTACCCCCACCAATCGACACCAGAAACACACCGACAATATCCTCTCCCGACAACCTTGTAACTCTCTCTCTCTCTCTCTCTCTCTCTCTCTCTCTCTCTCGTTGTGTGTATGTGTGTGTGTGTGTGTGTGTGTGTATATATATATATATAACTATTCGTGAATATATCTCTCTCGGCTTGTTAAATGGTGAACTTGTGTAATGAAAAACTTTAATTATTAATGAAATTTTAGGAATTAAAAATTATATATAATATATTTTTTATTTACTTTTATATTCAACGTATCCCCCAACGTATCGTATCCTTCTTTTTGAAAAAATCACGTATCTGCGTATCCGTATCGTATCGTATCCGTATCCGTATCTTGTATCCGTGCTTCTTAGCCTAAGAGGAGGTAAATATTCATAAAAGTTACACATGTATTGTTGTATATTCGTTACCAACAATTATATTGTGGTGGTCTTAATATACAGGCATTCAAAAACCGGCTTTCTCATTTCGTGACCTAAGAGAACGTAAATTATATGCATGGTTCAAGCAAGACAGCACCCTTGTGGAGCCTCACTCTTCAAACCACCAACTCATGCAATTCACCAATGCCATTGGATTTGAAGGAAAGTTCTATGCATTGAGTTTACAAGGAACTCTTGCAGTTATGGAAAAAATTGATTCTCATTTCAGAATCACAAGTTTAGGCACAAACAGGGCTGTTCCCAGTGTTCATGCAATGCATTTCAAGGAATATTTGATTGAATCCAACGGGGAAATCTTGTTGGTTTTCTTAGTCTCTAGGAAATCTATTCATAGGGTGGAAAATGTGGAGGTTTATCGGCTTCGGTTTGATAGACTCTCATGGGTGAAGATGGAAAGCATTGGGGATAGAACATTGTTTGTGGGGACTAATTGTTGTATGTCAGTAAATGCAAGCAAAATGGGATGTAGGGTAGATTGCATATATTTCAGCAATCAAACAGTTGATGAGTGGTTGGTATATGATATGGCGAGAGGAAGCATCTCACCTGCTTGGAAAAACTATTATTCTAGTACAAAAGCTCCATTGAGATCTAGATGTGAACCAGTAGCCAAAACAAGCCACAATAAATGTAAATCAAGGTGTTCTTGACTTGGGAATTTGAATGCCAAAACTGCACCCTGCAATGCAAGGCTATGGATTGCAAAGAAGGCATCTCATAAACTTAAGCTTCGACATCTGTGCAATTATTGGCTTTTACAATTTAAATTCCAGCTCATCTAGTGGGGACAGAAATTTAAATAACCGTTTTGATGTTCATTGTTTTGCTAATCCATGTTAGAATAATGATCAAAGCTCGAATTAGTACAACATTAATTAATCTTTCAGAATTTTTGTTTGGATGTTTCCGCAGTGAATACACAACTATTAGGCGTCAAATCCCCATCCCCAGCGTGAGCCCTCTCCTGCTCTTCGGCCAAAAGCAGGGCATATCGAGCCCAATCTCTTTCCGGCCGGTCACCCACTTTGCTAGCTTGAGCACGACTGGCATGCCCCGGCCCAAAAGAGGTTTCCCTTCCCCTGAAGGTCCCATCTAGTTTCAGAGGTAAGCTCCAGGGTCCACACAACGTAGTCCAAGATGTCGAGCTCTCTGTGACTTGGCAAAGATTGATTGAGTGCATGCCCCCCTTCTTCGGTCAATGAGCTTTTGGCTACACGCCTCCCCATCCGGACCGACCTATCTTCGTTTAAGTATTTTGTTTTGTGAAGGGCAGTTGGTGCATTGTTTGTTCTTTTTGTAACGTTAGTTTGTTGCGGAAAACCACCAGGAAGAACCGAAGAAGGGCCAAGGGAATATCCTTGAGAGCCAAAGCAACAAACAGAAAGCAAAATCTAGGACCAGGGGTCAAAGTCTAGAACTGGGGTAGGAAGCCAAGCCTGGATACAAAAGAAGAAACACCAAAAAAATTTAGTAACAAAAACTTCTGCAGAATGGCTATTTGACCTGTACAGAATGGCTAGTTTTAAGTTTTCGTATTTGACACCCAATTCCCCCCTGCCTTGTCAATTTTTTCAGGAATGAATGAAACGTTTGAACTTGAGAGCGATGAAGAGTCGCTGTTAGGATAATGGAGTACTACACATAGTTGGAAGTGAAATCTTCTTGGCAGCTGCAAGGTAAGACTGCATCAATGCGGCTTGCGTAGATCTTCTTTCAAGTTTCAACGTAAATGCCTTGCGGGTTTGTGTGACAGAAACAAAGACTTTCGATTTATTTTTTCTTTACTGTGTTGATCCTTCTGAGGTCTTACCGTGCCTCGGTAGCTCAACTAAGAGAATCTCCAATGCATACTCTATATCTCCAAATCTCCCTCCATTCCTCTATTTTGGAGGAATTATTCAATCCAACCCATCCTCCATATTTCTCTCCATTTTGAAGAATTGGTAGTTTTCATCATCCATATTTGGAGGATCAAAAATTTATGGAGGAATGGAGGCAAAAATGGAGTATCATGGATTGGAGATGCTGAGTTCGGTCCTCAACTACCAGCAATAAATAGAGTATCAAGGAAGCTGAGAAATGGTTGGATAATTTTCCCACAGAGAGTCTTTTTTTTTTTTTAACCACGGAAACAGAGACAGAGAGTCCAAAACAAGGGTATGATAATACCTGAAGAAAATCAAATGGAGTCTCCTACGTATGCATCTCGAAGCCCATCAGTTTTGAGCACAAATGAAGACATTGAAGCTGAGACAATGGTGGGAAGCAATAGGCAATAGCTGGGCATTCAAGGATTATGTAAAAAACAAAATGGCATGAAAATTTTAGAGGGAATTTAGGGGTTAATTTTGGAAGGAATTGTTTTTAGTGGACATATACTTTGTTGGAGGTAATTGGAGCGAAGTTAATTTGCAGGTTAATTTTAGAGGGAAATTTTTAGAAGTGAAAATAGAGAGGTGTGGAATGGGGAAAAATTTTCAGTGCCGAGCGGGTACCACGTGGTACCCATTCGGTGCATTTGAGCCTTCCATAGCGTATTTGGACGGCTCGGATTTGGAGAGAAAAAGTGTTGGCATGAGAGGAGAGAGAGAGTTTCAATCTGAACCGTTCAAAATTGTAATGAACGGCCCGGATGTGCCGAGCGGGTACCACGTGTGATATACCCACCTGGCACACACATTGCATATTTAGTTACTATTGCACTAAAAAAAAGAAGTAATTTTTGAAAGTAAAAAGTACAAAAAAAAAAAAAAGGTTAACCCATTCTGTTAACCTTCAATAATTTACAAGATATCCATGAGTTCTTTCAATTTATGAAAAAAGTTAAATTTTTTTTGTCTTGTAGAAAATGTATTATTTTTAAGTTCTCGTTTTGCCGATCGGACACTTTTTTTAATTTGGGACAAAGGTAGTATTTGGTGTGCCATGCTCGCCTAAGATCGTGTCGGGTCATGCCCAGCCCACTTCTATGTCGTGTGTCTAAAATCGTATTTGTGTTGCACCGTGACATATTTAAACGTGTCGTGCTTGTGCAGTGCATGTCTACAATTGTGTTCATGCTAAAACTGTGCCCATGCTGTGCCGTGCCAGCTCGGCCCAAGTATAGTGTTTTGAATCTTTCTCGTGGTTTTTACCCATTTGAAATTTTCCACGTATATCTTGGTGTGCGTTATTTTTTTGCTTTCCGCTTGTGAGATTGATTCACTTTTCAATTGGTGGGTTGAACGTGAATTAAATCGCGACACTTAATATCAATATTTGCTCGAGGAATTAGAGAAGTTTTTAAAATGAAAAACACCGTGTTAGCCGAAAATTAAGAGATAAAATACAACAAATCTATCTACCTAGGCAAGCAAGGATTTTTTCAAGAAAAGAAGGTGGGAATGGCGTCGGGTGTTGATTTGTAACGCCTCGATTTTCATAATGAATTTCGGAGGCGATAAATATTAATTTCCTTAAAACGGTTCCATTTGTTTATTACATGATATCCACAATGGATAAATTCAACGAGGAATTTAAGTTATTACAAACCCAAATTTAAAATACTAAGTCTGTCTCAAAAATAAAATAAGATGTCATGACAAAATGCAGAGCCATCTTCTAGTTTAGATACTGGTCCCAGGCGAACTTTGGCTCGGTCTCCATGACCGGATTCTCTTCTGGATAGTACTGCTTGCCTTCGGGGTTTTATGTACCTTTTTGATTTTCTGCAAAATTTGACACGAGGCCAGATACTTTGTATTGTGAGTGACGAGATTCACCCAGTAGAATAATCCTACCCATTTATCCCCTTAATTTACAGCCGGCAAGTAGTCAATAAAATATTAATGCAAAGAATAAATAACAGAATAACACATAATCTATTTGTTACTATACTTTAACCTGATGTGTGATCTAAGATCTTCCCCACAAGATCCTTTCCTCCCCAACCACTAGTCATGCCCTGTCCCATAAGATCACTCCCTTCCGTTGTCGTGATTACACCAAAATTATTTATTGTGTGTGCATCTTCCCACTACAACAAAGGGGTAGCTTATCATGCCAAGACATAACTAGGGTTCGTCTATCTAAATCATTACTTCACAATCATCGCTGGACTTTTGCTAGTTTCATATCATTACTTGGCTTCTTGCTAGTTTGGAAACTGGGCCTCCATTAGCACCCATCTCAATTCCCACCTCAAAATTTCCGCCTGCAGGCAATCCCCTAATAGCTCAAAACTTTTCAATTTGTTCATTACCTAACATCGTCTAGGTGAACTCTATTTGCTTACCATCCCATGTCTCTAGGGTCCGATCTAACATTTAAATCGAGAATCGATGCATTTAATTGAGATAATAATTGCAATAAATATCAAGCAAGGCAAACACGCAACTTTTTATGATTTGGGTCATTGCCCTAGCTCTTAGTCTTATATGGCTAAGAAGGTTGACTTTATTAGCGAAAAACTTTGTTTATACAAGAAATAACAATAAAAATAAAAAATTTTATTCAATTGCTGGTAAGTCTCTTTAAATTAGCCTAATTACAACATTATATTGAGTACTAATTATATTAAATAGAGGAACCTAATAGAATAATTAACATGACCTTGTTAAAAGTCCTAACGATTCTACGTAACATATATGAGTATCAAAAATTTGGTCCGGAGGATCGCGGAATTATTTTAGATAAAGATATTATCAAAAACTATCGAAACTAAAATAATTAAACAATAAATAATCTAATAAATAATATATGTAAATTTGAACAAGATTTGATCTTAGGATTATGGAGAGTCTAATAAAAATTATTTGACAAAAATAACATCTGTTATAGGGTCGCAAGGTTATTTTTATTAAAAACATTGTGAAATAGAATAGTTAATTAATTAATTAGATAATAAAAAAATTAATAATATTAACAAGGTATCATTTTTGAGATGCGAGGAGTCTAGGAAAAACAACCCGGGTACCAAAAATGGTGTTCGGAAGGTTGCAAAGTCGATTCGATCATTTTTTTTATGAAAACCGTGGAGAGTTTGCGGCAAAGGGTGCCGGCCACAAGGTTGGACCGGTCAGAAATTGCAGTGGATCAGTCCACCGTAAACTTGGGACTGGTTCTTGCTACCCGCAGATTGCGGCCACAAGGTGCAAGACAGATTTTTATTTTCTTGCATGTTTTTGATGCATGGGACCCTATGTGTAACGCCCCGAATTTTGGGTACGTTAAATAAAACATTTTATTAGAAAAACGAAGCGAATCTAGCTCGTTAATACATCATAACTCTCGTAAGAGCATTTGAAATACAAAATAGGATGACAAAGAGGGAACTAAGGGTCCTACTCTACAGCTCCTCTTGCTTCTCCATCCTAGCCAGCTCCTCGGCTCCGCACGCCTCCAAGCTGAAGATCTCGCCCTGCTCATCTATGAAGTCTGACACATTATACCGGCGTCGCCACCAATATAATATGCCAGGGTCACCAAAAAGGCAACACTGTGAGCTACAACGCTCAATAGGAAATCCTTACCCGCTAACCCATAGCTTACCAACAAACGATCATAGAAATCACATAAATGACGATAATACGTCCACATTCACTATCTAACATTGGTGTCCAAGATTTCCCAATTTCTCCTACGCGACTCGTCGTAGACCGTGTCAACGTTTTCCACTTACAAAACCTTTTTTCAAAATCCTTTGCATTGGCTCCGTACCGCGGATAACCAAGCCTTTCAAAATCATTTGACATTGGCTCCGTACCGCGGATAACCAAGCCACACACCCAACCTCGGTTCCGCCGCGCCGGGTTCCCATTGGCACTCAACACTAGCATTGGCTCCTCTCCACGGATAACCAAGCCATATTACCAATAAGGCTACCATGTCCGGCCCTATTAGCAATCTTCATAAAGGGCTACCAAGTCCGGCCACATTACGGTTTTCAAAACACATCTCACGTAATGCCACCAAACTAGTCATTACGTAGTTTCAAAAATATTTCCTTCCTCGGAAAAACTTATCCTTTTATAAACCACACCCTAGGTGCCATGTTTCTACTTTCTCGGTTCTCGTGTCACGTTTACATACAAAGACTCCGCCGTAGGACTTTATACACAATAATGATCATTCAACAAGATCATCCAACTCTACAATGCTAATCATGTTTAAATCAACGCTTAAAGCATAACGCCACATGTTCGGACGCCCTTGGAGTGATAAATCACTTATGCTTTATCGTGTCACAAGTAATACAAGCAATTCATATAAGCATGCTCATAACCATAAGTTGACGAGTATAACATACTCCCCATCCTTTTCATTATTTCAAAAGAAACACCTTTTGAATATTTTCATGCATTTCTAACATTGATAGTAATAGATAACCTTATCATAAACTGAATAACAAAAGTTATACTAGGGAGAATGTGTAGAGATTAATCTACCTCAATCCGAAACTAGTCGGAGCCGAATAAGCAAGGTTGAAAAGTTCTACGGGCGGTGAAACTCCAAATCTGGACCGAACTTCGGATGGCAATAACTCGGTCAATCTTTGGCCGAATAGAGTTGTTCTTGGGTTGAAATCGAAGATCTCGAAACCCTCTACAACTCTCATGAAGGAAGTTAATCCTAGAAACTACTTTAGGTTGGAGAAAAATGGGTATAAAGGAAGTGACAGTGAGCTGTCAGGAAATAAAGATCCAGAATTTTTACTGAACTTTGGTTGCCAATATCTTGGTCATTTCTTGACCGATTGGGGTGATTCTCGAGCCTAACTTGAAGCTCTCGAAATTCTCTACAACTTTCCAGAAGGAAGTTGATCCTAAAAACTACTCTAAACAGGAGAAAACTAGGGATTTCCGAAGGGCAGTAGGCTGCCTGGAACTGGAATCCGAGATTTCTAGAGAGAAGAAAGAGCAAAGCTTTGAAGGTGTGATCTTTGAAGCTTGGAATGGCTTCTATTTATAGGCAAACTTTGGCCCTCTCCTCTCTCTCAAGGCCGGCCCCCCTCCCTCTCACTCTTCCTCAAATTTTGACACATGGCAAGAATCCTAGAAAGATCAAGGTCTAAAAGCTAGGCTTGCATGGCTATAATGGTCCTTTGGATTTGATTCTTGGAGACTTGGTGGGCAAGGAGGTGTGAACAAGATTAAACAATTGATAGTTGTACAAGAAGTACCATGGAAGAATATATTCTTTGGCTAGGAAGAATATTTCCAAGGATTTGAAGTACTTTGGAAGATCAAGGAAGTACAACCCAATCTTTCTTCTTTCCTCCTTCCTTCCTTCCTCTCTCTCTCTCTCCCTCTCTCCTAGCCGAATTCTCTCTCCTCTCTCTCTCCCATTCGGCCTCTCTTTCCTCTCCCTCCCTCTCTCTTGCTTCCTCAAGTACACACACACATATATATACATGCATACAATGTACAAGAAAACAATAAACAAAAGGTACTTTGTACTTTGAGCCAAGAAACTTAATGACTAAGTTTTATCAACTAATAAACACATGTGTACCAAGTCATTTAAATAATCAACCAAGTACTAGATTAATATATATACACATGTACTTATGTATCTAGGAAGAATCAATACCCCAACATAAAATAATATGGAAGTACTTTAAGAATCTTAGTACTAAGTACTTCCTTGTTAAAATAATGTAGTACTTCTACACATGGGGTTTTAAGAAAGACTAGTTTATTAAGGCCCATGTACTAAGATGAAAGACTACCTTTTAACCATTGGGTAAAAATTCCCCTAACATCTATTATCCAATGGATAATAGTTATTAGGCAACTTATATATTAAAATAAATCCCAAAAGTACTTTAAAGAAATTAAAATGTATTTTTCTTAATATTCTTAGTACTTTGACCAAGTATACTTTTAAAATAAACAATTGGGGTTTCTATTATCCAATGGATAACAGTTTTCCTAACTTTTATTGTCCAATGGACAAAGAATATAACCAAAAATATTAAAAAGAAAATGAATAATCAACTCTTGTTCTAGGGTTCAAAAGGTTCAAAGTGTCCAAGGGGGGCAAAACGGTCATTTTGCAGTGACTAGATAGCTTCCTAGTTTAGTTCCTTCAACCGAATGGTTAGAAGCTAACTAGGCTTGCTAAATAGGACTAAAGTGCAAGAAATCAAATTTTGAAGGGTAAAAACGTAATTATGACAAACTTTGGAAATTAAAAGCAATTACAAAAAAATTCAAATATTTAACGAAATTTTTAACGACCGAAAATCAGGGTCGTAACACTATGGGACTATGTGTTAGGCCAAAAAACATATAAATATACTTAAAAGAATTAACGGAAAGGATTATAATACCGTGATTTTGTCGAATTGGATTGAAATCGAATTTTGGAGAATTGAAGAAGATGACTTCGGTTATGGTGATAGAGGGACTTTGGGATTGAATTGGTGATTGTTTGGTGATTGCTTCGTCACAACCTAACCTCTTAGAAAGGTTCACACCCCGAGCGTAGGGCTAGGTCGTTGAAAACATATTAACCGGTAAGATTGGAATCGTTCCCACAGAGAAAACTTCTTAAGCGAATTCGGAATAGATGTTGTGTAGAGAGTTGCAGCGTTCAAGCGGCCAACTTTTGTATTCGATTTGAATGACGATATTTAAACTTGGAATTTAAACTAGATTAGAGATGGTCAAGTCAAAGGGATTGATTTACTGATGACTTAGCTGTCAAATGGTTCTTTCATCTAACTTAAAAGTGAACCAAAGCCGTCCGAATTCCACTAGAAAAATTAAAAGCTGAAGACTACTTATAACTTAACTCAAGGCTCTGATTCAAATTGAACTCATTTAATGCAAGTGAGAGAAGAAAAAGAATCGTTCGCACACGTAGGACTATGAAGCTCGTAGCACAAAGTGATAAACTTCATTGATCAAAAAAGACACCAACCCCATGATCAAAACTAGACATCATGGGTTTAATTCATTCGAAACCTTGAAATTAAGCTAAAGTTAAGGAGAAACCATTTAAATAACCAAATCATAGAGTGAACCTCATCTCATGACCAAACCTATAAACTACTCACACATAGCAAAAAGACTAGAAAAAGAATTAAGCATAGAAAACATGATTCACCAATGAAAATGAAAATAAACTTGATTTTATAGAAGATCCAAACCACATGAGCACCTTTAATGCTTGAGAAATTAACGTAACACAAATACCTTGGATTGTTCTTGCAAAATTACAACTAGAAAGCTTCAAACTTGATAGTGGAGTTCTAAGATGAAAAAGACTTAAAGTTGAGAAGATCACATAATGGCCATAAATGGCATTAAAGGCTATTTATAAGCCTTACAAATCAGCCAAATAATGGACCAAAATACCCCAAAAAAACATCCCTAAAGTAGAAACTTTTTATATATGGAAGGTTGAAACACTCAGCACAAAAAGCTGGTCGAAGGGTCGGTACCTCAAAAATGAGGTATTGGTCCCAATTCAACTATCTTCCAATTTAGCATAATGGTATCGATACCTCAAAAATGAGGTAACAATACCTTTGTGTAGAAACTGCAGAACAGGTTCAGCTTGGTTCACCAAGCCTTGTGGTTCTCTGACGGCCTTCTGATGCTTCTTTACTTGATCAACGGGACTTGGTGGAGGTGTGCCTTATGGCCTTGGACTCTTGGATGCCCTCGAGGGCTATCTTCGAAACATTTGCTTCATTTGATACACTTTGGCTCACTCCTCCCCAACTTTGACCACCGAACGACCTACGAGACTTCTTATGATGCCGTTAGGATCCGGTGACAATGAAATGTATACCGTCGGGCACTTAAACACTTGGTTTCATCCCGGAATGTCCATTTGCGTTCAAAACTGCCTTATTAACACGTTTTTCTTGAAATACTCACAAAAATACCTCATGTGCAATATGGGATAAAAATAATTACTTAAATGCATAAAAGTTACAAATTAGAGGATTTAAGCCCCAAGATTATATAATCTTGGGTGCTAATCACACCCCCCAACTTGAACTTTGCTAATCCCTAGCAAACATAATATAAAACTTAAAAACTTAACAATTTAAAAACTTAACAATCCTTTTGATAACACAACTAAAGACCATACTTATTCCGTATCCAAACTAGCAAGAGCTTAAAAATCACAGTTCATCCATAAAACAACTCGCATTTAGATACAAAACGAATAACTAATTACAAAGCATGTCCCAAGCAAGTAACGAAAGGCTTGTATTTACATCCAAAGAGAGGATACGCCATTATCGCAAACGCACGCACTCGCTAGCAGCCACATCCCACAAAAAGTGCTCGGAAAGTAGGCGATAGTGAACAATAATGCTATGCCTCATATGTGGAGAGCACCAAGAATAGAAATAATAATTAAACAACTAAAAACTTGATTTATGAAAGAAACGCATGCCACAAACTAACTATGCTAAAAATTAAATATTGAATCAATATGGAATCAAGACTTACTAAGGATCAACGAAGGACTTAATTGGCATATAATGACCTTGGTTTGCAAAGAACGGTTAGCAAAACGGGGTGGCGGCCATATCTAGCTTGGTTATCTACCTTTGACCGCCACCGACACAAAAATTTTCAAGTCGAAAGCCACATGCGGGCCTTACAAAAACTTGCATATTTTACTAGTTAAAGTTTAACTAAAACAAAAACAATAAAAAGATAAGATAAAAGGTGGGATGTCAACAACCATACACCCCGACTAAGTAGAGGGATTTCCTAACTCTAAAACCACCGACACTAGTCCTCATCCTCATCACGTTCATCACCATCCTCTTCATTTTCCTCTCTTTCCTCTTCGGTCTTATCCTCTTCTTCTTCCTTCTCTACACTACTATCGACCAACTCCTCTTTCAGAGGAGCCACATATTTATCCGCTTCCTCATCATCCTCACTTTCAAGGGTTTTGGTATGCCAACGAAGCTCATGCCTAAGTTTGCCAACCTCTCTAGCAAGCTGCCTCTTCTCCCACTTATCTTTCTTCCTCATCTCCTCACTCTTCCACAAACATTTCAGAATAGCCACGTTTTGACAGAAAAGTTTGTTCAACATGCTGTCTTTCTTCTCTTTCGGGCCAGGCTTTGTAGTCAAAAAGGCTTTTGAGCCTTCTCAGGGAGCACTAGACCGCGGCTTGCTCTTCTTCAAGAAAGCACCAGTGATAGGCCCCGGGTCAAGTCGTTCCATTTACTTGTAGTCATTGCCTTTCACACCCTGGTTCTTGCACAAAGTAGTTATCATGCAAGGAAATGGAATCCGAGCTGATGAAATCGTATCATTCTTAAAATCGATCAATTGATTGAAAATAAACTTCGCCCAATCCACCACTAGCTTCGAATTCATGAAAGCATACATCAACTCCCCACTTTTTCGACTCGGCTTATGCTCCAAACCCCTCGGATAAAGATTTTGGTGAAAAGCCTTATTTAGCACCCGAATATCATCCCTGAATTCCCCCACAACGTGTGGAATCTTTGCATTCTTTGGGTTCATGTACAACACGTTATTAATCAACCCATCATTAATTTTCTCATCGCAGGGGTAATTCACCATCTCCGGAGGAGGCCGCTCATATCCCAAGTACTTGGCTATCACGAAAAGGTCAATCATAATATCCTTGCCCCCTACCTTGAAGGTAATCCTAGCGGCGTTACTAGTTTCAAAACTTGCCGGAGGGGTTTTCATGTTTTGGTAAAACTCAGTAACGCAAACGACATTATACCCCTCCAATCTACGAGTCCAGAAATTCATACCTTTGCTTCGAATATGCTGAATAACCAAGTGATCGGTCCCAATGGACTTCGCCTTAACCTGCCTCTCATTCTTGAACCTCCGTTTCATCATTCCCTCATTCCACTCAACCCGTTTATCAGCCTAAACCTGCTTCCCTGTTCTACGAAGCCGTTTCCTTGACCTACGGCCAGAACTACTAGCCACCGGCTCCTCGGAGCCCGACCCAGCTTGCTCTTCTTCACTTTCCGTAGGGGGTCAAGTGAACCTTCCCCGGCCTTTCCCTTGGAATGAACCATTATCACAGTATAGAAGAAAGAAGAATTCGGATTTGGGGGTTAAGGTTAGGAAATTTCAGATTTCGAGGGATGGGGGTGATTTTGGCCTTTGTAACAAAGGATTGATGGTGATTATATGTAAGAGAGATGGAGGATATGGAGATTGATGGAAAGAAAAGAAAGAAATTCGAAATCTATGGAGGGATTGGTAAAATTTCGAAATTTGAGAGAGACAAGATGGGTTTACCTTGGAATTTCGGTTTAGGCCTGAATCTTTGAAAACCCTTGCAATTTGTGGTAGAACCTTGGTAATTGATGGAGAAGATGAAGGATTAGAGGGTGTTTATGGAAGATTTGGTGGTGTTTGGAAGTATTTTGAGGTTTGGGTTAAAAGTTCTTGGTGGTAATAGAGGTGCAGTGAGAGAGAGAGACTGTGGGTTTATGAAAATAAGATGAAGGATCGTGCCTTTTAAAATACCAGGAAACTGTTGTAACACACTTGGTACCAATACCTAAAAACATGGTATTGGTACCAACTCAACTGTCCTGCTCTGGATCATGATGGTACCAGTACCTCAATTTTGAAGTACCAATACCTTCTATTGAAATTCTGCAGAAACTGCTTCGTTAGCCATTCCAAGCCCCAACCTCTTATAACTCACCCGATACACCCCCATACCACTTGCAACATTGTACAACACCTTCCAAAGCACCATCCGAAGATTCGGAGCCCTAGGTTAATGAGAAAAAATATAGGACACGGACTAGGATACAAAATAGGACGATGGGACACATTTGTGGTTTAATCAAAGAAAGATTGCCTTGTATCACTTCCTAAGTACGCCATAGATTCCAAAACGATTCAACACAGATATCAAACACAACTAGGCATGAACATGAGATTAAATACCTAAACTAAGAGTATTAGATACAATGACGGGATATGGGTAAAACTTACTTCAAAACAAACTCAACACCTAGATCATTCATCCTTTAATCATGCAAATGAGTTGTAAAGTAGAGAAACACCCAAGATTACATCAAACTCTTACCATTTAAGAACTTAATGAGTATGTGCCAAGTTGTGTTATACCAAAAATTATGTACTACAGAAGGATTGCACTAATAAAAATAAAAAAATTTTACCAAAAGAGTAAAAGCATATATATAGTATATATATTTCCCCCCCCCCCCCCCCCCCCTCCCCAACTTGAAATGAGCTATGTCCTCATAGCATGGAGAACAACAGTATTGAGAGGGAAAGAACAAAAAATCATACCTCCGGGGGAATGTCAACCCTCGTATACCTCGATCAAGTTGGAGGCTTTTGCGTCATCATCTCCTTTCGTCATACAAACGGCTTCCAAGGTCGACTACTTCGGCTCGTCCAATGGAACCACGGCTAGTCACACAGGGTCATGGTCAAAGCTTTATTGGACTAACAATTGCGACATGTAATCGCACCCATGCTTAGGGCTTCTGAATACCTCATTCACTCCGACTTTAGACCCAATCCACCAAGGATGGTGTGGTAGCACGTACACCTTACAAAAGACTTAAGCTCGAACTACCTATTAAGAGACAAATGACATTAGAACCGCCCGGCTTGTGTTATCTGGGAGCCAATAAACATATATACAAATAAGCATCTAAAACACCACCCGATTTTCACGCAATCTCACGAGTCATACTTTTCTTCCCATGTCTCACCAGCGAGGTAAGACACGGGCGGCTATACTAGACCGTCACATTTGTTACATCAACGCCCGAAGTAAAATTTACCGTTTGACCTCGCAAGCAATTAAGCCCAGCATTCCCTATGATTGAAACAAAGTGGGACAAGATAGAGCATAGTGCCAAAGCACGGGAATACCAAATGTCACCCAAAGACCTAAATTGCCCCCGATAGGGACATATCTGGAAAGCATGGATCATTAACGGTAAACTACTACAAGGAGAACTAATTAAAGTCATTTACAAAGATATATTGGTGAAATCTTATCAAGTGAAAATCCCAAAACTTAACAAGCAATCATATATGTACAAAAAGCTAAACATTGACTATACTAACCGGAGCTGGGCACAAGATCCTTCTTTTAATAACGGCGTGCGAAGCTATATATACCCAAGTCAATGGTGGGTACCCCCTACTCGAGGGCCGGGTCCAACAAACAGTTAAGTTCAGTGGTTACGCTTTCGCTCCCCGTGCAAAAAGAGTTTAAAACAAACTAAGAAACAAGAGCATCGGAATAAACGGGATTGCTCAAGTCCTCATCGGGCTCTCCAACTTCAAAATGATCAAGAAATGGTCAAAGCCGTTGGCCGTTAACTTTAAAAACATTCCCATTGGATTCTTTTCCAATTTCTATGGCCCCATGAGGGGAAACAGATTTAACAATATAAGGACCCGGCCCAACGAGTCCATAACTTGCCCGCAAACAAATGCAATTTAGAGTTATTCAAGAGCACCTTTTGGCCTATTTCAAAGTCCTTCCTAAGAATGTTTTTATCATGCATAGCTTTGACTTTGGTTTTATATGAACTAGAGCGATCATAAGCATCGGACCTTATTTCCTCGAGTTCGTTGAGCTGAAGCTTCCTCTTAGCACCGACAAGTGGCATTGAGGCATTCATCTTCTTTATCGCCCAATAAGCTTTGTGCTCCAATTCCACCGGAAGATGGCAAGGCTTTCCATAAACGAGCCGATAAGTAGACATTCCCAACACCATTTTATAAGAGTACAGTAAGCCCACAAGGCGTCGGTCAACCGAAGAGACCAATCTTTGCAGGTAGGATTAACCGTTTTCTCAAGAATGCCTTTTATCTCCCGATTAGCTAGCTTAGCTTATCCATTAGTTTGGGGATGATAAGCCCTCGAGACCTTGTGCACAATTGCATACTTCCTCATTAAAGCCGCAAACGACCTATTACATAAATGCGTGCCTTGGTCACTAATTATAGCTCTTGGCATCCCAAACCGTGCCAATATTACTCCCGGAGAAACTCGACTACAACTTGGGCATCATTGGTGTAGGTGGGGATTGCCTCCACCCACTTGCTGACATAGTCAACGGCAAGCAAAATATAGAGGTAGACGAATGATGTACGAAAGGGCCCCATAAAATTAATGCCCCAACATTCAAAAACTTCAATGATTAAGATGGGAGTAAGGGGCATCTCGTTACGTCGGTAGATCTTTCCCAAAACTTGACACCAGTCACAAGCCCTAGTAAACTCGAACGTGTCTTTAAACAAAGAAGGCCAATAGAAACCACATTGCAAAATTTTAGCTGCGGTTTTCTTGAAGGAGAAATGGCCGCCACAAGCCTCCGTGTGGCAAAAGGTCATAATACTCCGATGCTTGGCGTCCGGAACACATCGCCGGATGATTTGATCTGGACAATACTTAAACAAATAAGGATCATCAAAAGAGAACATTTTCACCCTTGAAAAAAAATGCTTCTGCTCTTGAGAAGTCCAATGTGTTGGAATTAACCCCGTTACCAAATAGTTGACAATATTTGTGAACCACGGGATACTCGAGGCACCAAAAAGTTGCTCATCCAGGAAAGTGTCAATGATCGGAAGTTTAGATGTACGATCCTCAAACTCCTACCGCGACAAGTGGTCAGCCACCACATTTTCCACTCCTTTTTTATCCTTGATGGTAAGATCGAACTCTTGGAGCAAGAGAATCCATCGAATAAGCTGAGCCTTAGCGTCTTGCTTAGTGAGCAAGTACTTGAGGGCAGCATGATCCGTGTAGATGACAATAGGCGAACCAATAAAGTAGGAGCAGAATATATCCAAGGCAAAAACTACCGCAAGCAGCTCCTTTTTGGTAGTGGAGTTGTTCATTTGAGCATCGTTCAATGTTTTGCTCGCGTAGGAAATAACACAAGGTTGCTTATCCCTTCTTTGGCCTAAAACAGCCTTGATGGCATAGTCACCCGCGTCGCACATAAGCTTGAACGGGAGGTTCCAATCGGGGCTTTGTACAATAGGCAGATTTGTAAGACTCGACTTGAGCTTACGGAAAGCTTCCTCACAATCATGGGTCCACTCAAATGGGATGTCTTTTGAAAGAATATGGCATAATGGCCGAGAAATGGCACTAAAGTCCTTGATGAATCTCTGGTAGGATCCGGCATGCCCAAGGAAGGAACGGATGTCCTTGATGCACTTGGGAGTAAAGAGGTTGGCAATGAGATCAATTTTTGACTTGTCAACTTCAATGCCCTTCGATGAACCTATATGGCCCAACACGATGCCTTGTGTTACCATAAAATGGCATTTTCCCAATTTAGAACAAGGTTTTTCTCCTCGCACCGTTCTAACACTTTGTCAGGGTTGGCTAAACACGACTCAAAAGAGTATCCAAATACCTAGAAATTGTCCATAAAGACCTCGACGATCTTCTCCACCGTGTCGTTGAAAATGCCCATCATACACCTCAAAAAGGTGCCAGGAGTGTTGCACAAGCCGAATGGCATACGCCTATAAGCAAAGGTCCCGAATGGACAAGTAAACGTAGTCTTTTCTTGGTCTGCCAGGGCGACCTCAATCTGGTTGTACCCAGAATAGCTGTCTAGGAAGCAATAAAAGGCATGGCTAGCTACCCTTTCTAAAATCTGATCGATGAACAGAAGCGGGAAATGATCCTTTCGAGTTACCGTATTCAGTTTGCGGTAATCAATACAAACACGCCACCTGGTGACAGTCTGGGTTGGCACAATCTCATCTTGGTCATTCTTCACAACCGTTACTCCCGACTTTTTAGGTACCACTTTGTGAAGCCCTAAGATTCCAACTATCCCACATCGGGGAGTTGGAAGAAAGTAATATGATATATAAGGCAAAGACCCACCAACTACTAATAAGTTGAGATTAACCTTTTAAGCCGTGTGGTTAGGTGAATGGTTAACAGGTCAGCTGGGTCGGGTCATTACAGTTGATATCAGAGCACAACCCAGGTCTACATGGTGGGGCCACCTCTAGAATCTGGTACGAGCACATATATTGTGTTGTATGGAGCTAAGTGCCACACCATGGCCACCAAGGAAAGGTTACTGGGCCAAGGGGTGCAACGAGGACGTTGCAGCCAATGTGGGGAGATTGTGAAGCCCCAAGATTCTAACTGTCCCACATCGAGGAGTTGGAGGAAAGTAATATGGTATATAAGGCAAAGACCCGCCAGCTACCAATAACTTGAGGTTAACCTTTTGAGCCGTGTGATTAGGCGAACGGTTAGCAGATCAGCTGGGTCGGGTCGTTACACACTTGGATAGGGCTCACCCATTTAGAATCTGCAATCGGATAGATTATCCCCACATCCAACAGTTTTAACACCTCTACTCGAACCACATCCTTCATAATAGGATTCAGCCATCATTGTGGTTAGCGTGATGGCTTCACATTATCTTCAAGATAGATGTGATGTGTGCAAAGGGAGGGAGAGATGCCTTGTATATCGGCTATGGTCCACCCAATAGCCTTTTTGTGCTGCCTTAATAATGCGAGCAACTCCAACTCTTGAAGATTCTCAAGAGTGGAGGATATCACCACCGGGAAAGTTTTGTTGTCACCAAGATAGGCATACTTCAAAGTTTCAGGTAGGGGCTTCAAATCAAGCTTAGGCGGCTCGACACTAGACAGTAAAGTTTTTCTCTCGATTGGCGGCAAGTCCTCAAATGTAGGAACCCACGGTTCCAACCCACAAACTTCCTCCTCATCTAGTAAAGAGAAAAGATACTCAACTTCCGGTGATTCTAAAAAATTGGCTTCCTCCACACACGGTAAGTGCTTCGCTAAAACCTAACCATTGAAATAGGTTGATTTACCCCGAGCGTAGGGCTAGGCCGATGTCAGCATAAATACCGGAAAGTCCGGGATCGTACCCACAGAGATAATCTCTATAGCTAATTCGGATTGTAGATGTAAGGATTTTCGGCATTTAGACGGCCAATTTTTGGTTTTGATTTGCAAGTTGATAACAACTCTTATGAAAATGACTAGAAAATGAGTTTTAACTAGATTAAACAAGTGGCAAGGAGTTGGAGTTACTAACGCCCGTAACTTAAGTCATCTAACCATTCTCAACGAAAACTCGGTTGAATCGCACGGCATAGGCTATCAATCGGAAGATTTAGCTATGAAACCAATAAAGACTAGAAGTGTAGTATGGAAAACAAGTGAGCTCTTTTGTTCTCTTGGCAAATACAAACCGAGACATCGCTTCGGAACCATGTGAGCAAGCACATGATCACTGGAGATTAACATTGGCAAGTTTTGTTACATAAAGACAAACTCTTCTCATTTTCGATACAAAACCTTAAGCCATGAGTTGAGAAAAGCAAGATAAAGAAAAGTCATGAGGTGTTAATCACCCCGAGGCCGAGCCTAATCGACTACTCATACATAATGAAAGAACAAAACATGCTAGAAAAATGAGCCATAAGATTTAACCGATAAACTTGATATTGTAAAAGATCCAATGCATACAAACAACTTTAATACTCGAGAAATTAACGGAACGTAAATACCTTGAAGTGTTCTTGAGGAATTACACTTTTTTTTTGGTAAAGAGAGATTTTATTACCAAAAAGGAAACAAGAAACACAAAAACTTAGGGGCATACCCCCATCAAAACAAACAGTCCAACAAAACCTGGAGACAAAACAGAAACAAATACAAAGAACCAGACCTAACTACTTCTAGCTACAAAATTTTCTCAGAAATGTTCCAAGCTCTACACAAAGCTCTATTCACAGGGCTACGGCCACAGTTCTTCCAAGAGAACACCCTATCCCGCACGTCCTTGACAATCTGCTCATAAACGAGACCAGGAATGTATTGCTTGTTACTAAAAATAGAGTCATTCCTAGCCTTCCACACGTAATACACTGTACCCGCCAGTGCTAACTTATAGAGAGCAGAAGAGAATCCTTTCTTCTTGAGATGTTAAACAGCCCAGTTAATTTCATGCTCCCACTCCCCTGGACTTCTGGACATGCCAAACAAAAGGAGGATTTTGCCCCAAATACAAGCTGAGAACAAACAGTGAAAGAAAAGATGCTCATGGGACTCCTGCACATTATGGCAAAAAACACACTGAGGGTCCACTCTCATCCCCCAGGAAAGGAGCCTATCCTTTGTAGATAGCCTACCCCAGCAAACAAGCCACATGATAAAAGCCCACCTTGGAATACCTTGCTTGAGCCAAACAACATGAGCCCATGGAACTTTAGGAAGAGGGTTCCTTAGGGCTTCCCAAGCAGTTTTAACTGAGAAGACACCATTAGGTGCAGGTACCCATGTCACAGAGTCTTCCACAGCTGTGTGAGGCCTAAGAGTTGAAGGTGTACTCCTTATAATTTGCATGATTCCCCTATTCCTCTGCCTGGGCCAGTGCCAATCCCCATTTTGAATGATAGATGAGACTTTTGCTAGGAGGGAGCTACCAACATTGCGAACTATATCTTCACCAAATAGATTGTAAAGGGGACCTACAGCATGCCAATGATCCAACCAAAGAAAAGTAGTGTTCCCATTACCAATCACATACTTGATTAGGGGTTGCGCTTCCTCTCTGAGTTTAAAAAGCTTTCGGATGGTCCAAGAAGAATCATGAGGCAACCTCATCTGCCAAAGACACTTCCTCTTTATAATGTATACATGCACCCATTTGACCCATAAAGAGTCAGATTTTTTACTTAAAGCCCACAAATGTCTGATCATGGTAGCTTTATTCCATACTGTGAGAGGTTTGAAACCCAGACCACCTTCATCTTTTGGAGTACACACCCACTCCCATTTAATTTTTGCCCCAGTCTGCCTAAGTTGGACTCCTGTCCACAAAAAAGCTCTGAGCAGACTTTCAATCTCCTTAAGCAGCTTCTTGGGGAGGATAAAAATAGAGCACCAGAACACTTGCATACTCCATAAAATTGAGCTAATAAGTTGAGAACGACCCCTAAATGATAACAGTTTAGTGGTCCAACTATTAATCCTTTGTATGATTTTGTCTTTAAGTTGCATACAATCAGAGTAAGAAAGTCTAGAAGTGATGAGAGGGACCCCTAAGTACCTGACTGGAAGACAACTTTGAGGAATAGGAAGGATTGCTGCCAAGGCCTCTTTAAGATCATTACTTACACTAGAATAAAAAACAGCACTTTTTTGGAGGTTAGGACTGAGGCCAGAGAAAGAATGGAACTCATCCAAAGCTTACAAGCTTTAATGGAGAAAAAGACTAAGTTAATAATGAACTAGATAGTAAAGGGGAGAGAGGAGGACCCTATTTATATAAAAAGGGGTTTCTCTCTCCTCAAAAGTCAGGAAAAATCCCAAAAAGCTATCTATTAAAAGAAAGTTTCCATAAGTGGAAAGTCTGAAAAAGTAAGAAAAATATCTACTGGGAACAATTGTTATCGATAACGATAAGGTTGTTATCGATAACTACACTCTAATGGTCCCCCGTAAAGAAGAGTTATCGATACCATGGACCATATGTTATCGCTCCCCTTGCCTCTGGACGAATTCTAGACCAAGATAGAGCAAAGGTATCGATTACTTGCACTGGGTATTGATAACAATCTGGTCTGCAAGGTTGGGGGAACAGAGTTGGGGAAACGTTATCGATACCCTAGAAATTGTTATCGATAACATCTTTAAAACTTTTAGAAATCAGCCTGCTAGACTGCTTTAACTTACTCACCACCTCTCGAGCTTCATCCAAAACTCCATCTTATGGCTGTTAGGACTTGGTGGTATCACTCTCCATGGCCTCGAGTGCTTGGACACCCCTGAAGTAGGGATGAATCGGTTCGGTTCGGCCAGTTTTTGTCCGATTTTTCCACCGAACCGAATCATTCGGTTTTCCATTTTTCCAAACCGACATCGACAGATTTGGTTCAAAAATCGCTCGGTTTGGTTTAGCTATTTTCAGTTCGGTTCGGTCGGTTTTAGTCGATTTTCAATCAATGGGCCACACTGTTTTTTTAGCCCAATAAGCCCAAACACATGATGGACATCAACTACGTAAAAACATACCCACTGTTCTTAAACTGACATCTCAATACTCAAATATTTTGGTTGGGGTTTACCTATTGATTACAATTACATGTACCAGCTAAAGTTCCCACAAAAAACAAGAGCCACCAACAAAACAAGAGCCATCAGCAGTCCAACAGCACCACCTGCAAGTTGAAAGTTTAAACAAGTCATACTTAGGGGGAAAAAAGGGCTAATTTCTAATAACAAAACTATAGTTAGGAAAAAAAAACAAGTCATATTCAGGAAAAATGAAATTCACATACCACAGTTACCACTTCTTATTTCTACCTTTCTAGAGTCATCATCAGTGATGCAAGAACCCATTTCCGTAAGCTCTACAAGATTCAAAGTGAGAGAAGTTAGCATAGGGAAAAGTAGATAATAAAACATACATGTAAAAAAATAAGAGAAACATCAATACACTAAATTTTACCTTCATCCAATTTCTCCAGTTCATCTAATTGATCCCGAATATTAATTTGAACAGGACAACGTAACCAATTCAGTGTACAAACTAGAGCCTCAACTGTCTTGGGTGCTAGATTACTTCTGAAGGGATCGAGGATGCGTCCTCCCGTGCTAAAAGCAGATTTAGAGGCAACCGTGGACACCGGAATGGATAGAACATCACATGCAACCTGAGAAAGGATCTTGAACCTCTCGGAATTAGCTTTCCACCACTGCAAGACATCAAATTCTTTATTGTTGTTTTCACACCCCTCCATCCAGTACTTCTCCAACTCAGACTTGCATACCATATCATTTTCCTCCTCCAAATACATTCTGAATTGAGACATCATTTTTTCGTGCTCATCCAAATTACTTTTACCCAAATCTGATTCCCTTGATGAGCTCTCTGCAGTTTGAGACTAGCAATTTTTACTTGAGTCCAGATTTTCATACCATGCATATAGTCGTGTCATTTCATTCTTTAACTTGTCTACCACATCTTCAGCGGGCTTCTTACCGTAATCAAGTATAAAATGCATTTCTATATACTTGAGTTTGTAGCGTGGATCAAGAACATTGAGTTTGTTGATAAGAGTATGTGTTTTTTGTTTTGTCTTTGATGTATAGGATTACCAGGGGTATGCCCTTATGAGTTTTTGTAGCTTCCTGCGGTTTTTTGGTGCATACAATTTTTTACTTACCAAAAAAAAAAAAAGAACATTGGCAATCAATAACAAGTAATTGATCTTATCTAATTTCCCCCAATACCTATCAAACTTGGTACGCATGTCCTTTGCCAATAATTTCAACTTTTCCTCCCCATCCACACACAATGACATGATTGCTTTTCATATCAACATCATTTCCTCAAAAAAAACCATTGCATGTGACATACTTAGAACCCGAAAACTTCAGAGTTGCATCATAAAACAATTTGAGAAACTTTACATACAATGAAGCATTCTGCCAATCATCACTAGTTGGCGGTCCTCGTGTTTCCTTTCTCGATTTTGCTTTCCCTCTCCCTTTCACTCTCCCTTTCCCTTTCCCATTTTCCTGAACCACCGCATCATAAACCGGTGCCGCATCATCACTAACCACATGTTCAGTTTCATCATCATCACCAATCTCATCTTCTCTAATACTCAAACAGAATAATTGTGGTTCGTCATCTTCCAATCTCTCAAAAACCAGTTGAAATTTTAAAGCTCTCTCTAACATGAAATAGGTGTAGTTCCATCGGGTGGGCACGTCTAAACAAGGTTGAGATTGAGATACAATCCCCTCATTCTCGATGCGGTCGGCTTGCTTACTACGCTTTGGTGCGATTCTTGCCAACTAGACCACTGAAAGACCTTTGGTGCTCCTCATGATGCCGTTAAGGCTTGGTGACAATGAAATTAGTACCGGCGGGCACTTGGACACGTGGTTACATCCCGGAACGTCCCTTGGCATGCAAAACCGCCTTATTCGCACATTTTACCTGAAAAGCTCAACAAAACAGGTTATGTGCAATATTTGACTTTAACGATCAAATAAACATAGAAACATCACAATTCGGAGGATTTGAGCACCAAGATTGTACAATCTTGAGTTCTTATCAGTAAGACATACCTCCAAAGCATCCTTGGACAAGAGTTCATCCACATGATCTTGAACTAATGAGTAGATACAGTTAACGTCTTGACCATCGTCGTCATCTCCCATTTGACTTCCAACATGAAACATGTTAACCGCCATCTTCATATTCCCGAAAGTCATGTTCAAAAGACCACTCCGGCAATTAATGATGGAATCTGAGGTGGCTAAGAATGGCCGTCCGAGAATAACGGGGGTCGAAGTTGGAGAAGAAGCCATGGGGCAAGTGTCCAACACCACAAAATCCACTGGATACACAAAATTGTCCACTTGAACCAAAACATCCTCCATGACACCCCTTGGAATAGGAATACTTCTATCCACCAATTGCAAAGTAACTCGAGTTGGCTTCACTCCTCTAAACCAAGCTCTTCGTAAACTGAATATGGGAGTAAATTAACGCTCGCTCCTAAATCTAATAAGGCTTGTTCAATTCTTTTCCCCCCAATCATGACAGAGATAGGAGGACACCCTAGGTCCTTGTACTTTGGCGCAATGTTCGTTTGAATGATCGAGCTCACTTGTTCGGTGAGAAAGACCTTCTGTTGGACATTGACCTTGCGCTTTTGTGTACACAAGTCCTTCAAGAACTTGGCATACGACGGTATTTGCTTGATAGCATCCATGATTGGAATGTTGATTTTCACTTGTTTGAAAAGCTCATATATCTCCGCATTGACCGCGGCATTCGTTGGTGCTTTCAATATTCTTTGAGGATAGGGTGCTGCTACCGGAGAAACTTGTGGAACGGGAGGGATATTGTCCATCGCCTTTGGAGCTTGCTTGAGAGATTCCCCAAGTAGTGTCGGTGGAGTTGGCTCCGGAGAATTCCTTAAAAAAGATGTCATTGGCAGATCCATAATTGCATTATCGATTGCCTTTCCACTCCGCAAAGTAATTATTGATTTGGCTTGCTTGGGGTTAGTCACCGAAGAGCTGCCAACCAAGTTTTGACCTTGAGGGTTAGCTTGAGGTTGAGAGGGGAGCCGTCCTCTCTCTTGTTGCAATAGACCAACCGAAGTAGTCAACTTCACCATTTGCGTTCTCAAATCCCCAAGAGATTGGGTATTTTGCTTATTCACGGCGGTTTGCATTTGGAAGAAGGATTGCATTGAATCTTCCAAAGATTGCCTTTGGGGAGGGGGTTGGAATTGTCCTTGGCTTTGCGAGAATTGGCCTTGGCCCTGCGAGAATCCTGAAGGATTGAATCCGGGAGGCCCTTGACTTTGTTGAAAATGTGGTGGCCCTAAGCTTTGAGGGGATCGCCACGTTTGAGTTTGAATTGGTGGTGAGCCTTGAAATTGTCCTGCTTCATTAGGTTGGCTCCAATGGAGCGTTGGATGTTTTCTTAGAGCTGGACTGAAAGTATTAGGATATGGTTCAAAACATTGTATAGCACTCATTTCCTCCGGAGACAAGTTATTAAGAACATTTTTAAGAGCAGGGATGTTAAAACATTCACCGGTTGAATGCCATGCCATCTCACATATAGCACACACCTCTTCCATCTTGATTATGGACTTGACCTCGTGGGACCCCTTTAACTCCATTTGTTCTAACTTGTGGGTGAGTTGGTTCATCCTAGTCTCAAGAACATTGGGCTCACTCAATGAAAATTTATCGGAACCACTCGGACCTTGGTTTGCAATAGCCCGCTCACCTACGTCAATGAAGTTCCAAGACTAATTCTTGACAGCCAATTGCTCTAAATAGTCCCATGCATCCGCGGCCGTTTTGTCTAGAGAATCTCCATCGACCATAGAATCAATGAGTTGGTAACTTGATTGGGAACAACCGTTCATAAAATGGCTGATCAACTGAGGCTTTTCGAGACCATGATGTGGAAGCGATGCGATCAATTCCTTGTAACGCTCCTAACATTTATAGAATGTTTCCCCCTCACATTGTTTGAAGTTCTGAATTTGTTCCTTAAGGAGCTTCGTTCTATGGACGGGGAAAAACTTCTTATGGAACTCAGCCTTGACACCAGCCCAATCTCGCAATGATTGAGGTTTAAGGGAACTAAACCATTGTTTCGCTCTATCCTTTAGGGAGAAAGGGAATAACCTCAATCTTGCATTCTCCAATCGCCCAGCGTCCGGGGTGAAAGTGTTAATGATGTCTTCAAAATGACGTATGTGGTCATACGTGCTCTCTCGGTCCATACCATGAAATTGTGGTATAAGATTGTGATAACCTGCCTAAATTCAAATGAGTTGGCATTAGTAGTAACATGAAGGACTATGGGGGATTGTTGAACCGGACTTCCCAAATTCAAGATATTCCTCAAAGTCCTCACTGGCGATGGTGGTTCACCCATTCTCTTTTTAAGATAGCGGCCCGGTAGACGTGAAGGAGATTTTAATCTTGGACGTCTATGCACGAAAGGAGGAGATCTTCCTCTCGGGGTACCTTGAGGCGATAGTGAACGACCAAGCCTATTAGAGTTTGGACTCCGATAGAAACCAGTCATGCACTACCAACTCATGCAGAGAATTAGTGAAAATTCCGACCACAAAATAAACCAAACTAACAGCTATTCTACCAAAGGAAAATATGTACGATAAAGGAAAAGAAACAAGCTATACTTATGCTAATTTCGTTACACCGCAAGTCGATTGGAGTATCAGGTAGACGTTTCCGCTAGAATAAGTACAAGCTGCTTAAAGTAAAAGAAATGGACTACTTACAAAGGTTTGTCAGACCTCCAAATAAGCTATAATAAGAAATCCTCGACAACGGCGCCAAAATTTGCTTTGTCGCAACCTAACCTCTTAGAAAGGTTCACACCCTGAGCGTAGGGCTTGGTCGTTGAAAGCATATTAACTGGTAAGACCGGAATCGTTTCCATAGAGAAAACTTCTTAAGTGAATTCGGAATAGATGTTGTGTAGAGAGCAGCAGCGTTCAAGAGGCCAACTTTTGTATTCGATTTGAATGGCGATATTTAAACTTGGAATTTAAACAAGATTAGAGATAGTCAAGTCAAAGGGATTGATTTACCCACGACTTAGCCGCCAAATGGTTCCTTCATCTAACTCAAGAGTGAACCAAAACTGTCCGCATTCCACTAGAAGAATTAAAAGTTGAAGACTACTTATAACTTAACTCAAGGCTCTGATTCAAATTGAACTCATTTAACGCAAGTGAGAGACAAAAAAGAATCGTTGGCACGTGTAGGATTATCAAGCTCATAGCACAAGGCGATAAACTTCATTGATTAAAGAAGCCACCAACCCCATGATCAAAACTAGACATCATGGGTTTAATTCATTCAAAACCTTGAAATTAAGCTAAAGTTAAAGAGAAACCATTTGAATAACTAAATCATAGAGTGAACCTCACCCCATGGCCAAACCTATAAACCACTCACACATAGCAAAAAGACTAGAAAAAGAGTTAAGCATAGAAAACATGATTCACCGATGAAAACGAAAAAAAACTTGATTTTATAGAAGATCCAAACCACATGAGCAACTTTAATACTTGAGAATTAACGTAACACAAATACCTTGGATTGTTCTTGCAAAATTACAACTAGAAAGCTTCAAGCTTGACAATGGAGTTCTAAGATGAAAAAGACTTAAAGTTGAGAAGATTACATAATGGCCATAAATGGCATTAAAGGCTATTTATAAGCCTTACAAATCAGCCAAACAATGGACCAAAATACCCCCAAAATATCCCAAAAACATGCCTAAAGTAGAAACTTTCGATATATGGAAGGTTGAAACATTCAGCACAAAAAGCTGGTTGAAGGGCCGGAACCTCAAAAATGAGGTATTGGCACCAATTCAACTGTCTTCCAATTCAGCATAATGGTATCGGTACATCAAAAATGAGATACCAATACCTCTGTGTAGAAACTGCAGAACAGGTTCAGCTTGGTTCACCAAGCCTTGTGGTTCTCTAACGGCCTTCTGATGCTTCTTTACTTGATCAACGGGACTTGGCGGAGATGTGCCTTGTGGCCTTGGACTCTCGGATGCCCTCGAGGGCTATCTTCGAAACATTTGCTTCATTTGATACACTTTGGCTCACTCCTCGCCAACTTTGACCACCGAACGACCTACGAGACTTCTTATGATGCCGTTAAAATCCAGTGACAATGAAATGTATACCACTGGGCACTTGAACACTTGGTTACATCCTGGAACGTCCATTGATGTTCAAAACCGCCTTATTAGTACGTTTTTCCTGAAATATGCACAAAAATACCTTATGTGCATTATGGGATAAAAACGACTACTTAAATGTATAAAAGTTACAAATTAGAGGATTTAAGCCCCAAGATTATACAATCTTGGGTGCTAATCAGTGATACTATGAGTCGTAGGAGTTTATGTGTGTTAAGGTGGCATTAATGGTGGTGAGGTTCCAGGCCTTCCAAGGGTCGGATTAGGGTTGTAGGGGTCAGGGTAGGGGTCAAGAAGATAAGCAGGAGATGGCATGGTGGTGTTGGTGCTCAGAGGTTGGAGGATAGGAAGGAATTTTCGAATTCTGAAGGGGTGGGTGAATTTGGCTCTTGGGTGAGCAGGGGGTGAACACGGTTCTTTGGGTGAGCAGAGGGTGGATGAACCTAGCCCTTGGGTGGCTCTAGAGTTGAAGTTTGGTGGCTGAACAGGTGGAAGGAGGTGGTGGCAGCGTGGGGTTGGAAGAAAGGGGTGGTGGAGTGTTGCGGGTGGTGTGGCAGGAGGGTGGAGATGGGGGGTATATATAGATGTCGAACAAGGCAGCGATTCGCCAAAATAGGTGATGGCCGTCTTTCTTAATGGCCAACCGGGGTCTCTGTGAACAGAAATCTCGATAGCCAAGAAAATATTTTTCGTAGATATTAATACATCCAAATTGAATTTAAATGGAAATTAACTAATTAAATCAAAATTTATTAACTAACAAATTGGAAAACAATGAAAATAATTTTTGAAATAATATCACAAAATTTTTATTTATTAAAAATTTTGGGATATTACATGATTTCCCTCCAAATACAATATCCTTGGGATGAAAAGATGGAGTGAACCTCATTTGCCTGTTTTACCTCCAAACGAAAGGGTTTATGGGCCATGTAACTATCCTCCGTTTCTGAATTGATGAAAATAGACGGCAAGGTCTAATTGATGAAATGTTAACAAGTTCAGAGGTTTTCAGAACTACAATTATGATTTTCACCCATGTATTACTCTCATTAAGGGTCCAAACTAAAACCCTAGAGTAAAGGAGCGAGGAAAAAAACAGAAAAACCAAAGAATCAATGACTAATTTCCTCTTGAATCAAAGAGAACAAATAAAGAATCAAAGATTGGAGTGGGCAGATTAGGTTCCTGAGGGGGATGCACAGTGCATTATCCAGATGTTCCAGGGAGTGGAGGTAGCCAAATCATGCTTGGCGGTTCTAACCGACGATCACATCATTAGTTTAGCAAGTTCTTTTGATCCTGTTATGGTTTCTTCCGTAGCTCGTAATTGTAATAGAGTAGCTTATGTTGTATTCAAATACGCCTTATCCATCAAGCACTCTATGACCTGGTAAGAAAATTTTCCAACCTTGGACTTTAGAGAGGCCTTGCTTGATTTTCCTAGTTTGCAATAATCAAAAAAATGGTTGACGATTGTAAAAAAAAATCTCTAATTTCTTTCTTGTTAATCTCTAATCTTCTTCCTCTAATTCCTCCTCTTCTCCTTCCTTTTTTATTTTCTCTTGTCTCTGAACTTGCTTCCAATAAGGGTGATCAGAGTCCAGAGATCCCGCGATCTCATTTTCTCCCGTTTTCTGATTTTGTCCCCCTCCGTTTCATTTTGACTGGGCCACTGGGGGCCTGTGGTTCTAAAATGCACCTTAGTGTGTTGTTATAGGAAAAAAAATTCGCGACATATATACTAGGTACTAAAAAAAATTAGGACGTGTTTAGAAAAGACAAAATATTGAAAAGAGTAGACACGGAGCTTTAAGACATGTCTCATGACTATTCTGAAAATTATACTACCATGGAATACTATAGAGTGTTTAAGGTACTTGGAAAACGTGCAATCCTAGCTACCCTTAAATCACAAAAAGAACAAGAACATTTGATCGAATGTTTGTCCATATCACTACTCGATTCCTCTAGTCAAGCGACAACTGTCTATGGTGAAGTAAAATAAAAAGCGAGTTTGCAATCACGATTGCATACAATTTGACATATATTCATAATTACTTTTTGGATCTAGAGTCTTAATTAGTGATTTGCTGAATCACCTCATGTACCATATCATATGAACAATTTATCTCACCGTGAGCAGTAGTTTCCTCGTCACAATAAAAAATTCGAAAAACATCACTTGTTGGAGATTTTTCAAAATAAAAGAAGATTGCAGGAGGTTATTTGTGAAAAGGTGGGACATCTTTTCACATGGGGTATGACTTTATGTGAATAGTTATAACACCTATTAATTTTGGGTGTGACTATTAGAATGAGGTGTGATTGTTAGGAAGGGATGTGAAACATGGGGGTGCCTCCAAGAGGCATGACCCTTCCTGATTAATTAATTATTTGCATGAAAGGGTGCCTACTAAAAGGCATGATCCTTTCTTATAATTAATTGTCTTCAAAAGACATACCATTTCTAATGTGTATTTACTAAAGACACAACCTTTCACGTAAGGGCGCCTATAAGTCTATAAATAGGCTGTTGGTTAAGTCATTCGATACACCAAAAAATATCCAGAAACTCTCCCTCTCTCTGTCTCGTTATTTTCTATGCTGTTATTCCGTTATTCTGCAGAAACGGAATTAACAGTCCTTGGTTCAGTTGATTCTCTTAGGCTCGGTATTCTATCTGTCCTTCGTTTGTGCGGACGCAGGCAGAAGATCATTGATCGGGCTTCGTTTTATCCTTAGAACAGATTCGCGGTAACCCGGTGCACACCAATTGGTGGGGGCGAATACTGTTTTCGGAAAGCGACGACGTAACTTGACTCGAAGCGGTTTCCATCAGTTTGTTCAAGTTTCAAAAGGCTTCAGATTTTGAAGGTTCCAGTTTTTGCACCAACAATCGAAAACAGTATTCCTACCATGGCTTCCAAATCATTGCGAGCGTTGACTCAGGATTTCGTGAAATTGGACAAGTTTGATGGCGGTAACTTCAGGCATTGGCAAACGAAGATGCATTTTTTGCTTACAACTCTCAAAGTCGTGTATGTTCTCACCAACCCCTTCCCAGAGGAGAATGAAGATGAAACATTGGAGGAGGCTCATGTGAGGAAGAAGTTCAAAAGTGATGACTACATTTGCAAGGGTCATATTTTGAATGCACATTTGGACGCTTTGTTCGATGTGTGTTCGAATACGGAGACTGCAAAGGAGATGTGGGATTCCTTGGAAGGGAGGTATTTGACTGAAGATGCAACAACTAAGAAATTTCTGGTTAGTCAATTTATGAACTACAAAATGGTAGATAACAAGTCTGTAGTTGATCACTTGCATGAAATTCAGCATATCTTAAATCAGTTCAAGGTTAAGAACATGAACATGGATGAATCGATCATAGTGTCGTCTATGATTGATAAACTTCCACCCTCCTGGAAAGAGTATAAGAAAACTCTTAAACACAAAACTGAGGATCTTACACTGAAACAATTGGCTGTCCATCTTCGGGTGGAGGAAGAGTCAAAGCGTCAAGAAAAGGAGGAACTTGGAGATAATATTTCCAAGATCCATGTGGTGGAGGAAGGAAAGAGTACTAACAAGGGTAAAGGTAAACAGAAGCAGAAAGCCCGGAAGGGCGATGACCGTGGTGATGAACCAAAAGGGAAAAAGCCAAAAGTTGTATGTTGGCGTTGCGGTCAGCCAAGGCACTTTAAGAAGGACTGCAAGTCCAACAAGAAGAAGGATCCAGGGGCATCGGGTTCAAAGGATAACTTTGTGGCTGTCATATCCGAGATTAATGTTCTCGAGGATGCTGATAACTGGTGGAACGACTCAGGGGCTACAAAGCATGTGTGCAATGATAAGAGGCTCTTCACTGACTATGAATCGGTTGAAGATGGTACAGTTCTTTACATGGGCAATTCATCAACTGCTCTTATCAAAGGCAAAGGAAAAGTGGACTTAGAGTTCACTTCTGGGAAGATTCTGACTCTGACTGATGTTTACTATGTACCAGAAGTTAGGAAAAACCTTGTATCTGGAAACCTGCTTAATAAGCATGGTTTCAAGTTAGTATTTGAGTTAGGCAAATTTATTCTGTCTAAGAGTGGTACTTTTGTTGGGAAGGGCTACTTATACGAGGGCATGTTCAAGCTTAACATTAATAACATAGTTGCTATTTCTGCTTACTTGATTGACTCTCTTTCTTTGTGGCATAATCGGTTGGGGCATGTTAATACTAGGAAAATGGATACTATGGTTAAATTAGATTTGATTCCTAAATATGATGTTGACATGGTTGATAAATGCAAAGTGTGTTCGCTTACTAAAATAACTAGAGTTCCATTTCTTAAAATTAAAAGAACAACTACTCTATTTGAACTTGTTCACAGTGATGTATGTGACATGCATGGAACTCCAACTAGAGAAGGTAAGAAATATTTTGTAACTTTCATAGATGACTATTCCAAATATTGTTATGTGTATCTGTTGCATTCAAAAGATGAAGTTCTTGAGAAGTTTATTGCTTTCAAAACCGAAGTTGAAAATCAATGTGGAACAAAGATAAAAACGTTTAAGGTCTGATAGGGGTGGTGAATACTATTTCCGTGATTATTGTGAATCAGTTGGGATCATTCATGAGAAAACTGCACCTTATACTCCACAGCAAAATGGAGTCGCTGAAAGAAAGAATCGGACTTTGACTGAGATGGTTAATGCTATGCTTAGCAATTCAGGATTAAGTAGTGGTATGTGGGACAAAGCCATACTTATCGCTGCTTATATTTTGAATAGGGTGTCTCTCAAAAAGTCTAATATAACTCCTTATGAGTTATGGAAAAGAAAGAAACCGAATCTAAGTTATTTCAGAACTTGGAGATGTAAAGCGTTTGTTAGATTGCCGAAACCCAAAAGGAAGAAGTTAGGTGAAAAATGAATTGAATGCATATTCATTGGATATGCTTTACATAGTAAAGCATATTGGTTTCTAGTTTCTGAGCCAAATGATTCAGTTGGAGTAAACGCCATCATTGAATCACGTGATGCAGTGTGTTATGAGAATAAGTTCGTATCTATTCCAAAGGTGCCTAATCAAGAGAATGAGCCAGATTCTATGGAGTCTGACATAGAGGCGGAACCTACGGAACATGACAAACTTAGGAGAAGCAAAAGGGCTCGAGTTGCTAAGTCATTTGGTCTTGACTTCATAGTTTATCTAGTTGAAGGAACTAGAGAGACTGTAGATAATCATTTCATGATTTTGCTTCATGTGGAATCGGATCCCTTGACCATCGGGGAGGCTATGAAATCACAAGATCATGCTTTCTGGAAATAAGCAATCTAGGATGAAATGGATTCTATTATGGGTAATAATACCTGGGTTCTTGCTGATTTGCCTCCGGGTTCCAAAGCCATTGGCTGCAAATGGATTTTCAAGAAGAAAATGAAGGTTGATGGAAAAATCGATAAGTTCAAGGCACGGTTGGTTGCCAAGGGCTTTCCGCAAAAAGAAGGTATTGATTATTTTGATACCTATGCTCCAGTGGCAAGGATCTCTACAATTAGAGAACTAATTGCGTTGACTTCTATTTATAAGCTTAAGATTCACCAAATGGATGTTAAGACTGCATTTCTAAATGGTGAGTTGGATGAAGAGATTTATATGGAGCAACCGGAAGGATTTGTTGTGCAAGGTCAAGAACACAAAGTATGCAAACTTGTAAGTCTCTTTACGGACTTAAACAAGCACCTAAACAATGGCATGAAAAGTTTGATAAGGTGATTGTATCAAACGGGTTTAGGATACACCAATCTGATAAATGTGTATATAGTAAATTTAGTGGTAATTGAGGTGTAATCATATGTTTGTACATGGATGATATGCTTATCTTTGGGACAGATCTAGAAAGCATTCAAAGTACAAAAGATATCCTTTCATCTAGTTTTAGTATGAAGGATATGGGTGTTGCTGATGTAATTTTGGGAATCAGAATTAAGAGACAAGGAGGAAATTTAATCCTTAATCAGTCTCATTACGTTGAGAAAATTCTAAAGAAGTTTAATCACTTCGATAGCACACCGATTTCTACACCATTTGATCCACATGTTAAGTTGTATCCTAATACTGGTAGAGCAGTTTCACAACTAGCATATTCTAGAGTGATAGGAAGCTTAATGTATGCCATGACTTGCACGAGACCAGCTATTGCATACACTGTGGGGAAACTAAGTAGGTACACACAAAATCCGAGCAATGTCAATTGGCTCGTAGTTAATCGGGTATTGAGGTATCTAAAGAAAACTATAGACTATGGGATAGTTTATAATGGTTATCCTTCGGTTCTAGAAGGATATACTGATGCTAGTTGGATAGCCGAGAATGAAGATCACTTGTCAACAAGTGGGGATGGGTCTTCACATTTGGTGGAGGGTTTCTTAGGGATCTAAGAAACAAAGTCTCATTACAGACTCAACTATGGCAGCTGAGTTTGTAGCACTAGCAGCAGGGAGCAAAGAGGCAGAGTGGCTCAGAAGTATGTTGTGGGAGATACCCATGTGGCCAAAACCTATGCCACCTATATCTTTGCGTTGTGATAGTTAGTCGACTCTATCACGGGCTTATAGCCAGGTGTATAACGGAAAGTCCAGGCATATAGGACTTCGACATAGCTATGTGAGGAACTTGATTATAGATGGGGTGACAACCATTGATTATGTAAAATCAAGTCAAAACTTGGCTGATCCTTTAACAAAAGGTCTTGCAAGGGATTTGATGTGGAGAACATCACAGGGGATGGGACTCAAGTCCATTGAAATCTAATCACTCTTGGTGGAAACTCGACTTAACAATTGAATAACTTCAAGTCTTGGGTTCAATGAGCAAAGTACACCATAAGTTGTGGTTGCAAGCATTTTTCGATTTTATCCATCCCATGGTTAAATGCTTGGTACCTGTAATGTAAACATGGAGGTTAAGCTACTTAGCTTTTAATAGGCTTCTAACGGTTAGTTAGGTTTCAAGTGTTATAGATACAGGGGCACTTTCAAAGTCTACCTATATGAGTGTGAAGGTGGTGCCGTCTTCTATGGGTTCAAGGGCTAGAACTCTAGAGAGCTCATGAAATTCAGGATAAAGACACACGGCCAAACCACGTGTCGGCAAATTTGAATACCTGAGTCAGGCAAGATGCGTGCGTGAGACGTGTCCGGTTGGTCATTTAAGGATCGCTAGTTCAAAGACAAGTCTATTATGCTTTCCTACTAACTTTGATGTGTTTTCACTAGGTGAATGGTTCAAGTTGTGAGACACCTTCATTGATGCACAAGTCTTTTCAAAGGAACCAAGAAAACTTTTTCCTTTATTTCGAAAATGGTGGGGGATTGTTGGAGATTTTTTAAAATAAAAGAAGATTGCGGGGGGTTATTTGTGAAAAGGTGCGACATCTTTTCACATGGGGTATGACTTTATGTGAATAGTTGTAACATCTATTAATTTTGGTGTGACTATTAGAATGGGGTGTGATTGTTAGGAAGGGATGTGAAATATGGGGGTGCCTCCAAGAGGCATGACCCTTCCTAATTAATTAATTATTTGCATGAAAGGGTGCCTACTAAAAGGCATGATCCTTTCTTATAATTAATTGTCTTCAAAAGACATACCATTTCTAATGTGTATTTACTAAAGACACAACCTTTCACGTAAGGGTGCCTATAAGTCTATAAATAGGCTGTTGGTTAAGTCATTCGATACACCAAAAAATATCCAGAAACTCTCCTTCTCTCTGTCTCGTTATTTTCTATGTTGTTATTCCGTTATTCTGCAGAAACGGAATTAACAGTCCTTGGTTCAGTTGATTCTCTTAGGCTCGGTATTCTGTCTGTCCTTCGTTTGTGCGAACGCAGGCAGAAGATCATTGACCAGGCTTCGTTTTATCCTTAGAACAGATTCGCGGTAACCCGGTGCACACCAATTGGTGGGGGCGAATACTGTTTTTGGAAAGCGACGACGTAACGTGACTCGAAGCGGTTTCCATCAGTTTGTTCAAGTTTCAGAAGGCTTTAGATTTTGAAGGTTCCAGATTTTGCACCAATATCACTTAGTGATTCTACCCCCCTTTGGCATATCGATCGATACTATGTATAAACGAGATGGTGGGCTTCCGACATTGTAGGCCATCTTTGCCCAAAAAGCCTCTCATTTTGTGCTGGGTTGGACAACACTTTTGATTCTACTTGTTGGACGGGGAAGGAGAAATTTCCTCCCACCATCCTACATACTTTTTGGGTTCCACCTGCTTCTCTCTTTGAAGGGTGTTCCGGTTTCTTAAAAAAAGAACTTTTAAAAAAGGACGGTAATTTTAAGCTCAAAAATTATGTGTTTACGCAAATAATTTTCTTACCAATACAAATCTTATTTGATAGATCTCATTAAGATCTTTTAAACAGTGCAAAAAAAATTGAAAAAATATTTTTTATTTTCATTATATTTGAGTTTAAAATTACCTTCATTTTTTAAAAAAGTAGTTTTTTAAACGTGGAACACCACCTGACACGCGCTCCCTATATCTACTTCCCAATCTCTTCAGTCATCTCTCCAACCAAAAAAATGGTTGTAATTGCTTCAAATCTCACTCCGAACCCTAGCGCCAACTCGAACGCCATCTTCTCATCTCCACGGAATCCGTTGTCGTGTTGTTTCTGCTCGAATTCAATCTTGTTTGTCAATAACTATATCGGAAAATAGTATTAACCAAGAATCAAACTGCAAGAATTGTTTTGGGGCTGGCTGAGGAAATTGATTGGATGTGTTCTCGGATGATTGGTGCCTCTATCCCTAGCAGAATCTATAAACTCTCGTTGGCAGCTTCTATCTATTGGATTTGGCGCAAAAGGAATAATAGAATATACCAAGGTAAAGCTCTTCCTACACCTCTTTTGGGCTCTCACATTATTAATGAAGTTCGGGCATGCCTATGCTCTTGGAGAGGCCTCAAGCGGACTGATGGGAACCGTTTGCTGGCTGATATCTGGGGCTTAAATTCTAGGATTTTTAGTTCCTAGCTTGTGGTCGTTTTGGCTAGTTCTGTTATTTTCTGTTAGCTGGTATTTTAGGCTTTCGTTCTCATTATTTTTCCTTGTTAAGGCTCCTTGTTGCTAGCCATTTCAAAGTCTATATTGAAAAACTTTGTATATTCTGTTTGTTTTCTCAATAAAGTAGTTAATTTACCACACAAAAAAAAAAAAGAAAAAACTATATCGGAAAACCATTGGTTGCTTCAACCATGAGAGCCTAAGGATTCCGATGATTCGGGTCCTTTCGTTCACATTTATCTTTGAAACCTAACACCTGCTCATCCAATTTCCATTAAGAATGCCTTTTGCATAATGAAAGAGAGTCGAACAATTCTGATTAAGGTTTTTTCTTAACTATAAACCTAACGCCCACCCAACCAAAGTTCTATTAAACCTATATTTTTCTTTCGGGAGATATATATAGACATGGGTGCACAATATGAAATTATGTAGTTATTTGTAATGATAATAAATTTTTTTTTATTTTCCCAACATTTTGTTGCAATGTTCATCCACCAAATACTTAAATCCTGCGTACACAACAAAGCCATGTAAGTCGCAGATCAGCGCCCCGCTTGGCCTCCACTAAGGTTGTCGTAGCATATTACCGTATGCTTCAACGTATCCAACATAGACGGAATACGGAAAAAGAGAAAAATCCAAGCAAAAACTTCTTATTTTCGGAATGGATTATCCAATTTATAAAGTAAAAGGAACATAAAAATAAAAAATAAAAATAAAAATAAAAATAAAAATAAAAAAACCTTCAAATTCCCAAGTCAAGAACCTCTTGAATCACATTTCTCTTTTTTTGCTCGGCAAATTCTGCTATTGGCTTATCCCACAATATTGGAGGATTTAATTTGTAGTAGAATCGCAGTTTTTCCAAGCAGGTGAGATGCTTCCTCTCTCCATATCATATACCCACCACTCATCAGCTGTTTCATAGCTAAAATATATGCAATCTTGCCTGCATCCTATTTCGCTTGCGTCAACGACTGAGGTGCACCAATTAGTCCCCACAAACAATGTTCTATCCCCAATGCTCTCCATCTTCACCCATGAGAGTTTATCGAACCGAAGACGATACACCTCCACATTTTCCACTCTGTGAATAGATTTCCTAGAGACTAAGAAAACCAACAAGATTTCCCCATTGGATTCAATCAAATATTCCTTGAAATGCATTGAATGAACACTGGGAACAGCCCTGTTTGTGCCTAAACTTGTGATCCTGAAATGAGAATCAATTTTTTCTATAACTGCAAGAGTTCCTTGCAAACTCAATGCATAGAACTTTCCTTTGAATCCAATGGCATTGGTGAATTTCATGAGTTGCTGGTTTGAAGAGTGAGGATCCACAAGGGTGCTGTCATGCTTTAACCATGCATAGTTACCTCCGTTTCGCTCACAGAATACGACAGCCGGTTTTTCAAAGCCTGTTAAGACCATCACAATGCAATTGTTGGTGATGAAAATACAACAACATATTTGCATTTTTCGGGTTTTTTATGTATTGAATTTCGACTTTTTCATTTTGATCGTTGTTTTTTCTTCATATTTTTAAGTTCGTATAGTCAACAGAAACCTGGAAGGGAAACCATTTTGGCAAGAAAACTTAAAAGAGGTGCACAAAATATACAAAATTCCTCGAAGGCAAAACAAAAACTTTACAAAAGACCACAAAATAAAATGTTGAGTGCTATTTTTGTTCTACAACCGGAAGAAGTTGGTGAACATTGCCGACCATCTGGTCCAACCTCAATTATTGCTCTGTTTTCATCCACAAAACTTCATGCTTTAACTTTCATCGCAATTAAAGAACTATATCAGCTCAATTCATATTTTTAAGCGCTTGATCTTTGATCAGTCAAGTGCGTGATAATACCACACTCTATTTGATTAGTTCATATTTTGGTCCAAAATTCTGACCAAATACTCACCTACGTTCAATTGAGCTGATTTTTGTATGAATGACTAAAACATCAAGTTTACGGAACCAAACAGATTTGATCATCGATGTGGGAACCAGTGTGGCCTCCACATATGGTGGATAATCTTTACCCACTTTTTAAATTGGGTGAACAAAATAGCACTCGAAAATGTGGACTAAATTGCTGTTGCAAAACAATACATACCTGTTAGAACCATCATAGTGCAAGCACTATTGCGATCTGCACGTGGAGAAGATAGGGTGAAATGTTTGAAAGGAACACTCGTAACCAAAAGTGGAAGCATTCCCGAAGGTCTATAATTTGAATCCTGAATATATTGTTGAATATAGTGATAGTTATAAACCCCGCGCCCAAAAGGTCCAACCCAACTTGGCGGCAATTCTCTGATAAATTTTTCGTCCCCGAGACAACAAGTGATGCTGAGAGTGTAAGGAAAGCCTGAGGGCTCGTTGCGACATCGGTCAGTATGCCCGTTGTCATTGACTGATAGCTGAGGAAATGGTGATTTTCCAATGGGGTTGCATTGCCTTGGTGGTAGTCTATACGACTTGGTGACATTACCCCCACAGCTAGTGTTTTGCCAAATGTTTTGCCTAAGTGTTGGGCTTTTGGCAAGTAAGCTTTCTACGTGGGTGGGAAGATCTGGGTTGTAGGAGCTTGGATTTTTTGTGGGTTTTTTGCGGAGTTGGGATTGCTTTCCTTTCTTTGACTTCGCACCCATTTTTCGTGCACAAAAATGGGCCCTTGGGTTTTGAGTTTCATTAGGATGGGAGAAGTTAAAATAGGCAAGAACAGGCTTGGCCTCCAAGTTTTAATTCCTTTTCCTTTATTATATATTCAGGGACCCTTAAAAAAACCTCTAAAAAACCCCCCCAAATCTTAATCTCATAGTTCCCGTTCAAAATTTGATAATCCGAGCCGCTCAATGTGTTTAAAACGTGATTTTAAGGGTGCCCGCGAGAAATTGGCAAAAAAAATAACCAGGAAGGGCTTGATTTGAGCAGTTTTTTATTGAACCGTTCAATAAAGTTTAACAAAAAACCGTTCGGATGAAGCCCTTCCCGGTCATTTTTTTTTGTTGATTTCTTATGGGTACTCTTAAAATCACGTTCTGATTACATTGAGCGGCTCAGATCATCAAAATTCGATCGGGAACTTGGGGAGGTTTTTTTAGAGGTTTTTTTAAGGGTCCCCGGAACCGCCCCAATATATATATATATATATATATATATATATATATATATATATATATATATATATATATATATATATATATATCATGACATCAGGTTTAGGAGTAGAATAATAAAATGAATGCTCTCAAAACTTGGTCTTGGTGTGCACGTTACTCAATTTCACCAAACAGCTAATGCTTTCACAATCCCTTTCATTACGACTAAGAGACGATTAAAGTATAGCCTTTTTGGAATGAATCCACAGAGGGACCGGTTCCACTCTCACCTATTTTAACACCTTTTTTGACACCCGATTTATTTGTTTTGTGTAGTGGGCCGAAAAATCCAAAATTTCAGAACATCTAGAGGGGTCGCGGACCAATTAACTTTTTGTGTGGACACGTCACTTCGTGGTCCCATTCGCATCTGACGCTGTAGGAAGCGCCGGGTTCGGAGGCAACCTCCCTGGGCTCGGCAACCAATCTCGGTGGCCAGGCTCGGCAAGCTCCTCTCCATGGCTCGGCAGAGCTCGGTGGAGACCTCCCCAAGCTCGGTGGCAACCTCCTCAGGTTCAGTAGAACCCTTCCCTAACGTTGCTATCGTTCGGATGTCTTTTCCCTAACGTTCCTAACGTTCGGATGTCTTTTCCCTAACGTTCCTATCGTTCGGATGTCTTTTCCCTAACGTTCCTAACGTTCGGATGTCTTTTCCCTAACGTTCCTATTGTTCGGATGTCTTTTCCCTAACGTTCCTAACGTTCGGATGTCTTTTCCCTAACGTTGCTATCGTTCGGATGTCTTTTCCCTAACGTTCCTAACGTTCGGATGTCTTTTCCCTAACGTTCCTATCGTTTGGATGTCTTTTCCCTAACGTTCCTAACGTTCGGATATCTTTTCCCTAACGTTCCTAACGTTTGGATGTCTTTTCCCTAACGTTCCTATCGTTCGGATGTCTTTTCCCTAACGTTGCTATCGTTCGGATATCTTTTCCCTAACGTTCCTAACGTTCGGATGTCTTTTCCCTAACGTTCCTATCGTTCGGATGTCTTTTCCCTAACGTTCCTAACGTTCGGATGTCTTTTCCCTAACGTTCCTATCGTTCGGATGTCTTTTCCCTAACGTTCCTAACGTTCGGATGTCTTTTCCCTAGCGTTCCTATTGTTCGGATGTCTTTTCCCTAACGTTCCTAACGTTCGGATGTCTTTTCCCTAACGTTGCTATCGTTCGGATGTCTTTTCCCTAACGTTCCTAACGTTCGGATGTCTTTTCCCTAACGTTCCTATCGTTCGGATGTCTTTTCCCTAACGTTCCTAACGTTCGGATGTCTTTTCCCTAACGTTGCTATCGTTCGGATGTCTTTTCCCTAACGTTCCTAACGTTCGGATGTCTTTTCCCTAACGTTCCTATCGTTCGGATGTCTTTTCCCTAACGTTCCTAACGTTCGGATGTCTTTTCCCTAACGTTCCTATCGTTCGGATGTCTTTTCCCTAACGTTCCTAACGTTCGGATGTCTTTTCCCTAACGTTGCTATCGTTCGGATGTCTTTTCCCTAACCTTCCTATTGTTCGGATATCTTTTCCCTAACGTTCCTATCGTTCGGATGTCTTTTTCCCTAACGATCAACTGAATTCTGCTCCCTAAATATCTAACAAATATCCAAAGGTCGGTCTAGAAGCTTCTGGAAGCTTCTATGAACAGGTGGAGGACAGGTGTGATGAAACAAATATCTTGACATGTGACGTCATCCGAACAGTACGATGCACGTGGGTGTACCGCCTACCGGTTCAACACTCCAAGCCTTACCTATAAATACAAGACCACCCCCTCATATGAAAGGGTCTGGAAAAAGAGAAGAGAAACATGTCTCTCTCTCTCTCTCTACTCTCTACTCTCTTACTAAACTTCTCTGTTCTCCATTTACTGACTTGTTCGTCGGAGCTTCTCCCGGAGGAACACCCCCCTCCGGTTTGCAGGTACCAGGTTCGGTGGCCAGGCTCGGCAAGCTCCTCCCCAAGCTCGGCGGCCACCTCCCTAAGCTCGGTGAAGCTCGGTGGCAACCTTTCCAAGCTCGGCGGCCACCTCCCTAAGCTCGGCGGCCACCTCCCTAAGCTCGGTGGCAACCTTTCCAAGCTCGGCGGCCACCTCCCTAAGCTCGGCGGCCACCTCCCTAAGCTCGGTGGTAACCTCCCTGGGCTCGGCAACCAATCTCGGTGGCCGGGCTCGGCAAGCTCCTCCCCAAGCTCGGCGGCCACCTCCCTAAGCTCGGTGAAGCTCGGTGGCAACCTTTCCAAGCTCGGCAAGCTCCTCCCCAAGCTCGGCGGCCACCTCCCTAAGCTCGGTGGCAACCTTTCCAAGCTCGGCGGCCACCTCCCTAAGCTCGGCGGCCACCTCCCTAAGCTCGGTGGTAACCTCCCCAGGCTCGGCAAGCTCCTCTCAGGCTAGGTGGGAACTTCCCCGGGCTCGGTAGAAACCTTTCCAAGTGAAGCAGAAACCTCTTTTGATTCGGCGAGCACCCTTACTGTTCAACAAGGGGAAGAAGGGTCAATGGTGAATTTCAGCCCCCCACATTTTGGGTCCCACTATAATGTTTCAAACCATTGATTTTGTTTAAAATAGTAAAATGGGGGGCCTGCAAAAAATCAGCTCATTTTGATATCCATAAGTGCTTGATCCAAACAATTTTACAGAAACTGTGACAGGAACGGGTGTTTGCAAAACTGTTTGGATCAAGCCCTTACTGATATCAAAATAAGCTAAATTTTTGCAGGGCTCTCTATTTTACTCATTTAAACAAAATCAGCGATTCAAAATAGCACAGTGAGACCCGAAAGAATGAAATATCAAAATAGGTGTCAAAATGGGTGTGAGCGGAACCGTCCCATCCACGTATCCTCAAGCCACAGGTAACGAGCAAGACAGATAACATGGAAAAGAGTTGACGCGGAGATTTAATTAGGACATGTTTAGGCTCAAACAATGGAATTACACTCGAGTTTGCAATGAACAACAATTGATTGAATGGTCATGTTACTTCTCCAATTCCCCCTGTCAAGCGACAAGTACTGATTGGACGGATCTTCCCTGGAAAATAAAACTCGAGTTTTGCAATGAAGAATGCACAGAGGATTTGACGTATATCATAATTAGTCAGATTTTTGGATCGAGAGACGTGTGGTTTGCTGAATCACCGCGCGTAATATGTCACATGAACAATTTATTGCACCGCGCGAAGTACTTTCTTCGTCACCACAAAATATTCGAGAAACATCGCTTAGGCAATTTCTCATGACATCATATTCCGATTGGGCATATCAATCAATACCCTATACTAGATGTGGCAACTGAGCGGGTTTGGGCGGGTCAAAATGAGTAGTGGGTTAAATATGGGCGGGTCAAATATGGGTCAAATAGTAAATTGTTTAAAACGGGTCGGGTCGAATATGGATCAAGTCAAACTCGCCCGCCCAACCCCTTTTTTTTTTTCGTCTCCGTTTCCCCATTCATTCTTTTCCTTCTCTACTGTTTTTCCCCCGATATGGGTTGAAACACGTTCACAAATGGGCAAAATTTCATGGGGTCTTTCAGCTATATAAGCTATTTTTTATTTGTACGTTCTGCGTCAATTTTTTGTGGATTATTGATTCTATTCAAAGAGAGGAATCAAAAAAGAACGACAACGAACAAAATAACCCTCCCCCTTTTTTCCCCTCCTTTTCCTTCATATGTATAAAATCTATCAAATTTTGCTAAAAATGGTCCAGTTTTTTTATTCATTCAAAATTTCTGTCCCTAAATTTCGTAGCATGTCACAATGGTAACTCTCTGTTGATAGTGCTCCAAATGAGCCGAATTTGAAAATGTTCGAGCTCGGCTTGTTCACCGGGCTACATAAATTGGAGGAGAGCTGCAACTACTTTGACATCGACTCGTTTATTAAAAAAATTTGCTTGAATTTAGCTATTTTATTAAACAAACAATCATCTAGTTTTCATTCAAAAAACAAAAAAACAAAAAAAAAATTTGGACCATTTTTTGCAAGATTTGATCGACTTTATAAGTAAGTGGATCCGGACCAAGTATCGGTGACCACTTGGTCTGCTGACTTTTCTTTGTGTACTTGGATAGAAGACTGGGTGATTTTGGATTAAAAAGTTACGAATGGTTTTTTTTCCGCATTTGTTAGTTTGTGCATACTGATGCTCTGAACTATCAATGAAGGAAGCTTGGTAATGTGCACATAAATTGATTTGGGTCTCTATGCCGGCCCTCTCTGATGCTATTTGGCTTTGATTTGGGGGCATGGTTCTACAACAAAACGTTCCTGCAGCTCCTCGGTTTTTGAAGGTTTAGGGGGGCCACTGTTTCAGTGGTATTCTGAGAGTAGCCACTTTGTGCATATATTGCCAAAGGTTAGGTCTGTCTCCAATCATCCCCCGCCCATACCCCTAATGATTGGGGACTAGATGGGTTCCGTTATGTTGTTGTTGTTGTTGTTGTATTTGTTAGTTTTGCGTTAAACTTTTGTGACTTATTGATTTGTATTGACGATAAGACAAAAATAAGTATTAAAAAAAAAAAACTAGACTATTTTTTTTACCTTTTTTTTTGTTTTTATTCAAAAAATTTTGAGTTTCACTAAAAAAAAATTACTTTTCCGATTCTTTTGATCGAGACAAATCAATAAGTCATAAAAATTTGATGCAAAACAAACAAATGCAAAAAAAAATTTTGAATAGAGACAAAATAAGTTGCTTATCTTTTTAATCTAAACCCACCCCCAAACTGAATTAACTGATCAATTATAATTTAATTTTATTATTGAAGTAAGACCCGAGGATGAATAGGTTTGCGGGATTAAGAACATGTTAGTGGAATACCAATCATAATCACACTAGTAGTCCCTCGAGTTGTGACGTGAAATGGTCATGGAAAGCCCTTAAGAAGAATGGATGGGTTTTTTAACTTCAACCCATACTGAATCCATTTTTAATCCATCTAAACTCATATATGGGTTGATATGGGTTGAACTCATATCAACCCATTATATAATATGGGCGGGTTGGATTGGGTTATAAGTGGGCGAATTGGGCGGGTTAAAAAATATGGGTTGAGATTGCCACCTCTACCCTATACATTAGAGATGACAATCTCAACCCATATTTTTTAACCCGTCCAATCTGTCCATTTATAACCCAACTCAACCCGCCCATATTATATAATGAATTTATATGAGTTCAATCCATATAAACCCATATTTATATGGGTTTAGATGGATTAAAAATGAGTTCAATATGGACTGGAATGTAGAAGACCTAGACAACAAAGCCTCCTACTTAATTCACGACCATTTTCCCCAGACTTTGCCGTTTCTCCCTTTAACAAAACAAAATCGAACTTCGTCTTCGTCACCCCCTGCTCTCTCAACTTCGTCTTCGTCACCCCCTCCTCTCTCTCTCTCTCTCTCTCTCTCTCTCTCTCTCGCCTTGTTTTTTGTTTTTTTCCACATCTGGTCCTACGGAAAACTGTTAGTGATGATTTCTGCTGTTCCATTTTTTTTACTTTTCGTAACTTATAGGTCTAGAAATTATTTCGGTATTTTTTTACTTTTCGTAAGTTTTTATCTAGCTTTTCGACTTAATCTTGGGGTTAATTCATGTCGTTGACGAATCGAATTTTGGCGAAATAATCCATTTGGATTATTTTTTGTCCTTTATTCAATTTTTTCATATTTGTTAGTTTTGCGTCGATCTTTTAACATCGAAACCCAAATTTTTTAAATAAAGAAGACAGAAAGAAGCCACTTATTTTTGTCTTTATTATAAAAATGAGTTTCGATCGTAATATTTTACTTTTTAAATTCTTCTTGTCATGACGAAGCAATAATCTACAAAAAAAAATTGGCGAAAATCTAACAAATGCGATTGAAAAAATAGGTTTGGACCATAATTTTTTACTTTTCCTATTCCTTTTGTCGAATCGAACCAATAATTCACAAATAATTGACGTGAAACTAACAAAAGTCCAAAAGGCAAACCTTTAGAAACCACGCAAGTAGAGCGAAGTACTGCAGTTGGTATATTTTTTATACTCTATGTACATGACCAGGGTTCGATTCTCGTAAACATTTATCTCCCAAAGAGGCGTCAAACCTTTACAACCACATAGCCACACAATTTGAAAGACAAAAAATATTTGCATTTGTTAATTATGCATCAAACTTTTGTAACTTTTTTATTTGTCTCGTTGAGAGGAATAGAAAAAGTAAAAAATAATGATCAAAACTCATACTCCCTCCGTCCCTTTTTTAGAGTCCGGTATTCCATTTTGGGCTGTCCCTTAATAAGTGTCCATTTTGTAAAGTTAGTGGGTAAAAGTTGGTGCATTGTCTATTTTATCCCTAAAAGTAGATTCCATTTTGAAAAGTTAGTGGGTAAAAGTGTAATGATGATGGGTAAATAGGGAAAATGGAGGAAAAAGTTGATGTGAAAGGTATAATGATAATGTCTTTTTAATAAGTTAGAATTACGAAGTAGGACTCTTAAAAATGGATAGAGGGAGCAATTTTTAGAATAAAGATGAAATTAAGTTTTTTTTTTTTAAAAGGAAAACGGGTCGGGTTGAGCAGATTTGGGTATGACTTGACCCATATTTGACCCGACTCGTTTCAACCCGTTTAATATTTGACCCATATTTGACCCATAACCCGTTTCAACCCTCCAAATCCGGTCATTTGCCACCTTTACTATACATTAATAATAAAGAAACGGGAAATTGCGAATTGGTAGCTAGCAGGGTGCCAATCTCTGCCCGAAATGCCCCTCAGTTTGTGTTGGGTTGGGCTGCACTCATGGGGCCAGTTTAGGTACTATGCAACAGTTCTGATTCAAGTTGTTGGGAAATTTCCTCCCACCTTCCTACGCACTTTTTGGCTTCCACCTGCTTCTCTCTCTCACCCACTCTCCCTATATCTACTTCCCAATCTCTTTGTCATCTCTCTATTTTGACAGGAAAAATAGTTTTTCAAAAATAAAAGTATTGCTAAATATAACATTAGTTTTCTCAAAAGTCTAGATTGGGCGAGCATTCAATTATTTTAAAAAATGTTGGGCAGGTGCACTTATACGATTCTAATTTTTTTGAAAAAACAACTACTATAGGTTTAATAAAAATTTGAAAAATGGGAATGGCAGTCGTCTGGACTTGTCCACCCCTCGGTCTGTCCTTGAACTTCAGAAAGGTCCTCCTACAAGTTTATTTGAATGATGTGCGATAATCTTAGTCGTTCACTTGGGGTCGGAACCAAAGAGGAACTTTGGGGCGCCCACCCGAGGCCAAAGCTGAGACCATTCCCCAGACAGATTAAAAGCCCAAATGTCAAAATTGTTCAGGTAATTCCCAATAATTGGTTGAAGTATTGAGCCCTTGCCAATGTCGAAAAGGTGACATCGAGAATATTCGTCAACTGTTGAGAATATCATGAAATCACTGAAATCAGGAAAAGAGAATACAGCAGAAGGGAATGTCCGGGATATACTTACATATAACTAAGAACTCTGCTTGGATTGGATGATGTGAAAATTTTTGTATGGGGTGGGCTGTATTGCCATGGTACGAGTTGTGTCTTTCCTTACTTCAAAGGTATAAACACTGAGGTAACAATTGATGCAAGCTTTCAAACAGGTGCAAAAATGCTTTAGGTCAGCTGGGGGATATGGAACTAAGAAGGCAGGAAGCAAGCAACCAAAGAAAGTAAAGCAACTGCAGACATAAGTTGTGATAATCTGTATCTGGAGAACATTGTACCGCTGCCATTGCAGAACCCCACGAACAAAATGGAACGGAGATGAGACTAGAAGACTTTCGGTTGGGCAAAATCAGGTTGCCTTTCATATAACTTCAGGTTGATTGACTTACCAAAAAAACTTCAGTCTGATTAGCTCTTCTCAATCTTTGATGCTTATTACGGTCCTCTTTTTCTCCGCTATCGAATGGTTCAAATAATCCACGCTTATACTGGGGCGCCTTTGCTCCAAACACGGTACAAAAGAGAACATTTCATATAGATTCAGCTATAATAGCATTGGTTATAGACTGCGTAGTGATGCCTGCCAACATATTGTAGTTGTTTATGTCCTTGCTCGTAATTGTGAAAGAATCTGCCCGTATCTGTCCTATATTCTTGATTATCTCTATTGCGTTTATTTTTGTTGAGTCTTTGAAGAAGGGTTGAGACCTATATACATACTGCTGAGAGCGGATGTAATTCATTGCGCTCAGATGTAATTCATTGGTAGAACACGAGAGGTCGTGTGCAAAGTCAAATTGAAAGTTATCCTTAAAAAGATCGCTCAGCAATCTCCCAAAAAAGTAAAACGGCAAACAATTAACCCTAAATGGAAACAAACTGATCTCTTTCACTGCTTGTTGCTCTGTAGTTTGTGAATCATGACAATGCGACAACTGATAGACTTTTTTTTATTGAGTATTTGTCATTTTTTTGGAAGATTGAAAATAATGCACATTTTCAATGCTATAAGTTTTGAATATTGGCTATGGGATCAGTGACAAAAACAACACAATGATTATATAGAATTTGTAGTTCTTTCCTTGTCCTTCTATTCTTGTTCTTGGCTTGCATTAGAGGTGTCAAACGGGTCGGGTCGGCACGGGCACGACACGAGCACGGCACGTTTGGAGGCGGCACGGCACGGCACAGGCACGGATTAATCCTCGAAAAGCACGGAACGGCACGGTCGTAGTGGGCACGCGGCATGGCACGGGGCACGGAAGTGAGCGGGAACGACACGGGCACGGCACGGAAGTTGGCTTGGCACGGCACAGCACGATACGACCTTAGATGGGCACGACACGGGCACGGGACGAAAGTGGGATGGGGCACGAGTCACGACACCGCACGACACGGTTCTAGCCAGGCACGGCACGGCACGGGCACGAAAGTGAGGGGGAACGACACGGGCACGGCACGGAAGTTGGTTTGGCATGGCACGGCACGACACGGTCTTAGACGGGCACAGCATGGGCACGACACAGAAGTGGGATGGGGCACGAGTTGCGACACGGCACGACATGGTTCTAGTTAGGCACAACACGGCACGGGCACAACACGACACAGGCACGGAAGTAGGACGGGTATGGCACAACACAACATGATTTTAGTCGGGCACGGCATGGCACAGGCACGACACGTCGACACAACACAGTGTCGGTTCTCATCGGGCACGGCACCACACGAGGCATGGAAAAACCAAAAAAATTATGTTATTAAATAAACAAGGGATTTTAGATTATAGTTTACTTTATTTCTGTCTATTTTTTGATAATCCAATAATTTATTAATTTTTTCCTTTTATTTAAGTAAAATAAGATTTTAAATTTTTTTATATGATTAAGAAATTTTGAATCAAAAATCAAACATAAAAATAATTTGGAGAGTAAATGAGAGGATGTTGTAAATCATGACGGAAATAGTTAAAAATAAATTGCCTGATATATGAATAAAAATAAGGGGAATGATTATTCTCTTCTTCTTTTTTTATATATAGGCACTCCTTTTTATTTATCTTGTGAATTTACCTCAATATCTTTCCCTTATTTGTATGTACACACATGAAAAGATAAAGCAATATTTAACATTGATAATGTCTAAAAATATGAGTGCAAAACAATCACAGGCTCCCAGCAAGGCAGCAAGACCCTTTTTCATCTTAGTGGGGCAATTTTAGTAGGTAGTAGTGTTTTATCTAATAAGATTTTTTATAAAAAAAAAAAAAAAAAAAAGACAGAGAAAATAAATAAGGAAAAAAACTTTTTTTTTTTTTAAATAATCTCTATGGACTATGGAGTTTGAACCGAAGTCCTTGGAGATTTGACATACATCTCAAACCACCAAGGCCAATATCGTTTTGTGTTTATAATTAAAAGTTAGAACAAGTAATATATATTATATAATTCTATTATATAAAAATGGGTCTCTTGTATGCTAGACACACGCAGTGACGGACCCAGGAATTCTGTATACTGGGGGGCGGGGTACCTATTATTCACAATCTTAAAAAATATTTCTCTATATATATACCACTAAATTATCGTTCAATCATTGAATATCGATCTGGACTTGTCCACCCCTCGGTCTGTCCTTGAACTTCAGAAAGATCCTCCTATAAGTTTATCTGCATGATTTGCGATAATCTTAGTTGTTCACTTGGGGTTAGAACCAAAGAGGAACTTTGGGGCGTTCAAAAAAAAAAAATTCTCTCTTAAATTCATTTTAAATTGCGGACTGATAATGGTGTAAAGCATCTCTTTCAATAGAAATCCCAAGCTCGCAATTTTGACTGGCACTGCTAATAGAAAAAGCTCGAGATACTCGTAAGCTGGCTGGACACTGTTATCCGGGGAAAAAAAAAAAAAGATAAGTGATAATAGTAAGAAAAATGCTTCATCATGAGGGGGAAAAACATATTGACATACATCATTCTCATGCACTCTAAAGCTTCCCATTCTAAAGTTTACTGTTCCCCAAATATTCTTTACACATTTAGGGGAGACATGAAGAATTAACAGGAGGAATTCCAGCTGTATATAATGAATCCCCAACTATCACCATGCAGCTGATGTGGCCATGGAAACAATGAAATTCATGGATACGTCAAATCCCCTCATTTCGTAAATGAGGTTGTTATGATCCTAGGATGTTTAGGGTAGAGGAGAACAAACATAAAGATTAAAGAATATATATACATATAAGTGGAGACTCTTCTACAACAACAACAACAACATATAACAAAACCCATCTCGTCCCCAATCATTGGGGGTATGAGCGGGGGATGATTAGAGACAGACCTAACCTTTGGCAATATATGCACAAAGTGGCCGCTCTCAGAATACCACTAAAACAGTGCCCCCCCCCCCCCCCCCCCCCCCCCCCCCCCAAAACCTCCAAGAACCGAGGAGCTACAGGGACGTTTTGTTGTAAAACCATGCCCCCAAATCAAAGCCAAATGGCATCAGAGAGGGCAGGCCTAGAGACCCAAATCAATTTACGTACACATTACCAGGCTTCCTTCATTGATAGTCCAGAGCATCGGTATGCAAAACAAAAAAAAACCAGGACAGTTGACATACTAACAACTCTTTGCAAGCAGCATTGATACTTGCAACATTCAACCCATCCCACAGAAATCGTAGCATAACCCTAGTGATCTTGTAGAAAATCCAAATGCACAATTTCCGGACATGCTTTCGCCAAAAGGAGTTATTCATGCGCTTTTCAGACTTGTAAGGGAAGAAGTTTATGTTTGTTCACAATGCAGTCAGTGAATAAATTCATTACCATACCAAAACTTCTTCCCTTACATGTAAATCCTCATAAAACTCTCAAGAAATCTTGAAGCCCCTAGTGTTCTACATTCAATCTCAACTTCTCATACATAATAAGCATCTGTCTTACAGTCTAAATTTACACACAAAAAGATAAAATACCGGGTAAAAAAAGAGTTCAGTTTTTGTTTTTGCACAAGCTCTCCCAAGATACCAATAGACAACAGCTAAAATTAATTAATCATAGGTGCCTGTCCTCTATGTGTCACTAAACATGGTCAATAAAGTAGTGTTAGTACATGAAATACTACAGTAACAATGTCACCCATCCAATCCCTATTTCCAAGAGTCTGAGGTTAGCTTATAAAATTATAAAAAGTGACCTGTCTTATCCCTATTTCCAAGAGTCCGAGGTTAGCTTACCACACTCGCTTTCAGGAACGGAAGATACACGCCCTTCCCTCATCTGACATCTGCTTCTAATTTGCTTAGGTGAACTTCACCTGTAATCATTAGTCACTACGTCAGCTTGTTAGCATTTCTTTTCCTCTTTCATTTCTCATCAGCTTGTTAGCATTTCTTATAAAGCAAGAAATGAAGCCAATCACTTTTGCCATCGTTCGTCAAAAACCGAGAAAACCTGTAATTTCTCTATCTGGTGCATTATTAAGTTCAATACGGTTCATTTGTAACTGAGTGGTATAGATTAATCCATCTAACTCTTACCAATTAAGTGGAGTTTCTGACCTCTTTAAGCTCTATGTCTGGAGCTAGCAGGAAAAAAGCATTGATGAAACCTGTTGGATTGTATCCCACATCACCTGGGCCCTGGACATGCCCCCTCTATGCTGGTTATAAAGCCCCAACTTCTCTCTCCTTAATACCTGGGTTTTAAGGAGACTTTGTAGCCTGAGCTTTTCTAATATGGTATGGAGCATTGTTTTACAAAGCTTGGAAATTTGAATTCTAAGCCTGATTGCAATGCTTCTGCTCTATCAATGGCGTAAACCCTGCCTTCGCTTGAGGCATATACTCGATTCGCCAAATTCGTTCTGTTGTAGCTATATGGCCTATTATAACTTCTTGCCCTCCCCAAAGGTTCAATAGATTCTCCATTGTAACTGGTGTGGGTGGTTTGTCGGCCGGACATTCTCACAGCTGAAAGATACACTGGCAGGTACCTTAGGCTTAGGGGTGGAGAGAGCTTGAGCGAGTTTATTGAGATTGAGTTCTTCAATTCTTTTCTTGTTCTCTTCCAGCCTCTTCAGACAGCTTTCCTCGTTGGCTTTCCTCGTTTGCCAACAAGGAAAGCGGTCTGAAAAGGCTAGAAGAGAACAAGAAAAAAATGGAAAAACTCAATTTCAATAAACTTGCTCAAGCTCTCTCTACCCCTACATCCTCTCCTATGAAGCGGGTGAGGCTGAAGGTAACTCGGCAACTGGTGGACGTCCCAGCTATGAGAAGGTCCAGCCGAATTGCCGACAGACCACCCACCAGTTACAAGAAAGAACCTGTTAAACCTTTGGGGAGGGCAATAAGTTATAATAGGCCTTATAGCTACAAAAGAACGAATTTTACGAAACGAGTATATGTCTCAAGTGAAGGTAGGCATACGCCATTGATAGAGCAGAAACATTGCAATCAGGCTTAGAATCCAAATTTCCAAGCTTTGTAAAGACAATGCTCCATACCATGTTAGAAAAGCTCAGCCCACAAAGTCTCCTTAAAACCCAGGTATTAAGGAGAGGGAAGCTAGGGCCTTATACAATATGCAGTACCTACAGTTCAACTGTAATAACAATGTCAGACAACTGAAGGGTGAAGAACTTAATGGTTTGAGTGTCAAAGATCTGGAAAATCTACAAAGCCTAATGGAAACGAGCTTGAAGAGTATCCGAACGAAGAAGGTACACAATAAATTATCCGAGGTAATATTATTGTAACACAATATGCAGTACATATATTGCCCATTTGACTGTTTTCTATTTCTGCAGGACCAACTTTTAATAGATGAAATACAGGAATTAAACCGCCAGGTTGTTTCAAAATTTGGCCACCACAGGTTGCTAGTCTTTGTGTAGGGGCTGCTTTAATGTTAGAATAGCTAACTTCAATTGGTTCCACAGCAGGGAGTTGTTATTCATCAAGAAAATATGAAATTGTCTAAGGAGGTTAATGTGCTGCAAAAAGAAAATGCAAGATTGCAAAAAAAGGTATAGAATAATTCTATTGACTCCACTTGCCAAACCTAAATAACAAAGTTGCATACTTAATTTCACCTTTCAAATTTAGGCAATGGCAAAGTTGTTCCATGCTAAGCTTTGGAGGTGTGTGATATATGTTTATGGAGAACATGACATCAATGGCAACAAAAGAAGTACCATGCAACCACATGGTTTTAGCACTGGATCTGACTTAGATGGACTATAGATCCGCAGCTATGCCAACTGCAGCAAAGAGACTGTGAAACGCCAGAAAACGCGACAAACCTACGGTAATATTGCTCCAGAGTACTTACACAATAAATCAGACCTTACAATACAACATTGTACGATTTCCACACTTAGTTCAGTGACATCTCCTGCGTGTCATAGCAGATTACAACTGCCTTAGCAAGCAAACCACTACGGAGATGGTAGTCTATTTACATCAACAACTTGTGCCAAAAGTGACACAAATTAATGTTTACCAGCAAGATTCTGTGTGATACAGTGGGAAGAGCCATTCAGCACAAAATACTCTCACATTTGATTTTGGTACGTCAAGTTGCTTGGAATAAACAGTATGGTTGTGAGATAAAATCGACCACCCACCAACTTGTGTAACTTTGGAATAGTTCCTCCATTCTGTTATCAATATTCATCGACTGTATCTCCATTAGTTTTATTTGCACCTTATTTATCCAGAAAAGTTTCTCTTCAAACAATCCAATTTTTTTGGGAGCAGCATCAGAGGAGTCCGCCAAGTGCAAAAACAAAGAAGAATGCATCAAGCAAAATTTCTGTTTAATTTGTAGAGTCAGCGGACAGTAAGCACAACAGAACTCAAATAATAATAGGTATGACATGGTCTCCAAGGCGTTGTCCTTCCTCAATGTAGGGTCTGTCAGGACACGCATACAGACCCTTGAACTAAAGCCTTCAATCCCCAACTCCTGATCATTGAGGTGATGAAGTTCTTGGAGAATGAGCTCATCACTGAATACAACACCTGGGATCAAGCACCGAGGATGCAAGAGCGAGGGAGCGAGTTGAGAGTGTCTTTGGAGATTCCTCAGCTCCGAGGGCATCACAGACTGAAATGCCGCCAAGATCTAGCGACTTATTGTTCACACTTCACAAGGTCTTGGCAATGCTACTCCCAAGGGAGAGTGACCGTTGGGCTGACGGCTGACATATGATACGTAAGCTATCGTTGGTACCATAGTAGTACACAATTGTGTAACTGCTTAAGTTTGTAACTCACTTGAAAAGGTTTTAAGAAACAGATCAATAATTGTCGAGACTTGATCCTATCCTTAAACATTATAACTTCATTTTGAACGTTAAAGTACAGCTACTCCTCTAAAAGTCACCCCAACTAGCAGAGTACTCGTCCCTTCATACTTGATTCCCAGTCTTATTAAATTACGTACAACTTAATCTGTCTGTTTATTTCCAGATATAGAACGATAGAAAATTTTTATTTTTATTTTTTTGGGATACACTTTTAATTGTTCGAGATTATGATTATGGCTTGTAAAATAGGATGTTGCCTGAAGAAAATAGATGAGTTTTAGGCCCAATTGCCATTGCGGACAATCGCGAGAAAAAACACCAAATCGAATCGGAAAAATCTTTCCCTGATAGTGATTTCTGTTACCCAGTAACTGATGGGATTGTTATCAACAATGTGCAATATCGCCACTCAAAAAGGCATGTAATCTGAGAAATTACACCTAACAGGGGATTCACTAAGAACCACAAACTTGCAAAATCATTGGACATCTACTTTATCAAATAAAATACTAAATTAGGGCAATGAGAGACAAAGTTGCAACAATATAAAATTACCGGATCAAGATGAAATCCTAGAGCAGATTAATATTAAAATACGAAAAGAAAGTAGTATAAGTGCGGAAAGAATGCATTAAAATACCCATTTGGAGATGATCTCAGGAAGGTTTGACGGGATCTTTCGGAGGACGAACAAATGCCATTAGGCAATAATAGGACGGGAGTTTTCTAATGGCAAAGTGCCTTGGCCTTTGGGAATTGGTTTCAGCCCTTGGCCTTCGGGAATTGGTTTTTAATATCTCAACCTAGACTTATTGTTCAGGAATCAGAATAGCAAATTGCTACTCCCCCCTGACACACACCCCCCCAGGCCCCACCTCCCTTTTCCGGAAATACCCCCGCCCGCCTCTCTCTCTCTCTCTCTCTCTCTCTCTCTCTCTCTCTCTTTTTCTTTCTTGGGGAAATTGCTGAACAGTGGACAAAGGGGCAATTAATTCCCAACTCATGGACCCCTTTTCAGCAAAGTCATGTAAACATGAGAAGGAAAAAAATTATTCCCAATACATGGAGAGGGCCACCTAAAAAGACTATAATGCCCCTCATGAAAAAGCCCTAAATCCCCAATCCAACCCACCGTTCTTATTTCAAAATCCACCCCCAATCACATTCGTGCGCTGAAGAGGAAGACAACAACAGCCGGCAGGGTTCTTCGGCTTCATCTACTGCTTCTGCTTCTCCTCCACTTCGATCTTCTTGCCTTTCTCACTTCATCTCTCTGTTCCATTCCACCCAAGAAGCAGCAGCATCGTTTTCTTCCCCGAGCGAGTTCATCGTCGTACGCAGCTAGTAAGATTTTGGGTGATTCAATTTTTTTGCAGCTTTCTCTTCTCTCATTTCATCCCTATGTCTCTGTTTGTATTTCCCCTTGATCTTTTCAGTATGAGTGAGTGGTCTGGTAAAGGCAGAAGTTTGTTAAGTTTTGGGTTAGGTTTCTCCTTACTACAGTGACGTGAAAACACCGACACAAGCAAAATGGCTTCGAGGAATTTCTCAAATTTCGAAATAGAGCCCAGCCCCAATTTCCAATAGCAAACTGATAGATTAATGAAACAATTTCATTAGAAAGTAAACTACATTTTCTTAAGCCAAAAATGCCTCTCTAAAAGATAGACTGAGGAGGTACCTATTTTATCATGCATAACATGTGCTCGATAAATTGTTGAAGACAAAGAAATAACCTATATTTTAGACGTAGTATATTGTGGGTGTTTCATTCTCCTATCAGCAATGGGCAATGACCTATATTTTAGCTCACTGAATGATTGTCCCTTTACGAAAGTGTGTTGGTTTGTATGAAATGTGGTTCTTGTTCAAGTTGTTAGCTTTTGGGTTAAGTTTTCTCCTTTCTATAGTGATGTGAAAACAACGCAAGCAGACCATTTCGAGGGCCTTCACTAAAGTATTTTAGTTGCTCTTTAAGTCACCTAATGTTAATCCTTGTAAGAATTTTTGTTGCTCTCTATGTAAGAATGTATGCCCTAGACTGTTAAGGGCAGTTAATTAAATTTTAGCTCACTGGTTGGCTGTCCCTTTAGAAGGGTGTTTTGGTCTATATGAAATGTGATTCTTCTTTCTTAAAGTGAGGTAACATTTTAGGTAAGATGTTTGTTCTTGCGAATAAAATAGTTGCTCTTTAAGTCACATAATGTTAGTCATTTTAAGAACTTTTGTTGGTCTTTATTTAAGAATGTATGCCCTTTATTGTTTGGGGAAATTGCGAAACAGTGGACAGTGGGGCAAATAATGCCCAGGTCATGGAGTAGTTATTTGGAAATTCATGTAAACATGGGAAGGAGAAAATTATTCCCCAATACATGGAGAGGTCATCTGAAAAGACTATTAGGCCCCTCATAAAAAAAAAACCCTAAAAACCTCAAACCCACCCATCGTTCTCATTCAATTCCCCCAATTCCCATTTTCGTACTCAGGGCTCTGAAGCGGACGACTGGAAGAGAACAACTAGAGGTAGGGTTTCTTCTGCTTCTTTCCTCTTCTCAATCTCTTCTCCTTCACCTCTTCTTCTTATATCACTTCATCTCTCTGTAAGCTACAGTACTCTCTCCATTCCACCGAAGAACAAGCAGGATCTTGTCCTTGACCAAGCGACGTCGTATGCATCTGGTAAGGAATGTTTTGGGTGTTACAATTTTTTTTGCAGTTTTCTCTCTTTTCTCTTCTCTCATTTCGTCCATATGTCTCTGTTTGTAAGCAATTTGGTTTTTTTTTTTTTCATTTTATGAGTGAGGATAGCTTTGTATGAGAGAATCCCCAACCAACAGAACAGCAGCCCATCCTACAATGGTTAAACCTATAATTAATGTAAGTGAGGATAGCAGTCAAACCTAGCATTGCTCCGATTCTTGGCAATCCAGCGGATAATGTCGGGATTGTTGACTTTACATAGTCGAGGAACATAACCGGGTAAAGAGCATTATCGATGACCCCGCTTAGCCATTTCATCCAACCTATTTGAAACCCCCAATATTCATCCAGTGCAGATGAAACCCAAATCACATAGCCACCGTCCTCTGGAAACATGGTGCCCATTCTCCAGTTATTAGGGCTTCCGGTACACTCCATATAAAGGGGATTTCGGAAGTTCAAACCGAGATAAAATTGAAGAATGTGGCAAAAACAACAATAAAGCACCGGAACAAATAATAGTAAGTACGTGTTAATGAGATAAAATTGAAGTTGTGTAGGTCAAGGACTCTTACCCTGGACGATGGAACTCGAAGAATTAGCTCTTTACTTTCAACAAATCCGTGCTGGAAATTCTCCCAAGTTCAAACCCACTGAATTCCGAAACCTGATCGAGGAAGAGGGCTGCTCTCTGGACGTCGGTTGGCAAGAAAGAGAGGAAGAGAGAGGGAGCAACGAGATGGAGGGAGAGAGCAACAGAGAGAGAGAGAGAGAGAGAGAGAGAGAGAGGTTTCAGCGAAAGGGTTTCAGAGTGATTTGGGGTGGGAGGGTTTCACGTTTGGGGAGGGAATAGAGCGAACGACGTTGTGTAAAAGAACGGGGTATTTTTGTCCAGGTCTATTTTGAATTCCATGTCTTTGGAATTATTCTTCTCCTTCCCATGAATTTTGAATTCCGAAAAACTGGTCCATGACTTGGGCATTTTTTGCCCCAAAACCCACTGTCCTGCAATTTCCCCTTCTTTTCTTCCTTTCCGGTTTGTTTTTCTTTCGTTTTTTCCTTTTCTTTTCGGTTTTTTTTTTCATTTTAAGTATTTCTTTTTCTTTCTTTCCGGTTTGAATTTTTTTTTCTCCTTAATAATATGTTCAAGTTTAATTCTAGGCTTTGTAAAATAATTGAGAGAAAAAAATTATAACCCTTTAGAATTAAATGATCAGAAAAATAAAATCTTCTCACCCATTCAAACGGATTGAAATTTGGAACACTTAATTTTTCAACCTTTAATTTATATATTAAAAAATATGGTTAAAAAATTAAGTGCTCCAAATTTCAATCAGTTGGAACCGATAGAAAGATTTAATTTTCTGATCATTTTATCCAAAATGGTCGTAGTTAAACTTTGACTCTAGGACTCTCGTTAGTTAGTTCTAAGATATTTGGTTGTACGATTTTCTTATGGCTAATCAACGAGAGTGCTAGAGTCAAAATTTAATTATGACCATTTAAGATAAAATGATCAGAAAAATAAAATCTTTCTATCCGTTCAAACAGATTGAAATTTAGAGTACTTAATTTTTTAACCATTTTTTTAATATATAAACTAAAGGTTGAAAAATTAAGTGTTCCAAATTTTAATCCGTTTGAATGAGTGAGAAGATTTTATTTTTCTGATCATTTAATTCGAAAAGGTCATAATTAAATTTTGACTTTAGGGCTCTCGTTGGTTAGTTCTAAAAGGTATTTGATTCTACGACTTTCTTAAGGCTAATCAACGAGAGTCCTATAGTCAAAATTTAATTATGGCTCTTTAGAATTAAATGATCAGAAAAATAAAATCTTTTCACCCATTCAAACGGATTGAAATTTGGAGCACTTAATTTTTTTAACCATTTATTTAATTTTTATAAATACACCCTTTGTATATTTAAAAATATAATTCAAGAATTAAGTGCTTTAATTTGCAATTCAGTTAAATCAGAGCAAAGATCGTTTTTTTGGTTTAAGGTCTTTCAATAAACACCCTAAAACTCATTATTTAGTTTCAAGACTCTCTTAGGGTATCCATTGAAAGGCCTTGAAGCAAAAAATTTATTACCACCATTTAGGATGAAATGATCAGAAAAATAACATCTTTGCACTGGTTCAAACAGATTGAAAATTGAAACACTTATTTTCGTAACTATATTTTTTAATCTATAAAGGACAAAAAATGAAAAATAAAACAGTCGGATAAACATGATCAATTGAAACACTTTTTTTTCTCTCAATTACTTTACAAAGCCTAGAATTAGACTTGAACCCGCTTTCCAAAAAAAAAGACTTGAGCCTATTATTAAAGAGAAAAAGAAATTTAAACTGGAAAAAAAGAAAATGAAATAAAATAAATAAAAAAAAACCAAACCGGAAAGAAAAGAAAAAAAGAAAAAAAAGTAAACGGTAGAAAGAAAGAAAGAAAGAAAAGGGGGAGAGAGAGGGAGAGAGGGAGGGGGTAGTCTGGGAAAAGGGGGTAGTCTGGGAAACGGGGGGGTGTGTGTGTGGGGTAAGCAGGTCTCTTCAGAATAATTTATCTTTATCTTAGGAGAAAAAAAAAATGGGGGACTATTCGTAGTGTCGTATTTTCTCCCTAAGTCCGTTAAAATTTTTTAATTATACTCGACAATTAGTTACCGAAATTGAGATACATTTTCAGCATACAATTACCAAAAAATAATATTTTTTTCAACAGCTATTTACCGAAAATGTATATTCGGCAGTTGTTTACCAAAGGTCGAATATATTTTCGACATGTAGTTACCGAAATATAATCTTGTTTTCAACAGCTATTTACTGAAATGTCGTGTATGATTTTCAACAACTATTTACCCAAATATAGTGGGCTAAGGGAGAAAATACGGGACTGCGAATAGTCGCCCCTAAAAAATAAACGCAAAATGCAGATAGCCCTAGGTTTAATAATGGTGAAATTACACGGAGATCATATCATCTATACGTGTTGGACACAGAGTCCCGTTAACATTTAAAACCATCCAAAAGCACCCCATTATCTATAACTATTAACCAATCAACACTCTTTTGTCAAAAGACCGTTAAGATGAAAGGGTCAGCGTGGACAATTTTTTATGGATGAGGAGGTTAGTGTGGGAGAGTTTTAAGGGGCTGCATCGTCATTTTTTCTCATTCCGTTAACAGAGTTAGCCAATTTTTATTTCATATATATGAGGGGGTCTGAATGGAAAATTTTAAACATTAGGAGTCTCCATATAATTTTACCTTTAATAAACATAACTACATAAGATGATAAACCAAGCTTATCCAGTTGGTTTGTCTCATTTTCCCACCCGTGGAGGCCGGAGTTTAGGCCTCACGAGAGCCGGGTCCAAGGCTATGAACGGTTTCTGAACCCCGATGCTGACTAACATACTAACACCCAGCTAACCTCCGCCGATGTACAAAGTGTGACAAAAATAAATAAATAAACGTAAGATAAAACTTATTGTTCTATTATTATCCCATCATATCATAATACCTTGTTTTCGTATCATTACAGAAATATAAAACTTTTAATCTTTATTTTTTTTATAAAAGAGAGGAAAAAACGAAATATCACAATGTTCATTTGGTGAACATAGTTAGAAAAGACGATATATTACAATGTTCATTTGTTTATGCATAGTTAGAACAAAATACTGTATCCAAAAAAGCTCTTTTTTTAAGGCAAATTAAGTGTTTCTACATCGAAAGAAAACATTGGAGATTTGGTGTTGCATTTTTCTACACATTTTTGCAAGAGCATTTGTTTGTCACTTTGAAAAATTCTCAATTTTTCTGGTAACTGCTGAGTATTTATGTTGACAAAAAATTTCAATTTTTCTCTTAGCTGTCAAGAATTGAGCCACTATTTTTTTAAATATTAATTTATGCCTTTTGTTGCAATCTATGTTGCTGCCATCGGTGTGTATATCATGGTGGACAATATGACGCAATTGTCCTTCTAATAATTATCAAAGTAATTTCATAAAGATTATATGTTGGTGAATGGTTTTAGTTTGTGTAAATTAACCAAATGTCACTACAAATCCTGGTTTTATTCTAACCAAATGTCACAAAGAAAAAACAGAGGTGAGAGACTCTAAAACTTTCTTCTTTTCGTTGGCAATGGAAAACAGACTTTAAGAATGTCATTGAATAGATTACATCATTGCATACAACCATTGAGATAGTCAGTGTTATAAAATTCGGAATTAATGACTAATCGGCAATTAATCACTGGCGGACCCTATCCGACTAATTGCTATGCGCCGATTAATCGTCGATTACCAATTGCTACGGGCCAATTAATCACCGATCACTAGGCCTAGAAGCTTGAAGGTGGCCGACCACCCGACTAACGCCTAGCAACTTTTAGAACATTGAAGATGGAATTAACTCTCTGAATTGAGTTGCATTCATCGCAAGTAGCAACGAGAACAGATCTCAGATTTGAAAAAAAATTCTTTCCACCTTAGGTGGATCCCCATGGTTTCCACCACGCATTGTGGGCCTCGCCGTGTATTTTTTTCAATAATTTAAACCGTTTATCTTGTAAGACCCACATAGTAGTACATTCACACAAAAAATTATATATGTATTGGATATCGATAGGCATGTTAAAAATTAAATCTTAGTTTATAAAATAGACGGCTATGGATAGTTTAATTTTAAACTTATCTACCGTCGATTTTTAAACCAAACTTCAATTTTTTAAATACCTATCCATGTCCGATAAAGCTGATTTTTTGTGAAGATGTACTACTTTGCAAGCTCTACAAGATGAACGGTTTAAATTACTATCATATACGCACAGTGGGGCTCACAATTGATGGGTTTTCCACCTAAGGTGGATGGAATTTACACTCATATTTATGGAGGCAAAACCCCAAGGTCCAAGTGAGTGTTCTTATGGGTTGCCCTGAATCCTAGCCCACTCTGTTGTTATGGCTAGGCAGAAGCCTTTGAAGCCCAGTATGGTCGAGTTTTCCCACTTTTATGCTACTGTTGTCCACTATCAAGACAAAAACTGGGAATGACACAAAAAAGAGATCAAATGCTATATTAAAATTAAGCTTAATAGCTCACACAGTGTGAACAATAACCTCAATCCACATCAATACAGTAATCTATTCAGGGATCTCTCTCACGATCACTCAGCAAAAATCGGATTAAACGCTTCTTGGTTGAACTCCTTTTACTCTAAAAAATGAGCGCTCATTGTGTGGACTGTTTGGGAAAAGTTTCAAAGCAAAACTCAAGTTACCAGTATCCGACCAATTTGATGGATAATCAACTCAACAAACTCTAAAAATTGAAAAGCACAAGTTATCAAGATAGAATCTGTGATGGCCCTCCATGGCAAAATTGTAACCTACCCACACGTGGTATTTGTGATATTTTGAACCAAAATGCTACATAAAATCATATCTCCTTATTACAGGATATCAGTAAAGCAGTGACGAGAGCTCCTCCAACTTTCAAGATGAGTATGAAATCAAGAGAGAAACTCTACATATAGATAGAGCTAGTAAAATAATCCCATTATCCCAATACAATAGTTTAAAGAAGGGAGTACAGCAAGGGCGGTGTAGGGTGCTCCGGCTTCCCTACATGTAATAGTGAATTATCGAACCCTTTTTTTTTCCTAACCTCACAGACCTAAAGCCTTTCCTTAAAAGCAAAACAGAGTCGCTCTTTTTTAAAAATCGGGCTCTCTGGCCCGTGAAACTCTTTTCTCAAAATACTTGAACTATCCTTCGGATATTCAAAAGGTGACCTACAAGCACACCTAAACTCTATGCTCGGTAACAACTCTGTGTTATTTTCTAAACCCTTTCGTAGCCCAAACTACGGCCGGACCTAATTCTCCTTTCTATGGAAAAACAATATCAATAGATTCTACCTAAGAACAGAAAGAGAAAGAAGATAGCTCAGATTCTATTTTCATTATCTCATATTACAATCGTGTTCACTACATCTCTCTCTACCTTAGCTATATATCTCAAGAATACAACTGAATCAAGATTCAGTTCACGATTACAACTCAAATTCAAATTCACATGAAATGAATGCCAACTAGGACTCTAACTAAGGGGCTGTTTGATAAAACTGAAACTGAAAGCTAAAAAATTAAGTACTGAAAACTGAATGCTGAAATTGTTAAGCTGAAAAGCTGTTTGATAAATATATTAAGTACTGAATTAAAAAAATGATGAATTAATTTTGTTCTAATTCTATCTTAATTTACTAACGGTCACAATATACTTTTGGTAATGGTGGTAGGGGAGTGGGGGAGATAGTAGGAGTGCTGGTAGTGGTGGTGGTGGTGGAGTGGCAGTGGTGGTGATGGTTGTGATGATGGTGGTGGAGTGGTGGAGGTGGTGGTGTGTGGTGGTGTACTGATGGTAGTGGTGGGGTGGTGGAGGTGGTGGTGGTGGTAGTGGAGGAAGTGGTAGTGGTGGTGGTGGAGTGGTGGTGGTGGTGGTGGTGGTTGTGGTGGAGTTGTGGTGGTGGTGGTGGAGCTGGTGGTGGTGGTGGTGGTGGAAGTGGTGGTGGTGGAGTTGGTGGTGGTGATGTGGTGGTGGTGGTGGTGATGGTGGTGGTGGTGATGTGGTGGAGGAGGAGTGGTGGTAGTCGAGTGGTGGAGGTGGTGGTGGTGGTGGAGGTGTTGATGGAAGTGGTTGTGGTGGTTGTTTGACGGTTGAATGTAAGTACACAAAAATTCAGCCAGAATTAAGTAGCTCAAAACTACTTAATTTTTTTCAATTTTTTAGCCTATATTTTAAGTGGTACTTAATTTGTTAAGTAATATGAAATGTGGTTATCAAACCTACTGAATCACTTATTACTTAATTGATTCAGTATTAAGTGCTGAATTTAGGTTATCAAACAAGCCCTAATCTACTATCTAAACACTGATTAGTTACAACTTACTCAACTAACCAATAGTTAACTAACTTTCACTAACAGTTAATGAGTCTTCTGCACAGTCCCTTGCAAACTGATGGGGGTGTTAATCACCATCAGTTTGGATTTAAGAAAAATAAATTGATCAACACTCAAGGCCTTAGTAAAGATATCTGCTATCTGAGCTAATGAACCAATATGTTGAATCAGAACTTGTTTGCTCAAAACCTTTTCTCGGATGAAGTGATAATCTACTTCAACATGTATGGTTCATGCATGAAAAATGGGGTTAGAAGCCAATGCTATTGCAGACTGACTGTCACACCAAATCAAATGAGGAAGAGCAGGAGTCACATTTAAGTCCAGAAGTAGTTGCTCTACCCATGTTATATCAGCTGCAGTGTGAGCCAAAGCTCTATATTCTGCCTCTATTGAGGACCTGGCAACGGTATGTTGCTTCTTTGCACACCAGGAGATTAAATTAGATCCAAGAAACAAACAATATCCGGTGGTTGACCTTCTGTCCAAGTGATCCCCAACCCAGTCTACATCTGAAAAAGCTGCGAGAGTCAAAGGACTTGGAACAAAATTTAGACCTTGATGTAAAATACCTTTTATGTATCTCAAAATTCGTTTCACAGCAATGTAGTGACTTTGTTTAGGTGCATGCATATGTTGGTAGGCCAAGTTTACAGCAAACGAAAGCTTAGGTCTAGTAAGAGTTAAGTATTGTAGAGAACCAACAACAGTTCTGAACCAATGAGTATCAGTAAAAGGTGGATCTGGATCTAGTATTGCAGGTTTCACAGAAAAGGGAGACAGACTTGTCTTACATTCAGACATGCCAGCCTTGTGCAAAAGATAAGTAGCATATTTTGTTTAAGAAAGAAGAAGACCTGTTCTCAATTTCAGAACTTCAATGCCCAGAAAATAGCTGAGAGATCCCAAATCTTTCATGACAAATCTGCTGTTCAAATTAGTGATCAATTGTGTAATGAACTCTGTGTCACTCCCAGTAATCAAAATGCCATCCACATATACAATAACAAGAATTAGACCATTATCTGTCTTAAGACTGAACATAGAAGAATTAGCTTTGCTATTAGAGAACCCTTACTGAATAAGAAATCCAAAAAACAAAGAAAACCAAGCTTTGGGATCCTGTCTTAACACATAAAAAGCTTTGTTAAGTTTGCACACGTACATAATGAGGACGAGACTCACTTTTATAACCAAGAGGTTGTTTCATGTACACTTCTTCCTCTATGATGCCATGTAAGAAAGCATTGGACACATCCAATTGCCTTATGGTCCAATTATAATGAACTGCCATGCTAAGAACAACTCTAACAATTGGTTGTTTAATGATGAGACTAAATGTTTCTGTAAAATCTAAGCCTTCCTCTTGCTGATTCCCATTAGCCACCAAACGTGCCTTATACCTTGCTATACTACCATTTGAGTGACGTTTGATCTTAAAAACCTATTGACATCCTATGATGCTAGCCCCTGCAGGAGGATTCATAAGGGTCCAAGTTCCTTGCTTAGCAAAGGCTTGATACTCTTCTGCCATAGCTTATTGCCACACAGAATGCCTAAGAGCCTCAGAAAAGATAGTGGTTCTGTTGTGGGATTAGATTCAAGCACTACAGCAGTCACACTAAATTGATGTTTAGGTTTATGAATACCATTTTTGGATCTTGTTGTCATGACATGAGTATTAGGTAAAGAAGTTGAAGAAGAATGAATAGGGAGATTAGAAGGGAAACAAGAAAAATAAGGATTATGGTCTTGCAATGGCAAAATAGAGATGGAGTTAGGTGAGACTGAATTAGATGACTCAGAATTAAGAGGTGCAAAATGAGGAGAGACTGGAATATGAGCTAAATCAGGATTAGTATGTTTAGAATTTTGCAGAGATGATGGAGAATAAAAGAGGGAAGATGCAAGTTGTGTGAGAGTAGAAGGTCCATAACGTGGATTGTTGCACAGAAAAAATGATGATGAGAAGCAGGAGATAAAAGCATAGAAGAGGATGAACTAGAAATAAGAAATTGAACTACAATGTCCTCAAAAGATGTCAAAGGAACATAAAAAGTTGTAGAATCAGACAAAGTTGAAGAAGAAGAAGAAGAGTGAGAGGTTAAACAAGAGTAGGGATATTCATCTTTAATGAACTTAACATGCCTAGACACAAACTTTCTTAGTAATAGGATCATAGCACTTGTATCATTAGGTATTATCAAAATAACCAAGAAAAACACTTGGAGTGGATTTAGGAATCAATTTATGAGCAATATATGGTTTCAACCATGGATAACAGCAACATCCAAATGGTTTTAACACTAGGTAGTCAGGTTGAGACCTAAACAGCAAAACAAAAGGAATTTGCAACTGCAAAGAAGAACTACAAATACTAGGCAGCTTGATAAAAGCTCGGCCCCCTTTTAAAATAAAATCCCCTTCATCTTCTAGAAAATCAAGCCTTTTTCTAAAATATCTGAACCCCCTTTATAGAACACAAAACTCCTCATTTTCCCTTCTTTTAAAAAATCATGTCGCAATCCATAGGAACCGGATCATTTATCCTTCCAAATCAAATCCCTTCCTCCTTCTCCTCCCCTTAGGGCGAGGGCGGGGTTTCCAGCCAAGGGTTCCTCCGAATGAGGACCAAAGAAAGTCAATACTTCAGTAATGTGTCCCTTCTCTCGAACTAAATGCAACAGGCTACTGAACAGAGTGCATAAGCCCACTAAAAAGGTAGTCTTGTTTGATTTCAGGACTTTCTATTTCGAGTAATTCCAGAGTGAATTCTGGAGTTCCAGACAGGCTAGCCCTTGTGGTAAATTATCCAGCCTGCTCTTCGTATTCATGATTTATAGTAGTTCTAAGCGAGTGAGAGGGAGTGCTGAATAAGGATGGATTTCACTCTATCCATCGTTGCCCACCCCATCTACTTATTGTCGGAGGTCAATTGTTGCTCCCTCTCTCGAGATTGCAATCCCTATCGAGTCGGGAAGTAATGAGTAATCCTAGGCGCAACAGTGTCGAGAGCAACACCACTGGATCGGATTGCCACAAACTCAACCAGACATTTTGTAATTGCATCTTTGTTTCCTGTTTTGTTCAACGGCTACCTGTGAGACCTCATCCTTTGTGCTACTTGTGTAAAATCACAATGATCAAGTCGAATTTGAGGCAACCCAAGCTAACCGTGCAGCACTTAGACACGCACGTGTGCTCTTGTGGTGCTAAGTAAGCTTATAAGGGCGAAGAGTAAGACAAGAGAACTTAGAACACATTCTTTTGGGAGAATGGGGGGTGTGTTGCTTTAGAGAAGTATACAAGTGTGTGTAGTGGTTAGGCCAAATGAGGTCACCTCCCTTTGATAGACACCTTGGGAGAGTTCTAGATCATACTCTAGAAACTTCCCAACTCCTCAAATGGATCCTCCCAGAATTTGTGTGGAGACTTCGGGAGTCCTCCGACACTTACAAGAATTCTCTAGATTGTAATTTTCTACAATATTATACAATAATGTATATCTTTCAAGAATTTCCTAGACAAGTCTAGAATATTCCATATAGATTCCATGCCTTGGTTCTTTTAGAGAATTCCGCAGGACGTAACACATCGCTCCCCCGTTGCCTGCACTGAGAAAACGTGCAATGCCATTTGGAGTTTATATAAAAGGCCCATAGATAGTATAGACTCACTTTGGTGCAGTGAAGGATCCATAGATAATATTGGGCCCATATGTCGTATAGTGATGCCATTTGCTTTCTCGATATAAGGCCCATAGACAGCATAGTGGTTTCATGTATTCCCAATTGGAAAGTTTGTCTTACCCTACTGTACTAGATTGTTTTACGAGTGCTGCTATTGGTACATACAATATGTACATACAATGTACATATAGATTTTTTGGGGCCCAATTTGGGTCCCAAAAAGATGATCCGAACCGCTCATTATTTTTAAAACATCTTTTTATGGAGCCCTGTAAAAAATCAGCTCAACCCGATATTGGTAAGGATTTTTTCTGAATTTGTAGAGGCAAAACTAAGCAGTTAAGTAGTTTCGCCTCCAAAAATTAAGAAAAAATCCTTACCGATATCAGGTTGTGCTGATTTTTTACAGGACTCCATAAAAAAATATTTGAGAAATAATGGACGGTTTGAATCATCTTTATGGGACCCGAGGTGTGCCCCACAAAATTGATATGTACATAATGTGTACATTTCATATGTACCCCTAGCATTTTTGTTGTTTTACTGACTCTACAAGTAGATTTTCTCTCTTGATTTCGTACTTATTTTGGAAGTTGGAAGAAACTCATGTTACTGCCCAACTAAAATCCTATAATGATGTTATATGAGTTTTACTTTCTATTGCAATGATGATTCTTCTGCAACCACACACACAAGTGTGTGCAACCACACTCACTTGTGTGTATTTGTGCGTGCAATTGTGTGGCACTAGTTATCAAGATAGGACCCGGGATGGGCCCACCATGGCAAATTGCACCCTGTAGTCCAAGGCTATGGATTTCAAAGATGGCATCTCCTAAACTTAAGCTTCAATATCCGCTCCACTATTATTTTTTATAAATTAAATTCCAGCTCACCTAGTGTGAACGCAAATTTAATTAATCACCCCCATGATCCTAGTACCAACGAAACCCTGGTACCAACGAAACTGTACCTTTTTTTCCCTTTTTTTTTTTTGGGATGTTACAGTACAAATTTTAAGACCCAAAAAAGTATGTCTACAGTGTGAACACAACTTTAACCACCCCCTCTGACGTTCCTTGTTTTGCTAAATCCATATTAGAATAATCAAAGCCCGAATCACAGCATTAATCTTTCAGAATTTTGAATAGGATGTTCCCGCAGCGAACACACAACCATCAGGTTTTCTTTCCCAGTTTAAATATTTAATGAGACAGAATCAATTCCCCCAGTTGTTAATGCTTTCCTTCTTTGCTTTTTTGCTTCATGTTCTGCACAACCGACCACGGGGAAAAAGAAGTCCCAACGCTAATGGAACTATTGATGAGGCAAGGGGGATTATCAAAACAAACAAACAAAAATGGGGCAAGGGGGAATTATTTGCCAGCTTTGCCAGAGCAAATTCAGCCATTGACACAATTTTAATGAGTCGAAGAAACCCTCCAAACCAATGGGCTCATGTCACAGTTGGTGACTTCTGTCCTTCCCGTGTGGGAGGCCAGGGTTCTAGCCCCTTCGTGAGCGTTAGGATTCAAAGGCTATGGATAGTCTCTGAAACTTCATGTGGACTAACCTACTAACAAGCTGCTAACCTCCGCTGATATATACAATATTGGCAAGAAAAAAGAAGAAGAAAAGAAACCCTCCAAGGCAAAGTCACGCTAAACATTAATTTTGAGAACCCCAAATACTCTAAAGCCGAAAACTATTACTCCCTCCGTCCCATTTTAAGTGTCTTGCTTCGTAATTCCGACTTATTAAAAAGACATCATCATTATACCTTTCACATCAACTTTTTCATTCACTTTCCCTACTTACCCATCATCATCACACTTTTACTCACTAACTTTTCAAAATGAAATCTACTTTTAGGGACAAAATAGACAATATACTAACTTTACAAAATGGACACTTATTAAAGGACAGCCCAAAATGAAATACCGGACTCTAAAACAAGGACGGAGGGAGTAGTTATTAGTTCGGAAGTACCATCTAGGCATATACCATGTGGCATGCTTCTGGCAAATGAAAAATCACAACACACACAATCGGTGGGTTGGCATGGTGAATGAGACACTCTCTTACCAGATGTGGTGCTTGGTTTCGGGTCTTACCAGTGCAGGTGCAGCTTTCCCTTCCGTATATTCCCCTCCCACCAAATGCACATACCTTAACATACATCCACATCTAAATACAACTCGATAGCTGTGCATAATCATCTTGCTGTTCCTTCTGTTTCTAACATTTAAAACTTCCTCAAACTCATGACTTGGACATCTTGAAGGATGGTCCTATCAAAATCCAGGTTTGTCAAGTTGAACTGATTTCATAAAATCCAATGGCTAGATTTTGTTCTCACTTCAACAGAAAATGTAAAATAAAGAACACAAGTTGGCATAAATATATGTACAAGCCTATATGTACTATATATTGTGCATACGAAGAGACGGTGGACTCAAATAAGCCTCACTCAGAACAGCATGAAATCTGTCAACTGAGTCTATGAAAATGACACTGATACCGAACCCAATGCAAAATAACTTTGGTTGGACGACATATTATTTATAAACTAGAAATATCCAGCAAAGTCACTAGGTAAAGCTACAAATCCATGCATAGTAAAGTTGGTTGATTTAACACTTTGAAGCAGTTGCATCACAATTTTCCAATGCACAACAGCTCTATCCACTCATTTCTTAAGCAATTGGACAAGTCACATCCACTCATTTCTTAAACAAAGTTCTTATGATCCCAGGATTTTTAGGGTAAAGGAAAATACAAATAAAGAGTATATAAGTGGTGAATAAAGCAAGCAAATTCTTCTAAGTTTATAACCATTTCTGGACATGCTTTTCACCAAAACGAGTTTGCATTCAGTAGACCTTTTATGCACTTTCAGATTTGAGACCAGTAGACCTTTTTTTTTTCCTTCTCACAATGCATAAGCATCTGCCTGACAGTCTGGGTTTACATACAAAAACATATAGCAATACCAGGCAAAACAAGTTCCTAAGTGTTTTTTTTTTATTTGGTTCAAGCTCTCCCAAGATTCCAACAGACTACAGCTAAAATTTAATTAATCATATTCTTGGGGTGTGTGTTTTCAAACTGTCGGTGAACCACAGGAACAACATGGTCATTAAAATAGTGATAGACTGATAGTACAAAAAAATAATACATTAATATTTAATACAGTGACCCGGTCCAATCTCTATTTCCAAGAGTCCGAGGTTAGCTTGTCTCACTCGCTTTCAAGAATGGAAGATTAACGTCCTTCCCTCATCTGACATCTGCTTCTAAGTTGCTTAGGTGAACTTCACCTATAATCATTATGTCAGCTTGTTAGCATTTCTTTTTCTTTCATTTTTTTTTTTAACTTTCTCGTCAGCTTACTAGCATTTCTAATAAAGCAAGAAATGCACCAGAAGCCAATCACTTTTGCCATTGTTCGTCAAAAAACCGATAACCAGTAATTTCTCTCTGAGGCATCAATACAGTCAAGTTGTTACTGATTGTTTTAGAGTAATCTATCAAATTATTACTAAAAATTCTTACCAATCATTGGAGTTTTTGACCTCTTAAGCTGTATGTCTGGATCTAGCAGGAAAAAAAGCGTTGACGAAACCCTAAGAGCATTCAATAAGAGATGGGAAGAGGAAAAATTGTGATCAGAAGAATTGATGATACAACAAGCAGGCAAGTGACTTTCTCGAAACGCAGAAATGGATTGCTTAAGAAGGCCAAGGAACTATCAATTCTTTGTGATGCCGAAGTTGGAGTGATTGTCGTCTCTAACACCGGGAGGCTATATGAATTTGCAAGCACTAGGTCAGATCTCTCTCTTTTTCTCTAATCTGGCATCTTGGAAGGCTGTATTGTCATTGTTTATACTTTATGTTGTGCTCCAACACCGATATGTGGTACTGCTTTGTTTTCTATAGATTTTGGTATGAAAGTTTTCTAGTTTAGCAGGAAAATCTCTATTTCACATATTTAGGATACAAATCGAAAATTTTCGTTGCACTGTTCTACCATCTACTGTAAGTTCTGACGATTTAGTGCAATTTCAAGAAATTTCTTTTCTGTAAACCTTTTGAAAGACTATAGTCAATCATACACCCATTCTGATAAAAGAGAAAACTATCTAGTTTTAAGGTTTATCTATTGAAAATTTTGTACCATTCATTAATGTTCAGTGGAAAAAGTGTGCACAGGTTAGCTGCCTTGTAGGGAATGCACATATTACATGATCCACATATTACATGATCTGGTAGTCTAATGCTACATGCCTTGTACAAGATAAGATAGGCTACACATGTAGTGGTGAGAATTTCCCACTAGAATAACGTACAAAGTTTTAGTCTTACGAAGTCTAATTTTAACTCCATTTACCATCACATCTGTTATTATGGTAATGTGAAGTTGTAAGCTTGTGCGATCTTGAATACTACTAGAATATGGGTTTATTCCAGAGTTATGCCTATTGTACCATCTGTCAACAAGATATATAGGTGGAAAAAGTTATGAATTCAAAAGGTTGATATAATGTATTTACATGCAACGTTATGAATTATGAATTCTTGATATAAGTATTTCAAGCTTGATGTTAAGAAATTTCAAGAATTCTCGATGTTACTAATTCAAAGATGATGTTTTGTGTTTACATCCAAAGTTATGGATTTCCATACAAAAGTTTGGAAATTATGTCCAAATGTTCAAAATTTCTACAAAATTCGAAGGATGCAAACCATACACACACAAATATGGAGAGTGTACTATTATCCAGGAATCCAAAGTAAGCAATTAAAAATGCGGTTTGGCATCTTTCAGTATGTTTATGATGACCCTTTGCACTGATGTCATGGGTAGATAAAGTTCTTGCATTATAAGTTCACAATGGCAAAATGAGCGGTTGACGTTTTGGATTTACCTTGTCAGCATTAGATCGATAGTCGAACGATACAACAAAGAGCAAGAGGATTATCAGCTGATGAGTCCTACTTCAGAAGCCAAGGTACTCTTCAATGACCAACTCATACACTACCCTGCAAATTTTCCAGCATATTACAGGATTTTCAATTGCGTTAGGTATGGCATTTATCGACTTAAGAGCCAAAATCTTTCACAAAAGACACCAGCTCGTCTACAAGATAGCATAGATAGTATTGGGAGAAATTGGAACTCACACAACACAAAATTTATAGCTCTTGCCATTTAATATACGTGCAGTTAACAAAAATTATAATCATCTAAGAATCACTTGAAGCTATAAGACTAATCTTCGTGACATATGTTGTCCTTTTTCTTATGGGAAACGAAGGGGAGAAAAAGTGCTCAAACTCGCCTACCCAAAAAGACGGAATCATCAATAAGATAATACTTAAGTACGAAATTTTCTTAACGAGATTGCTCAAATCTTACAAATCGCTCTGGGAACTTCCTATTTATGTCTTGTTTCTGAGTAGTCAAGTGACTTTAGCCGCACTACTTTAAGTTTCTTCTTCTGATCGAAATGACATGTTGAAAATCTTCAACCCAACACTTCAAATTATGCTTTTAACCAAGGATCGTGCATAAGCATGTGAGGACTAAGGACCATTACTGAGGGAAACCTCCACAAAGTTATTCTTTTTTTTGGTAAGCAAAAAGAATTTATTAATCTTTATAAAGGATTACAAAGATTAGAAGGATCAAGGGCACACCGGCAAAAAGCCACCCGAGACCTAAAAGAAGGCAAGACGCCAACTGAAACACCAAAAAACCCAAAAAGACTCAAACATAAAATAGCCAAAAACCCAAACGAGCCTCATACCCAACCAAACAAAAAAACAATAGCCACCGAGACCACAGCAAAAGATTAAACCTCTTTTCTATCATCGATTTTCTCACCCAAAAGAAGCATCCAAAGCCAAAACCAAAAAGCCGCCGAGCAAAAACCAGAATAATCAACACACCCCATACCCACCCGATCTCGAGATCAAAAAACCAGAGAGAGAGAAGCGTCCTTGAAAACAACATCGTCCTCCAAGATATCCTCTTCCTCAAAATCATCTGGAGCATGTATCCTTTCTTTTAATTCTTCCTCTTGCATTTCAACAAATTTCTTCAAATTGTAATTTCTCCCTCCTTTAATTTCGATACCCAAAGCATAATCACATCCAACATCTTGCAAGCTTCCTTAAAGAACATTGAGGAATAAGGACCCTTCTTGTTTCTATGGTTCAATTTATCAAACTTTGCCTCAATCTCAACAAGATGCTTTTTTTTCTTAATTTTCCTCTCCGATCTTCTAACTCTGCTTCTCATGTTAACAATGGCATCAGAAGACACTCTATCGCCGGGAATGTAACTCCCATCTTTTGAGTTTCGCCTAGAAGGCCTTCTACTGCTTCTACCCCATTGGAAATATATACTTCTCTTTATGAGAAATACACCCCGCGTCCAAATCAACCTCCCTTACCAAAGTATTCTTGGACTGAACCTCCATCTCACCTGTTTCTTGAGCTTTTAATCCAAATAACTATGAACCTTTCCTCAGATGGCAAGTAGGATTCTAAGGCCTTTACTATGTGTCCACAGTGCTAGATTTGGGAGTTCATTATAGTTGGGTTCCAGACAAAGATGGCTAGGATCACAACACTTCAAAGTTGAGTTTGTCATAGTCATGCTACAAGTACATAAACAATTAGATTCCATGCCCTTTTGTGTAAAAACTCATGCTTTGCTCATTAGGAAGAAGAAGAAGAACAGTTCACAAGTTGGCTACTTGATATCCCCCACATGGAAAATTTTTAGTACCACCACTCCCAACTCCAAGCCAAAGTCAACAAGAACTTGGGATCATTAGATGAAGAAGAGAAAAAACTGTTGTAAGCAGTGTTCTAAAACAAGGTATTCCTCGCCGAGTACTCGCTCCAAGGTGCTTGGCCGAGGCGACTAATCTCTACTCAGGTGGGCATTACTCGCCGACTAACGCCGAGTACTCGCTCCAAGGTGCCTTGCCGAGCGAGTACAGAGTACCGCGTTTTAGAACAATCGTCATTAGCTATCCAAAACTTGTGAATATACAGATATATCAATTAGGAGACCGAATATCTAATCTTATAACCTAAATGCTAGGACATTTCACTTCTTTACTTGAGAGAGAGAGAGAGAGAGAGAGAGAGAGAGATAGATCTACACATATTCATGCATGAGAGAGAGAGAGAGAGAGAGATCTACACATATTCATGCATGTCTTATTGGGCCTAATCAATACATATTCACAACTTGTGGCTAGAACGCATCAAATCAAATTCTAATGTTGAAGCCTTCCATTAAACACAAGGAACCATGACGTTCTCATGTCTTGGAGTATGCATATAACAGAATCAATACGCCTTCCGTTGATTGATGATTAAAACTCCCTATAGATGTTTATGAGCAGCCAAAATCAGTAAACTCATCTTTTAACATTCCTCCACATGTATATTTTAGTCTCTCCACAGGAGATTTGAGACAAACCACACACAAGTTAGCAAACATGGCATGCTAGTCCATCCGGAGCATTAAGATCCAAATAACAATTGCACAACTCGAAACATTGAAGAATATAATGTATACGAAGTATAGCTTCAAGAATTTTCATTCCCCAGTATAGAGTGTATGTAACTTAAGACTTTCTGTGATGTAACTTTTCCATTTTTATTTCCTTAAGTTGAACAACTGAGCTTATGTAGTTTCAATTAGCTTTCACTCTATGAGAAGGACTTCAACTACATGCTGCGCATTTCCTTTGACTACAATTTCTGGAATATCTCTGACATACGCATGCATAAAGATTTTGATTTTTTTGAAATTGATAGTTTTGGCAAAGGGAAGCAGAAACCTTAAGGCAACAGCTGAAATACTTAGAAGAAAACCAAAGGTATAATTTTTTTTCTATGTCTTGCGTTCAATAAATAGGAAAAATGACTAGATATCGAATCATGCATATGATGTTTATCAATGACCCTATAATTAAGAAATTGGTGAAATGTACAAAAAGTTGGTGTTTCAATATGTCACTATCAGAATACAGTTAATTAGAGCATCAAGTAGGACAACTTTAGAACATGCCGAATTTATGATGGGTTTAGAATAAGTAGAGCTTAAAGACTATTGGGAGGGGAAAGGGCCCGCCACATAGTTTCCTGGCAACAATAATACAGCGGCGGTATACCTTTTAAAAAGACATTCCCAGATTCACTTCTGTTCAAAAGCAAATAACAAATCTTTTAACTTGATCAATTTTTCCTATTTATGTCCATAGTATTTCCTCGTACAAAGATATATACCAACCATAAAAAAGTATAAAGTGTTGCACAGTCTTGGGTAGAACTCAACCCCAAAAGCTAGCTCTTGAAGTGAGGGTGCCCGTCACGCTTATACACTTCATATTATTTTCATACACAGGCAATGAGAGACTTCGCTTCATACAAAGGAGGAGCTATAACGCATAAATAGCTAAAACTAAAAAAGGAGACACCGATAGAGATGTAATTTAAATAGTTTTTTCTTTGTGGTAAAATAGTGAAAATAGTTAGTATGAGCATACGAAAAACTTCGGTAGGCTATAAAAATGCAAGTCTAGATAAAGTGGAAATACAATCTCACATTTTGAGGTAGCTACTTATTCAAGTCATATGAATGTACAGCTACTGTAGCACACTAGCACACCATGTTCAATAGCAGGTGGTACACTACTTATGAAGCATGGACACCTAGTCAGATGTCACATACCGGTGTCGGGCACTTATAGAGTTGATTCATATTAAACCCTGTGTGCCAAGCCAGTAAAAAGATGATGCAGTAGAGTATATAGTGATGTTTGTGCATCATAAAATAAAAATGCTGCACAACCATTTCAGGATGGTCCTGTAGAATCCAATATATTTACCTACAGTCCAACTGTAATAACAATTTCAGACAATTGAAGGGTGAAGAACTTAATGGTTTGAGTGTCAAAGATCTGAAAAATCTAGAAAGCCAATTGGAAACGAGCTTGAACAGTATCCGGACCAAGAAGGTATGCACGACAATAACCTGGTAACATTATTGTTACACAATACATAGTACATATATTCCCTGTATTACGGTTTTCCATTTCTGCAGGACCAACTTTTCACAGATGAAATACAACAATTAAACCACCAGGTCATTTCAAAATTTGGCCACCACGGTTCTAGTCTCTATGTAGGGGCTGCTTTATTGTTAGAGTAGCTAACTTTAACTGGTACTACTGCAGGGAGTTATTAGTCATCAAGAAAATATGAAATTGTTTAAGGAGGTTAATGTGCTGCAAAAAGAAAATGCAGAATTGCAAAAGAAGGTATAGAATAATTGTATTAACTCCACATGCCAACCTAAATAACAAAGTTGCATACCTTATTTCACCTAAGAATTCAGGTAATGGCGTAAGTTGTTCCATGCTAAGTTTTAGAGGGGTATGTTACAGGTTCATGGAGAAAATGACATCAAAAGATGTTCCATGCAACCACATGGTTTTAGCACTAGATGCGACTTAGATGGACCTATAGACCTGCAGCTATGCCAACCGCAGCAAAGAGACTATGAAACACCAGAAAACGCGACAATACTACGGTAATATTTCTCCTAATTACTTACACCATACATCAGAAATTACAATACAGCATTGTACAATTTCAACACTTGGTTCACTGACATCTTCAAATCATAGCAGATTACAACTACCTTAGCAAAGCAAGCAGACCACAGCGGAGATGGTAGTCAATTTCCATCAACAACTTGTGCCAAAAGTGACACAAATAATTGTTCGCCAGCAAGATTCGCCGTGAGATAGCGGGGAGAGCCATTCATCATGAAATACTCTCACATTTGGTATGACACGTCGATCGGAATAAATGATATGTTGTGAGATACAATCAACCACCCACCAACTTGTGAAACCTTAGGATCTAGTTCCTCAATTCTGATATCAAGATTTATCAACTGTATCCGCCTGTAATTTATTTGCCCTATTTATCCAGAAATATTTCTCTTCAAACTATCCAATTTTCCATCAGCAGCATCAATGAAGTCCGCCAAGTGCAAAAAACAAAGAAGCATGCATCGATCAACTGTTCTGACAAACTAATCAAAGTTCCAAAATTTTCCAAGTTAGTTGGTAGAGACAGCAGCCAGTAAACGCATGAGAACGCTTATAATACTAGGTATGACTTGGTTTCCAAGGCGTTGTCCTTTGGTCAACGCTTCCCTCTCTCAATAGTACGAGGTCCTTCCCTCAATGTAGGTGTGCAAGGACCCTCATATGAACCCTTGAACGTAATCCTCCAATCCCCAAATTCTCTAATAATACGGAACGAGGTGCCTAAGTCCTACTCCTAGTCTAGGCATTGATGGTGATGAAGTCCCCTGGAGAATGAGCTTATCGCTGGATACAGCACATGGGATCAAACATTGAGGATGCAAGAGCGCGGGACAAGTTAAGGGTGTCATTGGAGATTCCTTAACCCCAAAGGGCATGGCAGAGTGACATGCCACCAAGATCTAGTGACATGTTGTTTGTCAGGTCATGGCAACGCTGCTCCTGAGTCCCAAGGGAGAGTGACCATTGGCTGACAGCCACATGCCATCTCATGAGGTTGACACATGAACCTTTCCAAGGTGACCAAGTAGTTGTGGGCGTGCCACATGGCGGAGCTGAACCCATGTTCCTACAGTCCTCAGCTATGGTTGGTGCCATAGTAGTACACAATTTCATAATCGCTTACGTTTGTCACTCGCAAGAAAATGTTTTAAGAAAACAGATCAATATTGGGACTTGGGAGAGAGTTGACTCTACCCTCGAATATTATAACTTCATACTCAAAATCCTTACTAAAATCTGGTTTAGATTCAACTCTATAAGGACAAACTTAGCATTACGTTTTCAACATTAGACTTCAGCTACTACTTAAAAAGTCAACACAACTAGCAGAGCACTAATACTTTCCATATTCGATTCTCTGTCTTACTCAGTATTGTCCAACTTAAGAAAAAGCGGGTACGATGTGGTGCCCCCTCACGCATCCGAGCCGTCGATTTCATTTTTGAATGGCTTAGATTTGGAGAAAGAAATGGAGAGAGAAAGTGTTGGGATGAGAGGAGAGAGATGGTTTCAATCCGATCCGTCCAAAAGTGTATCGGACGGCTCGGATGCGCCGAGCGGGTACCACGTCGGATATACCCGCTCGTCACTGAAAAATCTCTCCCAACTTAATCTGTGTTTCAAATTTTTGTTTTGTTTTGAAATGGGATACACTTAATTATTCGTGATTACGATTGTGGCTTGCAAACCGGGCACAGCCTGCAGAAAGGTTTCTATTTAGGGCCAATTGCCATTGCAGACACTCATGCGACAAATCACCAAATTGAATGAAATAATCTCTCTCTGATGGTGATTTCTTTTTCCCAATTGTCACAAGAAACGGATAGAATTTTCACATTGTCCAATATCTCCACCGAAAAAGACATGAAATCTGCGAAATTACCCCTAACAAAGTTAACAAAGGGTTCACAAAGATGCACTAACTTGCAGACATCTCGTACATTGTCAACTAAAAAACTAAATTAAACGAATCTCGTACTTTGTCAACTAAAAGCAATATAAGATTACCAGATCAAGATGAAACCCTAGAGCAGATTATTGCTATTAAAATATGGCAACAAAGTACTGTAAATGCAGAAAGAATGCATTAAAATACCCATTTGGAGATAATCTCAAGAAGTTTGACGGGATCTTTCGGAGGAAGAACAAATCCATCGGCTCTTGTCCTTTGCCGTTCCGAATATGTGTTTTATATCAACCTTTCAGAATACTACGGAGTATTTTTTATATCAACTTTTCACAATTAAAAAGAATTTTTTTAAAAATTCCCTCTATATTCTCACTATTTCCAACATTTCTCTCTCTATCTCTCTCCATTTATTACCATTACTATTTTTCAAAAAAAAATTCAAACCCCAATCCAAACAAAGCATTTATTGTCCACACAGGTCATTTTCCTTCCGGGTGACTATTCGCAGCCCAGTATTTTCTCCCTTAGCCTACTACATTTCAATAAGTAGTTGTTGAAAATCATACATAACATTTCGACAAATAGCCGTTGAAAATAAGATTATATTTCGGTAACTACATGTCGAAAATATGTTCAACATTTGGTAAACAACTGCCGAACATACATTTTCGGTAAATAAATGTTGAAAAAAATATTATATTTCGGTAATTGTATACTGAAAATAAATCTCAATTTCGGTAACTAATTGTCGAGTATAGTTGAAATTTTTTAACGGGCTAAGAAAGAAAATACAGGGCGGCAAATAGTGGCCTTCTTTCCCTTTACAAGACATCACTTTTAATTTAAAAATTACATTGTCTCTTCTTCTTCTTTTTTCTTCCTGTTTTTTCATTGCTGCTTCAAGCCTCTTTGATTGCTCTTTAATGAACTAGACGGCCCTACCAGATATATGCAATTAACATCTTTTTACATCTCAAATATCTCAATGAAATGTGATATGTAATTAAAAAGTAATATAACGTGTATAAAGAAGTTATACAGTATTTAAAAATGACCGTTCTCGTTGAACCTTAAAAAAATAACTGCAACATCCAAAAAATCTCAAGAAAACAAAATAATTTTCTAGAAAAATTTAAAGAATAGGAATCCTTTTTCCATAATTATGAGACTCCGTTTGTTTGAATGTAAAATATTTTACCTATTTTCAGTGTTTAGTTGTGTAAAAAATTTAAAATATTTTTCATCAATTGGATGAAAATGGCTTATCCTTAAATCTTCCGTCAGCTATTTTCCAAAATGAATCTACTGCCTTTGACTGCAATTCTCACTACTCAGTTTCCTCGATCATCAGTCTTAACCCACGTTCAATTCCAATATTCCCAAATCTCTCTATCGTTTAAGTCCCCCCCCCCCCCCTCTACACTATTTTGTTGATTTCTAAAAATATTTTCAAGTGCCAACCAAATACCGAAAAATAAAAGTTTGAAATTTGTTTTCTAAAAAAACATTTTACATGGTACATCGAAACAAACGGAGCCTGATGTAAAATCATAAGTTCTGCTAACCTCTCTCTACACTATAGGTGAAAGTACATAAACACCCCCTTAACTATCACTTTTTCTCGTAAACACTCCCTCACATTTAAAAAGTGTCCATGGAGATCCCTTCAACTACTGAAAACGAAATAAAGACAAACTCCGTTAACGGAATGGATAAATTGACGAATATACCCTCATTATATTATACTCTTACATGATAATTTCAAAAAAAATCCTGAAATTATTTACCCCACCCCTCCATAGTTCTGGTTCATAGAGAGAGAGAGAGAGAGAGAGAGGGAGGAGGAGGAGGAGGAAGAGAAGGAGGAGAAGAGTGATCGGCGATCACCGCCGCTACCAGAAGCGCCACCAACGAAAGGGAAGCTTCGACTTTGGCCATCTCCTTCGATTTCACGAAGCTGAGATTCGAGTGTTGATATACGGCTGTAACGACCCTGATTTTCGGTCGTTAATAATTTCGTTAAATATTTGAATTTTTATTGATTACTTGAATTTGCTTTGATTTACTTTTAAAATCCTATAATTTGTCGTGATTACATTTTTGCCCCTTGAATTTATTTCTTATTCAAGTTATTTATTTAAATTGGTTATATTGCTTAATTTCCGATAGTTTGTCATAACTGCAATTTAGCCCTTGAACTATCGTTTCTTTGCACTTTAGCCCACTTAGCAAGCCTAACTAGCTTGTGACTATCCGGTTGGAGTAATCGAACCAGGATGTCACCTAGTTACCGCAAAATGACCGTTTTACCCCTCATTGGAACTTTTGACCCTTTTGAACCCTAGACTTATAATTTTAATATTTTTTTTCCTTTTTCAAATTGGTTATATTCTTTGTCCATTGGACAATAATGGTTAGGGAAACTATTACCCATTGGATAATAGAATCCCATTTGTTTATATTAAAAGTATACTTACTTTAAAGTACTTTTTCATTATTTTAGTATTAAAAGTGACCTAATAACTATTATCCATTGGATAATAGAAGTTAGAGGAATTTTTACCCATTGGATAAAAGGGTGAATCTTTCAAAGTACCATGGGATTATTAAACTAATCCTTTTCTTAAGCCCATGTGACAAAGTACTTAATACTTTAATTAAAAAGTACATGGTACTAATATTCTCAAAGTACCCTTTTTTATTCTTTAATGGGGATTCTAACCACCAATTGTACATGAGTATATATGTGCATATATATATATTAGTACTTAGATGGTTAGAATATTACCTAAAGTACCCTATGCCTATTTATTAGTTGGTGGGCAAATCCTAGACTTTTAGACCTATGTTGATCTTAACTACCAAAGAAAACTACTTTTTTATTTCTTCTCTTGCAATATAGCACATGCATGTATATATAGTGTACTTAGCAAGAGAGTGAGAGGGAGAGAGAGGAGAGAGATCCGTGAGAGAGAGAGAGAGAGGGAGGGGGCCGGTTGGGAGAGAGATGGGGAGGAAGATTTGTTGTGTACTTGGCATTGAATCACCAATGTACTTCCAATCTTTGAGATTTATATTCTTCCAAGCCAAATCTTAACTCCATTGTACTCCTTTGTACACCTTTCAATGGTTTAAACCCTTGGATCTTGTACCAATCTCATCTCCACCACAAATTAGTTCCAAGAATCAAATCTAGTACAAGCATAGCCATGCAAGCCTAGAGTTAGGCCATTAATCTTCCATGTGAACATGATTTTGTTGGATTAGAAAATTTGAGGATTGGAGAGAGAGAGGGGGCCGGCCATTATGAGGGGAGGGGGAGCCTTTGCCTATAAATAGAGGCTCATTCTACACTTGAAGCTCACACCTCAAACCAAAGCTCTTCCTTCTCTCTAGAATTTCAAGCATTCTTAGTTCAAAAATTCAAGAACTTTCTTTGTTCTTGAGAGTTCTTGAGCGAAACCACTAAACCACTCCCAATACCACCCAACGATCCTTAAAGTAGTTTAGTCAAAATTAGGAAGTTGTTTCTAGGAAAAGGAACGCAAATCTTTTCCTTTCGAAGCAATCCGAGGGCCGTTACGCTGCCGAAATCAAACCAACGTCCACATCCACCGCCTAGGAGAACGGTAGTGATCCTTACCTATTTTTCAAGTCCTTACTTTATTTTCGATAAGTAGTTTAAGTTTTGCTACTTGAATCTCTACTTATTTTTCCTAAAGTTCAAAAAGTTACTTGATCATAGATGAAAAAGTAAAAATGCATGATTATGTCGTTTATGGAATTCAAGCATGCTATGTTGATTAAATGATCTTGTTGTACTATTTCGAAGCTTGATTGAATGCATGTTGTATGTAAAGTCTCACACGCGGAGTCTTGCATGAGAACGAGACACTAAAACCGAGAAAAGTGAAGACATGGCACCTAGGGTGTATTTAACAAAGAAGTTGTGTTTTCCCAGTTGGAAAATATTTTCGAAACTACGTAATGACCATCTCGAGGGTATTACGTGAGTGTGTGTGTGTTCCAATGGAAATCCGGAATAGCGGAACCATTGTGAGGTTGTGTGTGTTCCCATGGGAAACCGGACCGGCGGAACCATGGTGAGGTATAGCTTGGTTATCCACGGAGAGGAGCCAATGCAAATGTGTGCCAATGGGAACCCGGCGCGGCGGAACCATTGTGAGGATACTCGGGAACCCGGCGCGGCGGAACCGAGGTTGGGTGAGTTAAAGAGGTGTTTTTGAAAAGGGTATTAACGACATGGTTCACGATGAGTCGACACCAATGGAAATCATAAAGCAATTGTTAGCGCTATTGTCTTTTATCACTGCTTATGTACTTATCATGTGGAAATCGATGCTAGTATTAGGATTATACTACTGAGCCTTCGTAGCTCATGGTGTTGCCTTGTGGTGACCCTGGCATATTATATGGGTGGCGACGCCGGTATAATATGTCAGATTTGATAGACGGACAGGACGAACTATTCACCTTGGAGGCGTTCGAAGCCGAGGAGCTGGAGAAGCAAGAAGAACTGTAGTTAGGAACCCTAGATCTCTCTGTTATGTAAATATAAGTACCTTTGGTAAGGTTTATGATGTAATAACGAGCTGGACTCGCTTCGTTTTTATAATAAAATGTTTTATTTAACGTACCCAAAATTCGGGGCGTTACAACTTGGTATCAGAGCTTTAGGTTCAAAACCTCGGCCATGGGTAGAATGGGTAGAACCTTAAGCTAGTTTTGACCGTTGCACAAACGTGACTTCGAGTTTAAGTTTACCGTCCCAAATTGGGTGGAATTCTGTCAAAACAATCTTCGGATTGAAGCAAGGCGCGGAAATTGGCAGTACCGCCGAGCTGGGAATTCCCGAACAATTGGATGATGACTTAAATCAAGGATCGAATGTGGAACTTAGAATCTCGAAAAATATTTTTTGTATTAGTAGGCCTTTGCCGAAAAAAAAAAAATGTTGCTAATTGAGCAAATTTTATTTACTAGTTCGTGGAGGAGCCGTTCTTGAGTAAATATTTTAAATTGGGGACGAGAGTGGGACCCGAGCACCGAGTGGGTACCCGGGCATAGCCCATTAGGCCGGCACACCACACTCCCCCCTAAACTTCAAATTTCAAATTTTAACCTCCAAAAGATTCAAATTTCAATTTTCAAACTTCAAACATTTTCCCTCCTCCACTCACCTTTTCGGCACCTATATATACCCCACCTCCACTTTCATTTCTTCACCTCTCTCATCATCTTAAAAACTCCTCCAAAACCGAGACCCCTTGTACCGAGCCATGGCAACCCGACGACGAGGATTCCCGGAAGACGCCTTGATCCGAGACATCGAGCGGACCGAAATTCGCTTGATCATCCAAAGCCTTTGGTTGCAACTCTTCGCCTTCATCATATTTTGTGGAGTGCTCACCATAGCCATGCCACGGTGGTTCGCCGTGAATAACCGTGCCAACACCTTTTGGTATTGGGCTCTCGTCGTAGCCGCCGCACTCGCCGCGATCATAAAGGAGTACGAACGCCGGTTGCGCCAAGCTTTCAACGAAAGATGGTAGAGGAGGGCGAGACCGAAACCAAGGACGCCAATTCGGCATATCTTCGGCCGATCTAGTAACCGTTGTAGTCCTTCGGGGTGTAGAATGTCGAAGATTAGGATCGTTTCAACTTGTATTAGGAAAAGTCTCGTGTTTTTACTTGCCTTTTGTAGTAAAACTATATGCTTTATGATTGTATCTCTCTTTGATCTATGAAAAACATGCTTTATTTTTTATTTTTTTAAAGAGTACCGTTGCATACTATTTGTTAAAATTACTTTTGGTCCTTAGAAGGAAGCACCTTTTACAAAAAAAATTGATTTGGTAGACTAAACCGCCCCTTTTCGATTTTCACTCATAGATGGCAAATCGACGCAATGGATTAGGACACGATAACGGAGGACCCTCTAACGCGAACCCCGACCTAACCCAAGTCATGCAAGCCTTCGTAGCCACCCTAAACGGCAACCGCCAGAACCACAACCAGGATGACGGACCTATGACCCAAACTCGAGCAATGAATGAGTTCTGCAAACGTTGACCCCCGACCTTCAATGGAGATACCAACCCTACCGTAGCTGAAGCATGGCTGAAGGAAGTCAAGGTGATCATGGACACCTTGGAAATCACCCGTAATGGAGATCGGGTAGCCTTAGCCACATACCAGCTAAAAGGAGAAGCCCGCTACTGGTGGGAGTTGATGGAGGCAACACATAACGTAGCCGCCATGACCTTTGCTGAATTCGAGACCTTGTTTCTCGACAAGTATTTCCCCACGCCAATTCGTTTGGCCAAGGAACAAGAATTCAACAACCTGAAACAAGGAACTATGACCGTTACTCAGTATGCGGCCAAGTTTGAGGAACTATCCCGCTATGCCCCGGATGCTGTAGCAACCGAGGACAAGAAGGCGAGGAGGTTCGAATGGGGGCTGACGACAGCTAGAAGTGCTGTGGTAGCTCAAGCCTTCACCACCTATTCTGGTGTGGTGAAGTGCGCTCTTCGACTGGAGTGTGAGGAAAACGACTTCAAGAACCGCTGGAGGAAGGCAACAGGCAATGCTGGTGGACCAATCCGTACCCAGACATCCCATGGCAATCATGGACCCTACCCTACCAAACCTTCTAGCCCGTTTCAAGGCGACCAGCCCTGGAAGACTGCTTCCGCCAAAAACGGTGAAACGCGGAGAGGCAATCGGGACCTGGCGACAGTTAGATGCTACAACTGTCAGGCTATGGGCCACATTAGGCGCAACTGCCCGCAGCCCTAGAGGAGGAGGGATGGAACCCTTGAGAATCAGGAAGCTCAACAAACTAAGCAAGCCGACTTTGTGAAGCAAAACCTCGGCGGCCCATCGCAGCAGCAGAATGGGCAGAATAAGGGAAAGCAGCCCATGGGAAACTAGCAAAGCACTGGAGGGCGTATTTTCGCGCTGCGGACTGAGGAACAAGAGGAGCCGTAGAATAGGATCCTTAGTTCCCTTTTGTTATCTATTTTGTAATTTCGAATGCTCTTACAAGGGCTATGTTGTAATAGTGAGCAATGACTCACTTTATTCTATAATAAATTGACTTACGATCGACATGGTGGATTTCGACGAGCGGATTGGCCATCATAGACTGCCATGAGAAGATAGCGATAGCCCATACCCTAGGAGGGACTCGTGTCCTTTTAAGGGGGATAGTCGATCGGTCTAGCGACCTAGCCTAATCTGTACTTGCGAGCCAATTTCGGGGACGAAATTGTTTTAAGGGGGATAGATTGTAACGACCCTGATTTTCGGTCGTTAATAATTTCGTTAAATATTTGAATTTTTATTGATTACTTGAATTTGCTTTGATTTACTTTTAAAATCCTATAATTTGTCGTGATTACATTTTTGCCCCTTGAATTTATTTCTTATTCAAGTTATTTATTTAAATTGGTTATATTGCTTAATTTCCGATAGTTTGTCATAACTGCAATTTAGCCCTTGAACTATCGTTTCTTTGCACTTTAGCCCACTTAGCAAGCCTAACTAGCTTGTGACTATCCGGTTGGAGTAATCGAACCAGGATGTCACCTAGTTACCGCAAAATGACCGTTTTACCCCTCATTGGAACTTTTGACCCTTTTGAACCCTAGACTTATAATTTTAATATTTTTTTTCCTTTTTCAAATTGGTTATATTCTTTGTCCATTGGACAATAATGGTTAGGGAAACTATTACCCATTGGATAATAGAATCCCATTTGTTTATATTAAAAGTATACTTACTTTAAAGTACTTTTTCATTATTTTAGTATTAAAAGTGACCTAATAACTATTATCCATTGGATAATAGAAGTTAGAGGAATTTTTACCCATTGGATAAAAGGGTGAATCTTTCAAAGTACCATGGGATTATTAAACTAATCCTTTTCTTAAGCCCATGTGACAAAGTACTTAATACTTTAATTAAAAAGTACATGGTACTAATATTCTCAAAGTACCCTTTTTTATTCTTTAATGGGGATTCTAACCACCAATTGTACATGAGTATATATGTGTATATATATATATTAGTACTTAGATGGTTAGAATATTACCTAAAGTACCCTATGCCTATTTATTAGTTGGTGGGCAAATCCTAGACTTTTAGACCTATGTTGATCTTAACTACCAAAGAAAACTACTTTTTTATTTCTTCTCTTGCAATATAGCACATGCATGTATATATAGTGTACTTAGCAAGAGAGTGAGAGGGAGAGAGAGGAGAGAGATCCGTGAGAGAGAGAGAGAGAGGGAGGGGGCCGGTTGGGAGAGAGATGGGGAGGAAGATTTGTTGTGTACTTGGCATTGAATCACCAATGTACTTCCAATCTTTGAGATTTATATTCTTCCAAGCCAAATCTTAACTCCATTGTACTGATTAGCGTCCATGATTTCATAATCTTGGCGCTAAAGTTCTCCATGTTTGCATCATTTTCGTTTTTAAGTTATCATTTTTATTGATATTGCGCAGAAGGTTGTTTTTGATTCGTTTCAGGTAGAACGCGATTAAACGGTGGTTTTCTAGCGTATAGAATCACCCTTGGAGGTACCCAAGTGTCCAAGGCCGTGTGGCGGTCTCCTTCCAAGTCCCATCGGGTGATTTATGACGTTTGAGGGGCTGTCAGACCAAGGCAGACCAAAAGGCTGTGTTCTGTCAACCCGGTACCGGTACCGAGATTTTGCCGTACCAGTACCCGATCCCCAGAAGTCTCTTTTTGGCAGCCAATTAAAGACCCGGTACCGGTACCGAGATTTTGCCGTACCGGTACCGCCTGCAGAAACGGTCCACGTTTTGTTTGCTTTATCAACTTTCCAGTTATGGAATAGTTTCCACTTTTGGTTGATTCTGGGATACTTTTTGTGAGAGATGGGTTGGTGTGTATAAATACCCCCTCTCTCTCTCTCATTCATTGAGTAGGAACAAATCACTTTAAGTCTTTTTTTTAGATCTAAGAACTTCTCCATAGCTTTTCAAGCTTTTCAAGTGTAATTTCCATTAAACTCGGGTAAGTTCTTTGTGTTCTTCATTTTCTCGTTTATTAAAGTTGTTTCTACTGTTCGGATCTTCAGTAATATTAAGTTCGTTTTCATTTCTCCCGGTTAAAAATGTTTGTTAATTTTAGCATGCTTCCTGGCTTCCTAAATATGCGTGAGTAGTCGATTAGGCTTGGCTTCGGAGTGATTAATGCCCCGTGATTTACGTTTATCTTCTCTTTCTCAACTCTAGACTCAAGTTTGACAAGGAAAAAGAGCATTGTTCGGCCTTTATGTAACAAAACTAATCGATGTTAATCTCCGGTGATCATGTGCTCGCTCACATGGTTCCGTGAGCAATGTCTCGGTTTGTGTTTGCCAAAAGAATGAAAGAACTCACTCATTTTCCAAGTCACCCTTCAAGTCTATTTATTTTCACCGCGAAATCTTCTGGTTGATAGCCTAAGCCGTGCGAATCAACCGTGTTTTCCTTGAGAAAGTTGGATAGCTAAGTCCCGGGCGTTAATCATTCCAACGCCTTGCCGCTTGTCTTAATTTAGTAAAAACTCATTTTCTAGTCTTTTTAGTCGAGCAATTTCCACTTTAAAGCAAAACCAAAAGTTGGCCGTCTAAACGCCGCAAACCTTTACACCTCAAAATCGTGGCAAGCTATAAGGAATTATCTCTGTGGGTAGGATCCCGGACTTTCCGGTATTTATGCTGACAACGGTCTAGCCCTACGCTCGGGGTGAAACGACCCGTTTCAACGGTTAGGTTCTGGACGAAGCATATTTTGGCGCCGTTGCCGGGGATCTTTCTAATATAGCTTATTGGGAGGTTCGACAAACCATTGTAAGTATTCCATTTATTTTATCTTTGTGCATGGCATGCTAGCGCTAGTGGATACCTCTAACAGATCATACTATCAACTTGAGGTGTAACGAAGCTAGACCTAGTATCCGCTGCCTTTTCTTTTCATCTGTTGCAAAGTTATATTTATCTATTGAGGCGGCGGCATAGCCCCTCATAATTGTCTTGCGAAGGAGGCGGCGGCATAGCCCCTCCAGTCTGAGTTTCTCGTTGCAGGGCGGTTCTATAGCTCTTCATCGATTTTAGCGGAGGTTCATGCTTGCGGTGTATCGTAGTCCTCGCTCAAACCGTCTGCACCGATCTAGTTCTCCGCCTCGGATTAGAAACCTACATATCCGAACTTATTCTCCACCGAGCAGGGTTTCTAGGCAGTATTCTCCACCAAGAGCACCAATGGCCGAAGAGGAAGCTGCTCCTGCCAGGACTCTTAAGGACTACTTGAATCCGGAACGGGTTACCCAACTATCACCGATAGTCTTTCCGCGCCCTACCACTGCCGCCAACACCTTCGTGTTTAAATCAGATTATCACCGTTGCATTCCGACATTCCATGGGATGGAACGTGAGGACCCGTATCAGCACATCCGGGAATTCGAGGAGGTTCTCCAATCGTTTGTTAGTGGGGAGGTACTTCTCAACCAAGCAAGACTGAGGCTTTTCCCTTTTACGTTGAAGGATAAAGCTAAAACTTGGTTCCACTCCTTGAAGCCTCAATCTTTGAACACTTGGGCGGAAGTTCAAGATGCTTTTCACAAGAAGTTCTTCCCGGCCAGCAGGACTAAGCTCTTAATGGACCAGATCCAGACATTTAAGCAGCGTGAGGGAGAGGTTTTTCATCAGTATTGGGAGCGTTATAAAGATTTGCTTTCAGCGGTTCCTCACCACAACTTTGCCTTGTATCAACTTATTCATTACTTCCATTTGGGATGCTCACAACAAAGCAAGCAGTTGCTTGATACCATGTGCTCCGGGGGTTTCATGAATAAGTCCCCTGAAGATGGTTGGGATTATTTGGACGAGGTAGCCAAGAAATCATTGACGTGGAATTATGAAGATGCCGGTGATCGGGCAATGGCTAACCAAGGTCCTGGTGGCTCTGGGAAGTTTTCCATAAATGAGCACAATGCTATTGAAACACGGATAGAGCAACTTGCACAAAAGTTGGAGAAGATGGAACTAAAAGGGGTGAAAGAAGTTAGAGAGGTACAAGCCGTAGAGATGTGTGCCATATGTGAAACATCAGGCCATTCCACCGACAATTGCTCGTCTATTCCGACTTTGCGGCAGCAGTACCAGAACCTCAATCTTCCTATCGAAGAAGTCAGTGCAATCAACCAAAGGTTTGACCCCTATCCGCAGAATTTCAATCAAGGTCAAAGGCAAAACCCGGGATTCCGTTGGCACAACCAGATTGAAGGAGGACCCTCTCCAGCTCCTCCTAGTTCTCAAATGCAGCCTTGGCGGTCTGCTCAAAGCCAAGGACAGCCTCGTTTTCCACAAGGACCGCCCGGTTTCGGACAGTCCGGCCCTTTCCAAGGTTCCAATCAATTTCAACCCCCACCAAGGCGATCATTAGAGGACACCTTGCAATCCTTTATGAATGCTCAAGCGAATTACAATGAGAATAACACGCAAATGATGGGGGAGTTGAAGAATCAAATGGGGAAGTTGACAACATCCATCGGGTTGCTACAACAAGAACGGGGTAAGTTTCCGACTCAGCCACAAGCCAATCCACAAGGCCAGCTACTCATTGGTAGTTCTTCAGGACCTCCGCCCGAGCAGGCCCAAGCGATTATCACTCTTAGGAGTGGCAAGGCCGTTGATAACCGTGTTGTCAACCCGCCGGCTACACCTCTCCTGGTGCCATATCCTTCTTCGACAAGTTCTCCAACGCTTGGGGAATCTCCCGAGCCAACTCCAGAAGAAGACGGGGAATCTCCCGTGCAAACTCTACCGGACACCAATGCTACTCCAAGTCAACAAGTGACTCCCGTTCCGGCACCCTATCCTTCTAGACTGAAGAAACCGGTTCACCCATCCAAAAGCGCCGACATACTTGAGGTTTTCAAGCAGGTCAATGTTAACATCCCATTGATGGATGCCATCAAGCAAATTCCCTCATATGCCAAGTTCCTGAAGGATCTATGCACCCAAAAGCGTAAGCTTAATGTGCACAAGAAGGTATTGCTAACTGAGCATGTTAGCCAAATCATCCAAACCGATCTTGCACCAAAATACAAAGACCCCGGATGTCCTACAATTTCAATTACTATTGGGGATAAGAGAGTGGATCAAGCTCTTTTAGATTTGGGGGCAAGTGTGAATTTGCTACCGTATTCGGTCTACCAAGAATTGGGTTTGGGGGAGATGAAGCCCACCAGAGTTACTCTTCAATTGGCAGATCGGAGTGTCCGCATTCCTCGGGGGGTGGTGGAAGACGTATTGGTCCAAGTTGGCCAATTTGTTTACCCTGTGGATTTCGTTGTGTTGGATACTTGTCAGTCATCTACCGCACCGCTATCTACTCCCGTCATTCTTGGGCGGGCCGTTTCTTGCAACCTCCGATGCCGTAATCAGCTGTCGGAATGGGCTGTTGAATATGTCTTTTGGTAATATGAAAATGGAAGTAAACATGTTCAACGTGGGGATTCAAATGGGTGATGATGATGATTGTGAAAATGTAAATCTTGTGGATACATTGGTGCAGGAGCATGTGGAAGAATTCTTGTTCAAAGATTCTTTGGAGGTAGCTCTTACCTCCGAAGAAACCGCTTTTCTGGAATCTGAGGAAATGGAGTCTCTATTCTCCTTGCTTAATGGTGATGAAGGTAATGAGGAAATCGACGGAGTTGCGTCATGGTCTCCAAAGTTTGAGGAGTTACCCCCGTTTGAGCGAACATCGGTTCCATCTAGTGTTGAGCCGCCGGTTCTCGAATTGAAAGCATTACCAGAAACTCTGAAGTATGCATTTCTAGGCGAGAACAACACTTTCCCGGTGGTCATTTCAGCTTCTCTTACACAGCTCCAAGAAGAAGGATTGTTGGCACTTTTGAGGAGGCACAAGAAAGCTATTGGGTGGACTATTGCGGACATTCAAGGCATATCTCCCTCCTTATGCTCTCATCACATTTACTTGGAGGAGGATGTCAAACCGTCACGCCAACCTCAACGCCGGCTCAACCCAATTTTGAAAGATGTTGTCCGGGCGGAAATCCTTAAGTTGCTTGATGTTGGGATTATCTACCCCATCGCTGATTCTAAGTGGGTAAGTCCTATACAAGTTGTTCCTAAGAAGGCCGGGGTGACCGTTGTGGAAAATGACAAAGGGGAGCTCATTCCGACTCGTGTAGTCACCGGGTGGCGAGTATGTATCGATTATCGTAAGCTAAATGCCAGCACGCGAAAAGATCACTTTCCTCTCCCCTTCATCGATCAAATCTTGGAGAGAGTCGCCGGGCATGCTTTCTATTGTTTCCTTGACGGTTATTCGGGTTATAACCAAATCGAAGTGGCTCTGTCAGACCAAGAGAAAACAACATTTACATGCCCGTTCGGGACCTTTGCCTATAGACGCATGCCATTCGGCTTGTGTAATGCTCCCGGCACCTTTTCCCGGTGTATGATGGGAATTTTCAGCGATATGGTCGAAAAAATTGTGGAAGTTTTCATGGACGATTTCTCCGTGTTTGGTGACTCGTTTGAGTCTTGTCTTGCCAACTTGGAGAAAGTCTTGACGAGATGCGAGGAGAAGAATTTGGTCCTCAATTGGGAAAAGTGCCATTTCATGGTCACTCACGGGATTGTGCTCGGGCATATTGTATCGGAAAAGGGTATTGAGGTAGACAAGGCGAAAATCGATCTCATTTCAAACCTCCCTACCCCAAAGTGCGTCAAAGACATTCGCTCATTTCTTGGCCATGCAGGTTTTTATCGGCGATTTATCAAGGATTTCAGCGCAATTTCGAGGCCACTTTGCCATCTCTTATCCAAAGATGTTCCCTTCGAATGGACTGCTGAATGTGAGCTGGCATTCGTTAAGCTCAAAGCTAGCCTCACCACGCCCCCTATTGTTCAAACGCCCGATTGGAATTTGCCTTTTGAGTTGATGTGCGATGCAAGCGACTATGCCGTCGGGGCCGTTCTTGGCCAAAGGAAGGACAAGCACCCATGGGTGATTTATTATGCGAGCAAAACTCTCAATGATGCTCAAATGAACTACTCTACTACGGAGAAGGAGCTTCTTGCCATCGTGTTTGCCCTCGATAAATTTCGGTCTTATCTTGTTGGTGCTCCGATCACCATTTACACCGACCACTCGGCACTCAAGTATCTCTTCACTAAGCAGGATGCAAAGGCACGTTTAATTCGGTGGATCCTCCTGTTGCAAGAGTTTGACATCACTATCAAAGACAAAAAGGGAGTGGAAAATGTGGTAGCCGACCATCTGTCGCGCTTGGAGTTCACGGATCGCACCACGCATATTCCCATTGGCGACACTTTCCCCGATGAGCAACTCTTTGGCATATCAACGGCCCCGTGGTTTGCCGACATCGTTAACTACTTGGTTACAGGTTTGATTCCAACGCATTGGTCTTCTCACGAGCGTCGGCGGTTTTTGTCCGAAGTGAAGCACTTCTCTTATGATGATCCATACTTATTCAAATACTGCCCCGACCAGATCATCCGCCGGTGTGTTCCTGATTCTGACCAAAGCGGGATTCTTAAATTTTGCCATTCGGAAGCGTGTGGCGGGCACTTTTCGGCCAACAAGACCAAAGCCAAGATACTCCAGTGCGGATTTTATTGGCCGACCTTGAACCACGACGCTTATGCCTTTTGCAAGACTTGTGACCGCTGCCAGCAGTTGGGTAAAGTGACCCGACGGGATGAAATGCCTCAAGCCAAGTTCATAGTTGTTGAAGTCTTCGACTGTTGGGGTATCGACTTCATGGGCCCATTCCCAATGTCGTTTGGCAACCTGTACATCCTATTGGCTGTTGATTATGTGTCGAGGTGGGTGGAGGCCATTGCTACTCGTACTAATGATCACAAGGTTGTGCTTGATTTTCTGAAAGAGAATATCTTATCGCGTTTTGGGGTCCCTCGTGCAATTATTAGCGATCAAGGGTCTCATTTCTGCAACCGGCCATTCGCCGCCTTGATGAAGAAATATGGCATAACGCACAAAGTCTCCCTCGCATATCATCCTCAAACCAACGGTCAAGCCGAGCTCGCCAACCGTGAGGTAAAACGCATTCTTGAGAAAACGGTAAATCCTAACCGAAAGGATTGGTCCTTAAGATTGACCGATGCACTTTGGGCGTATCGTACTGCATACAAGACGGTTTTGGGCGCTTCGCCCTATCGGCTTGTATATGGTAAGGCATGCCACCTTCCGGTGGAACTAGAGCATAAGGCGTACTGGGCTATTAAACAATTGAACTATCGTCTGCCCGATGCTGGAGTTCACCGTAAGCTCCAGTTGAATGAACTTGATGAAATCCGTAGAGATGCATATGATAATACCAACATTTACAAGTCGAAAGTTAAGGATTTTCATGATAAGCAAATTCAAAGGAAAAATTTTGAAGTTGGCCAAAAAGTTCTTCTTTATAACTCAAAACTTCATCTTTTTCCGGGCAAACTGCGTTCTCGATGGATTGGCCCCTATATTGTGCACCAAGTTTTTCCTCATGGGGCCGTTGAAGTAGCTAATCCGGTCAATGGCCATATTTTCAAAGTCAATGGGCAAAGGCTTAAGCCATTTTTGGAAAATTTCCCGACAGAGGAGAGTGAAGCAGAATTGGTCGCTCCGGTGTATCCGGTCGATCTTGTTGGTTGAGTTGTTTCTTTGTACCTATTTTTGCACGGGGAGCGAAAGCGTCACCGCTGAACTTAACTGTTTGTCGGACCCGGCCCCCAGGTAGGGGGTACCCACCATTGACTTGGGTTTGTAGCTCCGCACGCCGCTACTAAAATAAGGATCGTGTGCCCAGCTCCGGTTAGTAAGGGCAATGTTTCGTGATTGTACATATTTGTGTGTTCTTTTCGTGTTGGTTTTTCAAATCATGAGATTTCATCAATGCATCATTGTATCGGACTTTTATTAGTCCTTCTCTGTAGTAGTTTACCGTTAATGATCCATGCTCACCAGATATGTCCCTATCGGGGGCAGCTTAGGTCTTTGGGTGAGACTTGATATTCCCGTGCTTTGGCGCTAGGCTCTATCTTGTCTCACTTTGTTTCGATCGTAGGGAACGCTGGGCTTAATTGCTTGGCGAGATCAACCGGTGAATTTTACTTCGGGCATGATGTAACAAATTTGACGGTCTAGTATAGCCACCTGCGTTTTGCCTACTTGGTGGGATGCGGGAAGAAAAGTATGACTCGTCAGATTGCGTGAAAATCGGGTGGTGTTCTTCGTTGTTTTCCTTTGATTATCTGTTTGTTGGTGCCCGGATAACACGAGCCGGGCGGTTCTAATGTCATTTGGTTTTTAGTAGGTAGTTCGAGCTTAAGTCTTTTACAGGGTATACGTGCTACCACACCAGCCTTGGTGGATTGGATCTACCGTCAGAGTGATTGCGGCATTCAGGAGCCCTAAGCATGGGTGCGATTACGTGTCGCGGTTGTTAGTCCAACAAAACTTTGGCCATGATTCTGTGTGACTAGCTATGGTTCCGGTGGAAGAACCGAAGGAGTTGACCTTGGAAGCCGTTCGAATGACGAACCGAGCCAGTGACGAGAAAACCTCCAACTTGGTCGAGGTATTCGGGGGTTGACATTCCCCCGTGGGTATGTTCTTTTGTTCCTTTTCTCCTTACTTCTGTTTTCTTAGCTATGAGGGCATAGCTTCTTTTAAGTTGGGGGAAGGGTCTTATTTATGCTATAAATATATTTTTGTTTATAAGTTTTTGGGTAAAGTTTTTCAATTTTAGTTTGCAATCCTTCCGTTATTACAAAGTTAGTGGATTAAAACAACTTAGCACATGCGTATTGTTTCTTAATTGGCAAGAGTTTGGTGATTGATTTTTCAGTACATTTCAACTCATAGGTATGACTAAGGATGAGCAACTAAGTGTTAAGTGCGTTTTGAGCAAGTTTGACCCATATCCCGTTTATTTTTGTTTCCAATTCGTAGATTAGGTAAATAATCTTATGTCATGCCTAAGTGTGTTGATATCGTTGTTGAATCATTTTGGAATCTATGGCGTACTTAGGAAGTGATTCAAGGCATTCTTTTTTTTTGATAAGACCTCAAATGTGTCCCAATTGTCCTACTTTGTATCCTAGTCCGTGTCCTACCATTTGTTCGTTAACTTAGGAAACCGGAGTTTGGGGGCTTTGTGGGATGTGTATTTTGCGACTGTGAGGTGTCTGGGGGATGTTTGAAGGTAGTAGCAATGATCGTGGGTCAAAACAGAAAAGGGGGATAAAGTTCAAGATTTTTCACCCGGTACCGGTACTGGTATTTTGAGGAACCGGTACCCGCTTGGCAGAACCTGGGATTATTTTTTCTGAAACCCGGTACCGGTACGGGTATTTTGAGGTACCGGTACCCGCTGTGCAGATCTGAAAATCGCGGGCTCTCATTTTTTTCTCTCTCCTGGCCCACTATATAAGCCAAACCCTATTCTCTTTCTCTTTCTCATCTCCCCCTAGACCCAAAAACCGCCGGCCCCCCCTCTTCCCCTTCTTATCCAACTTCAATCTCTCACCAATCTCACCAAACCCTTCACCAAATCTCCATTATCTTGCGGGAAATCTCTCATTCTTCATGATTTCAAGGAAAATTCGAAGGTACAAAGGATGAAAAGTCCCATTTTCAGTCCGAAATCCTCCATGGTGTAAGGTAACTCGAATTTCTTCTCTTTCTCACTCTAATTTCTTCATTCTCTTTCAATAATCATCATGTCTGCTCCCCCAAATTGAGAAATTTTGGGCTTACACCCTTAGTTCTTCAAGTCTCAAAACATAGATCCCCAAAATTTTGAGAGACCCGAAATTTCTCTCTCTCTTCATCCCATATTTCTACTTTCTCCATAATTTCATGCATATTTCGTCCTTTCATTGATCTACCATTTTACCCGTACACCAAGACCCCCTAATCCGAAAATTTTCTATTGCCCTGGCCGTAATCTCTGTGATTTCTGCTCGTGGCACTGTTTTGGGATTCAATTTCCGCTATTGCACTGACAATGGGGACTGGAATTGGTACTCATCCGTTTCTGTTTTTGCTGTGTGAGTAGGCTAAAATAGTGCTGCAAGAGTTGGGTTGTTACTTGATTTTTGTGGGCTGAATTCTGTCTACTCTGAGTTGTTGTCTGCTCTGTTTGTGGGGTGATCTCTGAAATGGGGAGGTCTAAGAAACTAATGGGAGATGCAATTAAGTCAGTCGATCCTTCTGGGAAAACATCCTACATGAATCGCCCAAACCCGGAGAAGCAAGCTGAAAGAGCCGAAAGGGATGATGAGGAGAGTAGGAAGAGAAAGAGGGAGAAAAAGGATGCAGAGAAAAAGAAGTGGGAGAAGGAATTAAAGGGTAGGAAGTATACTTGTGAACGACAGGTGGATCGTTCGAAAATGGGGACTCATGCGATTATTGACATCATTAACCAACGGGGTTTGCAATTCTTTTTCAAGCCAATCAAAGGCTACAAACCGAAGTTGGTGTTGGATTTTTACTCTAACATGGAGATAGATGAGTCAGAAGAGAGGATAGAATCCAAATTGGGAAAGAAAACCGTGCTCGTAACTCCTACCATAATAGCCAAGTATTTGGACAAGTACAAGCGTCCTAGCCACGGCACTACCACTTACCCTGCCACAGCATGGTCTAAGACAGAGGAGGAGATTCAACAGGCTCTAACCGATAAACCGCTAAAAACAGATCGTTTTGTACATGGGAAGCTGTTTGAGAAGTTTCGAGTAATTAACAAAGTGGTGCACTATAACCTGTTCCCCCATGGCTCGGAGAAACGACCACGTAAGGAAGATGGGGAGGTCATTTTTGTGTTCGGATCTAGCGAGGAGGTAGTGGATTGGGCTAAGTTCATTTGGAATCAAATGGTGAAATTCAGGACGCGTCCGGGGCCGTCAAGGGCCAATATCCCTTTTCCGGCCATGGTAACTTTTATCTGCGAGGATCAAGGAGTACTGACTCCCGAGAGACTTTTCCCCGGAACTCCGGGTCCTATTACAGGCGGCTCTTTGGAAAAGAGCAAATCACTGTCTCAGCCACCGCCTTCCAGCACCTCTGGTTTCCGCATGCCTACGGCTAGAACTCAATCCGGTAGGATTGAGGAATATATGGAAGTCATGGCAACTCAGCTCCAATCGATGCAAGCAAAGCAGAACAAGCTGGAAACTCATATACGTAGAACGAGGAGGGATGTTTCAGCCATAAAGCGAGGAATGTTGTGGATAGCGGCAAGGTGTGGGAGAGAGGGTGATGTCTATGTTCCCACTGAGGCCGACATGAGAGAATCCACTCCCGAGGAGCCTGAGAGAGAGCAAGGGGTTGGTACTAGTGGTGGTGGTGACTCAAGTACTCGGAGTCGAGGCAAGGAGCATGCGATTGAGGATGAGGAGGAAGAGGAGTCAGATGAGGATGACTACGAGGAGGATGATTAGGGTCGGTGGGTCAGTTTTTGAAAAATCCCTCTACTTGGTCGGGGTGCATAGTGGTTGACAGCCCACTTATCCTGTCTTATTTTTAGTTCGTAATCTAATGGTGAATAGTAGTTTAGGGAGTTTTTGTTTAGGCCAGCATGTGGCCTTTTGACTTGGTAGTAGGTGATAGTGGCAGCCAAAGGGTAGATTAACCAAGCTAGTATATGGCTGCCACCCCTTTTTCTAACCGTTCTTTTGTTAAACCAAGGTCATTACAAGCTTTAAAGTCCTTAGTTGATCTCTAGTATGCTTTGATTCCGTTTTGATTCAATGATTGAATATCGGCATGTGTAGTGTGTGGCATACTTGTCTTTCGGAGATTTTTGGCTGAATAGTTTAGTTTTCTTTCATTCAGTGCTCTCCACATATTAAGGCATGGTATTTTTGTCCACCGGGCCTATTTCTGAGCACGTGTTTTTGGGATATGGTTGCTTTTGCAGAGAAAGGTTGGCTAGTCTGCCGTATCCTCATTTCGTTTCTGGATACGCCGGTTGGATGCTTGTTATTTACTTGCTTAGTGTTTAGTTGCTCATCTAGACGCATGCTGGGGGTTGTTGTGAAAATAACGGTTTATTTTTGTTGAACTTTTGCAAGTGAGGGATTCTAAAGCATGTGCAGTAGTTGTTTTGTCGGAAGGATTGTTTTGTTTTTCTTAGTTTTGTGTTTTCTCATTGCTAGAGACTAGCAATGTTCAAGTTGGGGGGTGTGATTAGCGTCCATGATTTCATAATCTTGGCGCTAAAGTTCTCCATGTTTGCATCATTTTCGTTTTTAAGTTATCATTTTTATTGATATTGCGCAGAAGGTTGTTTTTGATTCGTTTCAGGTAGAACGCGATTAAACGGTGGTTTTCTAGCGTATAGAATCACCCTTGGAGGTACCCAAGTGTCCAAGGCCGTGTGGCGGTCTCCTTCCAAGTCCCATCGGGTGATTTATGACGTTTGAGGGGCTGTCAGACCAAGGCAGACCAAAAGGCTGTGTTCTGTCAACCCGGTACCGGTACCGAGATTTTGCCGTACCGGTACCCGATCCCCAGAAGTCTCTTTTTGGCAGCCAATTAAAGACCCGGTACCGGTACCGAGATTTTGCCGTACCGGTACCGCCTGCAGAAACGGTCCACGTTTTGTTTGCTTTATCAACTTTCCAGTTATGGAATAGTTTCCACTTTTGGTTGATTCTGGGATACTTTTTGTGAGAGATGGGTTGGTGTGTATAAATACCCCCTCTCTCTCTCTCATTCATTGAGTAGGAACAAATCACTTTAAGTCTTTTTTTTAGATCTAAGAACTTCTCCATAGCTTTTCAAGCTTTTCAAGTGTAATTTCCACTAAACTCGGGTAAGTTCTTTGTGTTCTTCATTTTCTCGTTTATTAAAGTTGTTTCTACTGTTCGGATCTTCAGTAATATTAAGTTCGTTTTCATTTCTCCCGGTTAAAAATGTTTGTTAATTTTAGCATGCTTCCTGGCTTCCTAAATATGCGTGAGTAGTCGATTAGGCTTGGCTTCGGAGTGATTAATGCCCCGTGATTTACGTTTATCTTCTCTTTCTCAACTCTAGACTCAAGTTTGACAAGGAAAAAGAGCATTGTTCGGCCTTTATGTAACAAAACTAATCGATGTTAATCTCCGGTGATCATGTGCTCGCTCACATGGTTCCGTGAGCAATGTCTCGATTTGTGTTTGCCAAAAGAATGAAAGAACTCACTCATTTTCCAAGTCACCCTTCAAGTCTATTTATTTTCACCGCGAAATCTTCCGGTTGATAGCCTAAGCCGTGCGAATCAACCGTGTTTTCCTTGAGAAAGTTGGATAGCTAAGTCCCGGGCGTTAATCATTCCAACGCCTTGCCGCTTGTCTTAATTTAGTAAAAACTCATTTTCTAGTCTTTTTAGTCGAGCAATTTCCACTTTAAAGCAAAACCAAAAGTTGGCCGTCTAAACGCCGCAAACCTTTACACCTCAAAATCCTGGCAAGCTATAAGGAATTATCTCTGTGGGTACGATCCCGGACTTTCCGGTATTTATGCTGACAACGGTCTAGCCCTACGCTCGGGGTGAAACGACCCGTTTCAACGGTTAGGTTCTGGACGAAGCATGTACTCCTTTGTACACCTTTCAATGGTTTAAACCCTTGGATCTTGTACCAATCTCATCTCCACCACAAATTAGTTCCAAGAATCAAATCTAGTACAAGCATAGCCATGCAAGCCTAGAGTTAGGCCATTAATCTTCCATGTGAACATGATTTTATTGGATTAGAAAATTTGAGGATTGGAGAGAGAGAGGGGGCCGGCCATTATGAGGGGAGGGGGAGCCTTTGCCTATAAATAGAGGCTCATTCTACACTTGAAGCTCACACCTCAAACCAAAGCTCTTCCTTCTCTCTAGAATTTCAAGCATTCTTAGTTCAAAAATTCAAGAACTTTCTTTGTTCTTGAGAGTTCTTGAGCGAAACCACTAAACCACTCCCAATACCACCCAACGATCCTTAAAGTAGTTTAGTCAAAATTAGGAAGTTGTTTCTAGGAAAAGGAACGCAAATCTTTTCCTTTCGAAGCAATCCGAGGGCCGTTACGCCGCCGAAATCAAACCAACGTCCACATCCACCGCCTAGGAGAACGGTAGTGATCCTTACCTATTTTTCAAGTCCTTACTTTATTTTCGATAAGTAGTTTAAGTTTTGCTACTTGAATCTCTACTTATTTTTCCTAAAGTTCAAAAAGTTACTTGATCATAGATGAAAAAGTAAAAATGCATGATTATGTCGTTTATGGAATTCAAGCATGCTATGTTGATTAAATGATCTTGTTGTACTATTTCGAAGCTTGATTGAATGCATGTTGTATGTAAAGTCTCACACGCGGAGTCTTGCATGAGAACGAGACACTAAAACCGAGAAAAGTGAAGACATGGCACCTAGGGTGTATTTAACAAAGAAGTTGTGTTTTCCCAGTTGGAAAATATTTTCGAAACTACGTAATGACCATCTCGAGGGTATTACGTGAGTGTGTGTGTGTTCCAATGGAAATCCGGAATAGCGGAACCATTGTGAGGTTGTGTGTGTTCCCATGGGAAACCGGACCGGCGGAACCATGGTGAGGTATAGCTTGGTTATCCACGGAGAGGAGCCAATGCAAATGTGTGCCAATGGGAACCCGGCGCGGCGGAACCATTGTGAGGATACTCGGGAACCCGGCGCGGCGGAACCGAGGTTGGGTGAGTTAAAGAGGTGTTTTTGAAAAGGGTATTAACGACATGGTTCACGATGAGTCGACACCAATGGAAATCATAAAGCAATTGTTAGCGCTATTGTCTTTTATCACTGCTTATGTACTTATCATGTGGAAATCGATGCTAGTATTAGGATTATACTACTGAGCCTTCGTAGCTCATGGTGTTGCCTTGTGGTGACCCTGGCATATTATATGGGTGGCGACGCCGGTATAATATGTCAGATTTGATAGACGGACAGGACGAACTATTCACCTTGGAGGCGTTCGAAGCCGAGGAGCTGGAGAAGCAAGAAGAACTGTAGTTAGGAACCCTAGATCTCTCTGTTATGTAAATATAAGTACCTTTGGTAAGGTTTATGATGTAATAACGAGCTGGACTCGCTTCGTTTTTATAATAAAATGTTTTATTTAACGTACCCAAAATTCGGGGCGTTACAACTTGGTATCAGAGCTTTAGGTTCAAAACCTCGGCCATGGGTAGAATGGGTAGAACCTTAAGCTAGTTTTGACCGTTGCACAAACGTGACTTCGAGTTTAAGTTTACCGTCCCAAATTGGGTGGAATTCTGTCAAAACAATCTTCGGATTGAAGCAAGGCGCGGAAATTGGCAGTACCGCCGAGCTGGGAATTCCCGAACAATTGGATGATGACTTAAATCAAGGATCGAATGTGGAACTTAGAATCTCGAAAAATATTTTTTGTATTAGTAGGCCTTTGCCGAAAAAAAAAAATGTTGCTAATTGAGCAAATTTTATTTACTAGTTCGTGGAGGAGCCGTTCTTGAGTAAATATTTTAAATTGGGGACGAGAGTGGGACCCGAGCACCGAGTGGGTACCCGGGCATAGCCCATTAGGCCGGCACACCACACTCCCCCCTAAACTTCAAATTTCAAATTTTAACCTCCAAAAGATTCAAATTTCAATTTTCAAACTTCAAACATTTTCCCTCCTCCACTCACCTTTTCGGCACCTATATATACCCCACCTCCACTTTCATTTCTTCACCTCTCTCATCATCTTAAAAACTCCTCCAAAACCGAGACCCCTTGTACCGAGCCATGGCAACCCGACGACGAGGATTCCCGGAAGACGCCTTGATCCGAGACATCGAGCGGACCGAAATTCGCTTGATCATCCAAAGCCTTTGGTTGCAACTCTTCGCCTTCATCATATTTTGTGGAGTGCTCACCATAGCCATGCCACGGTGGTTCGCCGTGAATAACCGTGCCAACACCTTTTGGTATTGGGCTCTCGTCGTAGCCGCCGCACTCGCCGCGATCATAAAGGAGTACGAACGCCGGTTGCGCCAAGCTTTCAACGAAAGATGGTAGAGGAGGGCGAGACCGAAACCAAGGACGCCAATTCGGCATATCTTCGGCCGATCTAGTAACCGTTGTAGTCCTTCGGGGTGTAGAATGTCGAAGATTAGGATCGTTTCAACTTGTATTAGGAAAAGTCTCGTGTTTTTACTTGCCTTTTGTAGTAAAACTATATGCTTTATGATTGTATCTCTCTTTGATCTATGAAAAACATGCTTTATTTTTTATTTTTTTAAAGAGTACCGTTGCATACTATTTGTTAAAATTACTTTTGGTCCTTAGAAGGAAGCACCTTTTACAAAAAAAATTGATTTGGTAGACTAAACCGCCCCTTTTCGATTTTCACTCATAGATGGCAAATCGACGCAATGGATTAGGACACGATAACGGAGGACCCTCTAACGCGAACCCCGACCTAACCCAAGTCATGCAAGCCTTCGTAGCCACCCTAAACGGCAACCGCCAGAACCACAACCAGGATGACGGACCTATGACCCAAACTCGAGCAATGAATGAGTTCTGCAAACGTTGACCCCCGACCTTCAATGGAGATACCAACCCTACCGTAGCTGAAGCATGGCTGAAGGAAGTCAAGGTGATCATGGACACCTTGGAAATCACCCGTAATGGAGATCGGGTAGCCTTAGCCACATACCAGCTAAAAGGAGAAGCCCGCTACTGGTGGGAGTTGATGGAGGCAACACATAACGTAGCCGCCATGACCTTTGCTGAATTCGAGACCTTGTTTCTCGACAAGTATTTCCCCACGCCAATTCGTTTGGCCAAGGAACAAGAATTCAACAACCTGAAACAAGGAACTATGACCGTTACTCAGTATGCGGCCAAGTTTGAGGAACTATCCCGCTATGCCCCGGATGCTGTAGCAACCGAGGACAAGAAGGCGAGGAGGTTCGAATGGGGGCTGACGACAGCTAGAAGTGCTGTGGTAGCTCAAGCCTTCACCACCTATTCTGGTGTGGTGAAGTGCGCTCTTCGACTGGAGTGTGAGGAAAACGACTTCAAGAACCGCTGGAGGAAGGCAACAGGCAATGCTGGTGGACCAATCCGTACCCAGACATCCCATGGCAATCATGGACCCTACCCTACCAAACCTTCTAGCCCGTTTCAAGGCGACCAGCCCTGGAAGACTGCTTCCGCCAAAAACGGTGAAACGCGGAGAGGCAATCGGGACCTGGCGACAGTTAGATGCTACAACTGTCAAGCTATGGGCCACATTAGGCGCAACTGCCCGCAGCCCTAGAGGAGGAGGGATGGAACCCTTGAGAATCAGGAAGCTCAACAAACTAAGCAAGCCGACTTTGTGAAGCAAAACCTCGGCGGCCCATCGCAGCAGCAGAATGGGCAGAATAAGGGAAAGCAGCCCATGGGAAACTAGCAAAGCACTGGAGGGCGTATTTTCGCGCTGCGGACTGAGGAACAAGAGGAGCCGTAGAATAGGATCCTTAGTTCCCTTTTGTTATCTATTTTGTAATTTCGAATGCTCTTACAAGGGCTATGTTGTAATAGTGAGCAATGACTCACTTTATTCTATAATAAATTGACCTACGATCGACATGGTGGATTTCGACGAGCGGATTGGCCATCATAGACTGCCATGAGAAGATAGCGATAGCCCATACCCTAGGAGGGACTCGTGTCCTTTTAAGGGGGATAGTCGATCGGTCTAGCGACCTAGCCTAATCTGTACTTGCGAGCCAATTTCGGGGACGAAATTGTTTTAAGGGGGATAGATTGTAACGACCCTGATTTTCGGTCGTTAATAATTTCGTTAAATATTTGAATTTTTATTGATTACTTGAATTTGCTTTGATTTACTTTTAAAATCCTATAATTTGTCGTGATTACATTTTTGCCCCTTGAATTTATTTCTTATTCAAGTTATTTATTTAAATTGGTTATATTGCTTAATTTCCGATAGTTTGTCATAACTGCAATTTAGCCCTTGAACTATCGTTTCTTTGCACTTTAGCCCACTTAGCAAGCCTAACTAGCTTGTGACTATCCGGTTGGAGTAATCGAACCAGGATGTCACCTAGTTACCGCAAAATGACCGTTTTACCCCTCATTGGAACTTTTGACCCTTTTGAACCCTAGACTTATAATTTTAATATTTTTTTTCCTTTTTCAAATTGGTTATATTCTTTGTCCATTGGACAATAATGGTTAGGGAAACTATTACCCATTGGATAATAGAATCCCATTTGTTTATATTAAAAGTATACTTACTTTAAAGTACTTTTTCATTATTTTAGTATTAAAAGTGACCTAATAACTATTATCCATTGGATAATAGAAGTTAGAGGAATTTTTACCCATTGGATAAAAGGGTGAATCTTTCAAAGTACCATGGGATTATTAAACTAATCCTTTTCTTAAGCCCATGTGACAAAGTACTTAATACTTTAATTAAAAAGTACATGGTACTAATATTCTCAAAGTACCCTTTTTTATTCTTTAATGGGGATTCTAACCACCAATTGTACATGAGTATATATGTGTATATATATATATTAGTACTTAGATGGTTAGAATATTACCTAAAGTACCCTATGCCTATTTATTAGTTGGTGGGCAAATCCTAGACTTTTAGACCTATGTTGATCTTAACTACCAAAGAAAACTACTTTTTTATTTCTTCTCTTGCAATATAGCACATGCATGTATATATAGTGTACTTAGCAAGAGAGTGAGAGGGAGAGAGAGGAGAGAGATCCGTGAGAGAGAGAGAGAGAGAGGGAGGGGGCCGGTTGGGAGAGAGATGGGGAGGAAGATTTGTTGTGTACTTGGCATTGAATCACCAATGTACTTCCAATCTTTGAGATTTATATTCTTCCAAGCCAAATCTTAACTCCATTGTACTCCTTTGTACACCTTTCAATGGTTTAAACCCTTGGATCTTGTACCAATCTCATCTCCACCACAAATTAGTTCCAAGAATCAAATCTAGTACAAGCATAGCCATGCAAGCCTAGAGTTAGGCCATTAATCTTCCATGTGAACATGATTTTATTGGATTAGAAAATTTGAGGATTGGAGAGAGAGAGGGGGCTGGCCATTATGAGGGGAGGGGGAGCCTTTGCCTATAAATAGAGGCTCATTCTACACTTGAAGCTCACACCTCAAACCAAAGCTCTTCCTTCTCTCTAGAATTTCAAGCATTCTTAGTTCAAAAATTCAAGAACTTTCTTTGTTCTTGAGAGTTCTTGAGCGAAACCACTAAACCACTCCCAATACCACCCAACGATCCTTAAAGTAGTTTAGTCAAAATTAGGAAGTTGTTTCTAGGAAAAGGAACGCAAATCTTTTCCTTTCGAAGCAATCCGAGGGCCGTTACGCCGCCGAAATCAAACCAACGTCCACATCCACCGCCTAGGAGAACGGTAGTGATCCTTACCTATTTTTCAAGTCCTTACTTTATTTTCGATAAGTAGTTTAAGTTTTGCTACTTGAATCTCTACTTATTTTTCCTAAAGTTCAAAAAGTTACTTGATCATAGATGAAAAAGTAAAAATGCATGATTATGTCGTTTATGGAATTCAAGCATGCTATGTTGATTAAATGATCTTGTTGTACTATTTCGAAGCTTGATTGAATGCATGTTGTATGTAAAGTCTCACACGCGGAGTCTTGCATGAGAACGAGACACTAAAACCGAGAAAAGTGAAGACATGGCACCTAGGGTGTATTTAACAAAGAAGTTGTGTTTTCCCAGTTGGAAAATATTTTCGAAACTACGTAATGACCATCTCGAGGGTATTACGTGAGTGTGTGTGTGTTCCAATGGAAATCCGGAATAGCGGAACCATTGTGAGGTTGTGTGTGTTCCCATGGGAAACCGGACCGGCGGAACCATGGTGAGGTATAGCTTGGTTATCCACGGAGAGGAGCCAATGCAAATGTGTGCCAATGGGAACCCGGCGCGGCGGAACCATTGTGAGGATACTCGGGAACCCGGCGCGGCGGAACCGAGGTTGGGTGAGTTAAAGAGGTGTTTTTGAAAAGGGTATTAACGACATGGTTCACGATGAGTCGACACCAATGGAAATCATAAAGCAATTGTTAGCGCTATTGTCTTTTATCACTGCTTATGTACTTATCATGTGGAAATCGATGCTAGTATTAGGATTATACTACTGAGCCTTCGTAGCTCATGGTGTTGCCTTGTGGTGACCCTGGCATATTATATGGGTGGCGACGCCGGTATAATATGTCAGATTTGATAGACGGACAGGACGAATTATTCACCTTGGAGGCGTTCGAAGCCGAGGAGCTGGAGAAGCAAGAAGAACTGTAGTTAGGAACCCTAGATCTCTCTGTTATGTAAATATAAGTACCTTTGGTAAGGTTTATGATGTAATAACGAGCTGGACTCGCTTCGTTTTTATAATAAAATGTTTTATTTAACGTACCCAAAATTCGGGGCGTTACAACTTGGTATCAGAGCTTTAGGTTCAAAACCTCGGCCATGGGTAGAATGGGTAGAACCTTAAGCTAGTTTTGACCGTTGCACAAACGTGACTTCGAGTTTAAGTTTACCGTCCCAAATTGGGTGGAATTCTGTCAAAACAATCTTCGGATTGAAGCAAGGCGCGGAAATTGGCAGTACCGTCGAGCTGGGAATTCCCGAACAATTGGATGATGACTTAAATCAAGGATCGAATGTGGAACTTAGAATCTCGAAAAATATTTTTTGTATTAGTAGGCCTTTGCCGAAAAAAAAAAAATGTTGCTAATTGAGCAAATTTTATTTACTAGTTCGTGGAGGAGCCGTTCTTGAGTAAATATTTTAAATTGGGGACGAGAGTGGGACCCGAGCACCGAGTGGGTACCCGGGCATAGCCCATTAGGCCGGCACACCACACTCCCCCCTAAACTTCAAATTTCAAATTTTAACCTCCAAAAGATTCAAATTTCAATTTTCAAACTTCAAACATTTTCCCTCCTCCACTCACCTTTTCGGCACCTATATATACCCCACTTCCACTTTCATTTCTTCACCTCTCTCATCATCTTAAAAACTCCTCCAAAACCGAGACCCCTTGTACCGAGCCATGGCAACCCGACGACGAGGATTCCCGGAAGACGCCTTGATCCGAGACATCGAGCGGACCGAAATTCGCTTGATCATCCAAAGCCTTTGGTTGCAACTCTTCGCCTTCATCATATTTTGTGGAGTGCTCACCATAGCCATGCCACGGTGGTTCGCCGTGAATAACCGTGCCAACACCTTTTGGTATTGGGCTCTCGTCGTAGCCGCCGCACTCGCCGCGATCATAAAGGAGTACGAACGCCGGTTGCGCCAAGCTTTCAACGAAAGATGGTAGAGGAGGGCGAGACCGAAACCAAGGACGCCAATTCGGCATATCTTCGGCCGATCTAGTAACCGTTGTAGTCCTTCGGGGTGTAGAATGTCGAAGATTAGGATCGTTTCAACTTGTATTAGGAAAAGTCTCGTGTTTTTTACTTGCCTTTTGTAGTAAAACTATATGCTTTATGATTGTATCTCTCTTTGATCTATGAAAAACATGCTTTATTTTTTATTTTTTTAAAGAGTACCGTTGCATACTATTTGTTAAAATTACTTTTGGTCCTTAGAAGGAAGCACCTTTTACAAAAAAAATTGATTTGGTAGACTAAACCGCCCCTTTTCGATTTTCACTCATAGATGGCAAATCGACGCAATGGATTAGGACACGATAACGGAGGACCCTCTAACGCGAACCCCGACCTAACCCAAGTCATGCAAGCCTTCGTAGCCACCCTAAACGGCAACCGCCAGAACCACAACCAGGATGACGGACCTATGACCCAAACTCGAGCAATGAATGAGTTCTGCAAACGTTGACCCCCGACCTTCAATGGAGATACCAACCCTACCGTAGCTGAAGCATGGCTGAAGGAAGTCAAGGTGATCATGGACACCTTGGAAATCACCCGTAATGGAGATCGGGTAGCCTTAGCCACATACCAGCTAAAAGGAGAAGCCCGCTACTGGTGGGAGTTGATGGAGGCAACACATAACGTAGCCGCCATGACCTTTGCTGAATTCGAGACCTTGTTTCTCGACAAGTATTTCCCCACGCCAATTCGTTTGGCCAAGGAACAAGAATTCAACAACCTGAAACAAGGAACTATGACCGTTACTCAGTATGCGGCCAAGTTTGAGGAACTATCCCGCTATGCCCCGGATGCTGTAGCAACCGAGGACAAGAAGGCGAGGAGGTTCGAATGGGGGCTGACGACAGCTAGAAGTGCTGTGGTAGCTCAAGCCTTCACCACCTATTCTGGTGTGGTGAAGTGCGCTCTTCGACTGGAGTGTGAGGAAAACGACTTCAAGAACCGCTGGAGGAAGGCAACAGGCAATGCTGGTGGACCAATCCGTACCCAGACATCCCATGGCAATCATGGACCCTACCCTACCAAACCTTCTAGCCCGTTTCAAGGCGACCAGCCCTGGAAGACTGCTTCCGCCAAAAACGGTGAAACGCGGAGAGGCAATCGGGACCTGGCGACAGTTAGATGCTACAACTGTCAGGCTATGGGCCACATTAGGCGCAACTGCCCGCAGCCCTAGAGGAGGAGGGATGGAACCCTTGAGAATCAGGAAGCTCAACAAACTAAGCAAGCCGACTTTGTGAAGCAAAACCTCGGCGGCCCATCGCAGCAGCAGAATGGGCAGAATAAGGGAAAACAGCCCATGGGAAACTAGCAAAGCACTGGAGGGCGTATTTTCGCGCTGCGGACTGAGGAACAAGAGGAGCCGTAGAATAGGATCCTTAGTTCCCTTTTGTTATCTATTTTGTAATTTCGAATGCTCTTACAAGGGCTATGTTGTAATAGTGAGCAATGACTCACTTTATTCTATAATAAATTGACCTACGATCGACATGGTGGATTTCGACGAGCGGATTGGCCATCATAGACTGCCATGAGAAGATAGCGATAGCCCATACCCTAGGAGGGACTCGTGTCCTTTTAAGGGGGATAGTCGATCGGTCTAGCGACCTAGCCTAATCTGTACTTGCGAGCCAATTTCGGGGACGAAATTGTTTTAAGGGGGATAGATTGTAACGACCCTGATTTTCGGTCGTTAATAATTTCGTTAAATATTTGAATTTTTATTGATTACTTGAATTTGCTTTGATTTACTTTTAAAATCCTATAATTTGTCGTGATTACATTTTTGCCCCTTGAATTTATTTCTTATTCAAGTTATTTATTTAAATTGGTTATATTGCTTAATTTCCGATAGTTTGTCATAACTGCAATTTAGCCCTTGAACTATCGTTTCTTTGCACTTTAGCCCACTTAGCAAGCCTAACTAGCTTGTGACTATCCGGTTGGAGTAATCGAACCAGGATGTCACCTAGTTACCGCAAAATGACCGTTTTACCCCTCATTGGAACTTTTGACCCTTTTGAACCCTAGACTTATAATTTTAATATTTTTTTTCCTTTTTCAAATTGGTTATATTCTTTGTCCATTGGACAATAATGGTTAGGGAAACTATTACCCATTGGATAATAGAATCCCATTTGTTTATATTAAAAGTATACTTACTTTAAAGTACTTTTTCATTATTTTAGTATTAAAAGTGACCTAATAACTATTATCCATTGGATAATAGAAGTTAGAGGAATTTTTACCCATTGGATAAAAGGGTGAATCTTTCAAAGTACCATGGGATTATTAAACTAATCCTTTTCTTAAGCCCATGTGACAAAGTACTTAATACTTTAATTAAAAAGTACATGGTACTAATATTCTCAAAGTACCCTTTTTTATTCTTTAATGGGGATTCTAACCACCAATTGTACATGAGTATATATGTGTATATATATATATTAGTACTTAGATGGTTAGAATATTACCTAAAGTACCCTATGCCTATTTATTAGTTGGTGGGCAAATCCTAGACTTTTAGACCTATGTTGATCTTAACTACCAAAGAAAACTACTTTTTTATTTCTTCTCTTGCAATATAGCACATGCATGTATATATAGTGTACTTAGCAAGAGAGTGAGAGGGAGAGAGAGGAGAGAGATCCGTGAGAGAGAGAGAGAGAGAGGGAGGGGGCCGGTTGGGAGAGAGATGGGGAGGAAGATTTGTTGTGTACTTGGCATTGAATCACCAATGTACTTCCAATCTTTGAGATTTATATTCTTCCAAGCCAAATCTTAACTCCATTGTACTCCTTTGTACACCTTTCAATGGTTTAAACCCTTGGATCTTGTACCAATCTCATCTCCACCACAAATTAGTTCCAAGAATCAAATCTAGTACAAGCATAGCCATGCAAGCCTAGAGTTAGGCCATTAATCTTCCATGTGAACATGATTTTATTGGATTAGAAAATTTGAGGATTGGAGAGAGAGAGGGGGCTGGCCATTATGAGGGGAGGGGGAGCCTTTGCCTATAAATAGAGGCTCATTCTACACTTGAAGCTCACACCTCAAACCAAAGCTCTTCCTTCTCTCTAGAATTTCAAGCATTCTTAGTTCAAAAATTCAAGAACTTTCTTTGTTCTTGAGAGTTCTTGAGCGAAACCACTAAACCACTCCCAATACCACCCAACGATCCTTAAAGTAGTTTAGTCAAAATTAGGAAGTTGTTTCTAGGAAAAGGAACGCAAATCTTTTCCTTTCGAAGCAATCCGAGGGCCGTTACGCCGCCGAAATCAAACCAACGTCCACATCCACCGCCTAGGAGAACGGTAGTGATCCTTACCTATTTTTCAAGTCCTTACTTTATTTTCGATAAGTAGTTTAAGTTTTGCTACTTGAATCTCTACTTATTTTTCCTAAAGTTCAAAAAGTTACTTGATCATAGATGAAAAAGTAAAAATGCATGATTATGTCGTTTATGGAATTCAAGCATGCTATGTTGATTAAATGATCTTGTTGTACTATTTCGAAGCTTGATTGAATGCATGTTGTATGTAAAGTCTCACACGCGGAGTCTTGCATGAGAACGAGACACTAAAACCGAGAAAAGTGAAGACATGGCACCTAGGGTGTATTTAACAAAGAAGTTGTGTTTTCCCAGTTGGAAAATATTTTCGAAACTACGTAATGACCATCTCGAGGGTATTACGTGAGTGTGTGTGTGTTCCAATGGAAATCCGGAATAGCGGAACCATTGTGAGGTTGTGTGTGTTCCCATGGGAAACCGGACCGGCGGAACCATGGTGAGGTATAGCTTGGTTATCCACGGAGAGGAGCCAATGCAAATGTGTGCCAATGGGAACCCGGCGCGGCGGAACCATTGTGAGGATACTCGGGAACCCGGCGCGGCGGAACCGAGGTTGGGTGAGTTAAAGAGGTGTTTTTGAAAAGGGTATTAACGACATGGTTCACGATGAGTCGACACCAATGGAAATCATAAAGCAATTGTTAGCGCTATTGTCTTTTATCACTGCTTATGTACTTATCATGTGGAAATCGATGCTAGTATTAGGATTATACTACTGAGCTTTCGTAGCTCATGGTGTTGCCTTGTGGTGACCCTGGCATATTATATGGGTGGCGACGCCGGTATAATATGTCAGATTTGATAGACGGACAGGACGAATTATTCACCTTGGAGGCGTTCGAAGCCGAGGAGCTGGAGAAGCAAGAAGAACTGTAGTTAGGAACCCTAGATCTCTCTGTTATGTAAATATAAGTACCTTTGGTAAGGTTTATGATGTAATAACGAGCTGGACTCGCTTCGTTTTTATAATAAAATGTTTTATTTAACGTACCCAAAATTCGGGGCGTTACAACTTGGTATCAGAGCTTTAGGTTCAAAACCTCGGCCATGGGTAGAATGGGTAGAACCTTAAGCTAGTTTTGACCGTTGCACAAACGTGACTTCGAGTTTAAGTTTACCGTCCCAAATTGGGTGGAATTCTGTCAAAACAATCTTCGGATTGAAGCAAGGCGCGGAAATTGGCAGTACCGCCGAGCTGGGAATTCCCGAACAATTGGATAATGACTTAAATCAAGGATCGAATGTGGAACTTAGAATCTCGAAAAATATTTTTTGTATTAGTAGGCCTTTGCCGAAAAAAAAAAATGTTGCTAATTGAGCAAATTTTATTTACTAGTTCGTGGAGGAGCCGTTCTTGAGTAAATATTTTAAATTGGGGACGAGAGTGGGACCCGAGCACCGAGTGGGTACCCGGGCATAGCCCATTAGGCCTGCACACCACACTCCCCCCTAAACTTCAAATTTCAAATTTTAACCTCCAAAAGATTCAAATTTCAATTTTCAAACTTCAAACATTTTCCCTCCTCCACTCACCTTTTCGGCACCTATATATACCCCACCTCCACTTTCATTTCTTCACCTCTCTCATCATCTTAAAAACTCCTCCAAAACCGAGACCCCTTGTACCGAGCCATGGCAACCCGACGACGAGGATTCCCGGAAGACGCCTTGATCCGAGACATCGAGCGGACCGAAATTCGCTTGATCATCCAAAGCCTTTGGTTGCAACTCTTCGCCTTCATCATATTTTGTGGAGTGCTCACCATAGCCATGCCACGGTGGTTCGCCGTGAATAACCGTGCCAACACCTTTTGGTATTGGGCTCTCGTCGTAGCCGCCGCACTCGCCGCGATCATAAAGGAGTACGAACGCCGGTTGCGCCAAGCTTTCAACGAAAGATGGTAGAGGAGGGCGAGACCGAAACCAAGGACGCCAATTCGGCATATCTTCGGCCGATCTAGTAACCGTTGTAGTCCTTCGGGGTGTAGAATGTCGAAGATTAGGATCGTTTCAACTTGTATTAGGAAAAGTCTCGTGTTTTTACTTGCCTTTTGTAGTAAAACTATATGCTTTATGATTGTATCTCTCTTTGATCTATGAAAAACATGCTTTATTTTTTATTTTTTTAAAGAGTACCGTTGCATACTATTTGTTAAAATTACTTTTGGTCCTTAGAAGGAAGCACCTTTTACAAAAAAAATTGATTTGGTAGACTAAACCGCCCCTTTTCGATTTTCACTCATAGATGGCAAATCGACGCAATGGATTAGGACACGATAACGGAGGACCCTCTAACGCGAACCCCGACCTAACCCAAGTCATGCAAGCCTTCGTAGCCACCCTAAACGGCAACCGCCAGAACCACAACCAGGATGACGGACCTATGACCCAAACTCGAGCAATGAATGAGTTCTGCAAACGTTGACCCCCGACCTTCAATGGAGATACCAACCCTACCGTAGCTGAAGCATGGCTGAAGGAAGTCAAGGTGATCATGGACACCTTGGAAATCACCCGTAATGGAGATCGGGTAGCCTTAGCCACATACCAGCTAAAAGGAGAAGCCCGCTACTGGTGGGAGTTGATGGAGGCAACACATAACGTAGCCGCCATGACCTTTGCTGAATTCGAGACCTTGTTTCTCGACAAGTATTTCCCCACGCCAATTCGTTTGGCCAAGGAACAAGAATTCAACAACCTGAAACAAGGAACTATGACCGTTACTCAGTATGCGGCCAAGTTTGAGGAACTATCCCGCTATGCCCCGGATGCTGTAGCAACCGAGGACAAGAAGGCGAGGAGGTTCGAATGGGGGCTGACGACAGCTAGAAGTGCTGTGGTAGCTCAAGCCTTCACCACCTATTCTGGTGTGGTGAAGTGCGCTCTTCGACTGGAGTGTGAGGAAAACGACTTCAAGAACCGCTGGAGGAAGGCAACAGGCAATGCTGGTGGACCAATCCGTACCCAGACATCCCATGGCAATCATGGACCCTACCCTACCAAACCTTCTAGCCCGTTTCAAGGCGACCAGCCCTGGAAGACTGCTTCCGCCAAAAACGGTGAAACGCGGAGAGGCAATCGGGACCTGGCGACAGTTAGATGCTACAACTGTCAGGCTATGGGCCACATTAGGCGCAACTGCCCGCAGCCCTAGAGGAGGAGGGATGGAACCCTTGAGAATCAGGAAGCTCAACAAACTAAGCAAGCCGACTTTGTGAAGCAAAACCTCGGCGGCCCATCGCAGCAGCAGAATGGGCAGAATAAGGGAAAGCAGCCCATGGGAAACTAGCAAAGCACTGGAGGGCGTATTTTCGCGCTGCGGACTGAGGAACAAGAGGAGCCGTAGAATAGGATCCTTAGTTCCCTTTTGTTATCTATTTTGTAATTTCGAATGCTCTTACAAGGGCTATGTTGTAATAGTGAGCAATGACTCACTTTATTCTATAATAAATTGACCTACGATCGACATGGTGGATTTCGACGAGCGGATTGGCCATCATAGACTGCCATGAGAAGATAGCGATAGCCCATACCCTAGGAGGGACTCGTGTCCTTTTAAGGGGGATAGTCGATCGGTCTAGCGACCTAGCCTAATCTGTACTTGCGAGCCAATTTCGGGGACGAAATTGTTTTAAGGGGGATAGATTGTAACGACCCTGATTTTCGGTCGTTAATAATTTCGTTAAATATTTGAATTTTTATTGATTACTTGAATTTGCTTTGATTTACTTTTAAAATCCTATAATTTGTCGTGATTACATTTTTGCCCCTTGAATTTATTTCTTATTCAAGTTATTTATTTAAATTGGTTATATTGCTTAATTTCCGATAGTTTGTCATAACTGCAATTTAGCCCTTGAACTATCGTTTCTTTGCACTTTAGCCCACTTAGCAAGCCTAACTAGCTTGTGACTATCCGGTTGGAGTAATCGAACCAGGATGTCACCTAGTTACCGCAAAATGACCGTTTTACCCCTCATTGGAACTTTTGACCCTTTTGAACCCTAGACTTATAATTTTAATATTTTTTTTCCTTTTTCAAATTGGTTATATTCTTTGTCCATTGGACAATAATGGTTAGGGAAACTATTACCCATTGGATAATAGAATCCCATTTGTTTATATTAAAAGTATACTTACTTTAAAGTACTTTTTCATTATTTTAGTATTAAAAGTGACCTAATAACTATTATCCATTGGATAATAGAAGTTAGAGGAATTTTTACCCATTGGATAAAAGGGTGAATCTTTCAAAGTACCATGGGATTATTAAACTAATCCTTTTCTTAAGCCCATGTGACAAAGTACTTAATACTTTAATTAAAAAGTACATGGTACTAATATTCTCAAAGTACCCTTTTTTATTCTTTAATGGGGATTCTAACCACCAATTGTACATGAGTATATATGTGTATATATATATATTAGTACTTAGATGGTTAGAATATTACCTAAAGTACCCTATGCCTATTTATTAGTTGGTGGGCAAATCCTAGACTTTTAGACCTATGTTGATCTTAACTACCAAAGAAAACTACTTTTTTATTTCTTCTCTTGCAATATAGCACATGCATGTATATATAGTGTACTTAGCAAGAGAGTGAGAGGGAGAGAGAGGAGAGAGATCCGTGAGAGAGAGAGAGAGAGGGAGGGGGCCGGTTGGGAGAGAGATGGGAGGAAGATTTGTTGTGTACTTGGCATTGAATCACCAATGTACTTCCAATCTTTGAGATTTATATTCTTCCAAGCCAAATCTTAACTCCATTGTACTCCTTTGTACACCTTTCAATGGTTTAAACCCTTGGATCTTGTACCAATCTCATCTCCACCACAAATTAGTTCCAAGAATCAAATCTAGTACAAGCATAGCCATGCAAGCCTAGAGTTAGGCCATTAATCTTCCATGTGAACATGATTTTATTGGATTAGAAAATTTGAGGATTGGAGAGAGAGAGGGGGCTGGCCATTATGAGGGGAGGGGGAGCCTTTGCCTATAAATAGAGGCTCATTCTACACTTGAAGCTCACACCTCAAACCAAAGCTCTTCCTTCTCTCTAGAATTTCAAGCATTCTTAGTTCAAAAATTCAAGAACTTTCTTTGTTCTTGAGAGTTCTTGAGCGAAACCACTAAACCACTCCCAATACCACCCAACGATCCTTAAAGTAGTTTAGTCAAAATTAGGAAGTTGTTTCTAGGAAAAGGAACGCAAATCTTTTCCTTTCGAAGCAATCCGAGGGCCGTTACGCCGCCGAAATCAAACCAACGTCCACATCCACCGCCTAGGAGAACGGTAGTGATCCTTACCTATTTTTCAAGTCCTTACTTTATTTTCGATAAGTAGTTTAAGTTTTGCTACTTGAATCTCTACTTATTTTTCCTAAAGTTCAAAAAGTTACTTGATCATAGATGAAAAAGTAAAAATGCATGATTATGTCGTTTATGGAATTCAAGCATGCTATGTTGATTAAATGATCTTGTTGTACTATTTCGAAGCTTGATTGAATGCATGTTGTATGTGAAGTCTCACACGCGGAGTCTTGCATGAGAACGAGACACTAAAACCGAGAAAAGTGGAAACATGGCACCTAGGGTGTATTTAACAAAGAAGTTGTGTTTTCCCGGTTGGAAAATATTTTCGAAACTACGTAATGACCATCTCGAGGGTATTACGTGAGTGTGTGTGTGTTCCAATGGAAATCCGGAATAGCGGAACCATTGTGAGGTTGTGTGTGTTCCCATGGGAAACCGGACCGGCGGAACCATGGTGAGGTATAGCTTGGTTATCCACGGAGAGGAGCCAATGCAAATGTGTGCCAATGGGAACTCGGCGCGGCGGAACCATTGTGAGGATACTCGGAAACCCGGCGCGGCGGAACCGAGGTTGGGTGAGTTAAAGAGGTGTTTTGAAAAGGGTATTAACGACATGGTTCACGATGAGTCGACACCAACGGAAATCATAAAGCAATTGTTAGCGCTATTGTCTTTTATCACTGCTTATGTACTTATCATGTGGAAATCGATGCTAGTATTAGGATTATACTACTGAGCCTTCGTAGCTCATGGTGTTGCCTTGTGGTGACCCTGGCATATTATATGGGTGGCGACGCCGGTATAATATGTCAGATTTGATAGACGGACAGGACGAACTATTCACCTTGGAGCCGTTCGAAGCCGAGGAGCTGGAGAAGCAAGAAGAACTGTAGTTAGGAACCCTAGATCCCTCTGTTATGTAAATATAAGTACCTTTGGTAAGGTTTATGATGTAATAACGAGCTGGACTCGCTTCGTTTTTATAATAAAATATTTTATTTAACGTACCCAAAATTCGGGGCGTTACAACGGCGCTCAATTTCGATCTTCGACAATTGCAAGCTATCAATTTCGCGGCGAATTCAAGACGCTTCGGGTCCATTCGTCTCCATGGCTCTTCTCTGCAAGGACTGTGGAAGTTCGCATGGTTTTGGAATAGTGAACTAAGATCATGATAAACCCTAAATGAGAATCCATTTGGGTCTTCCTCCTCCTAAACGGGATAAACCCTAAACAATGGAGGCCAAACCCATTTTTCTTTTACAGAAAATCCATTTGGGTCATCCTCGGATTATATGGTAAAGACCCAACAACAACAATAGTAGCAGCATGGTAATGCTCTATTTCCTTTGATTCAATCAAACCCACAAAGAACGGCCATAAAAGCAAAGGAATCATCATGTGGTTGTCCCAATAAATGAGAAGATCTGCAGCAGAATAATGCAGAAAAGAAGGTCTTTCCACCACCAGCTTCTGCAAATCTAGCTGTGGCCACCAACAGCTCTCAGAAAAGCTGAGAGAGAGAGAGAGAAAGGCATTTTTGTCCGAAAAAAAGCCCAAATTACTGACATGTGACCTTCTGGCAAACGATTCTAAGACAGAAGAGTATTACTTGGGTAACGGGAATAGTTGAAGAGGTCTTCATGAGCGCTTTTAAATGTGAGGGGGTGTTTATGATAAAAAGTGATAGTTAATGGGGTGTTTATGTACTTTCACCTGTATTATATTCTTAATATTTCTTTTGACATTTTGGAAAGGAGTTTTATATATTCTGGAAACGAAAATTCTAACTCCACACTCACTCACACACCCAATTACACACCCCGCACACAATAGAGGTGGGGCCCACACACACTGAGTGTGTAATGTGTGCGGGCTCCACTCCTATTGTGAGTGAGGGTGTGTGTTTGGGTGTGGAGGTAGAATGATTATTCCGGAAATTACGTCTCTTCTTGGTCAATAAGATCATGTGCACATGATTTCTTGATCATTGACACAAGCCAAACCTCTTTTTTGGAGGCCACGAAAGCTTATATTTTCTCTATTACATGTACATTACATTCAATTATAGAGTTTTTTTTTTCATTTTTTTACTCAAGTGTCTAACTGAGCATATTTATTTAATTATAGAGTTCTTAATCCAAAAACGGTTAACATCTAATCTGCTCGGCCAACAAAGGTTAACATCGAATCTTATTTGTGGAATCAAATCCGCGTGGTCACCACCAATAATATCAAATGATACATTATAACCTCACAATAGTATATATACATATTACAAATTTACAATAATAGCAAGTGTATAACATGGTCCCCTAGCTAGTGACATATTTGCGTTCCCTAAGGGCCGTTTGGTTGCTGGAAAGTTTTAAAAGGAAGTAGTAAGATTTGTCTAACTTTATTATATCGATCTTTAATGTGTTTCTTTATTTTTGATCTGGTATCTTTAATAAATTTGTTCGGTAGGGAAAAAAAATAGTAAGACATGTTCTAATGTTTTCACTACAATTAGTTTTTGAGATTAAACTATTAGTAAAAAACGAAATTTTAGTACAATTTTTTGAACTCAGGAAGTTCAAATCAACCACCTAAAGCCTAGTAAAGTCGGCCCTGCATGCCTGTAGTCTATGTTTGGATAACCAGAATTTTGAGTATAATTAAATAGGATTATCATTATTGAAAATCAAATTTCTTTGAATTTTCTTGAGTAGGAATATGAATATTATTACTACAAATCAAATTCCTAGAGATTTAATACCTAGAGTAATTTCATTTCAGTATTTGAATCAATTCTCTTGTGTAGAAAACAATTATTTTGGAAATTTATCAAAATAAATTATCACGGGGTAAAGTGGGGATTATACTCTCTCAAAAAACCCTAGCTGACTTTCTTCCTTCCCCTCTCACGTCTTAGGGTTTTCACCACCCTTACGCAGTGACGAGAGGGGAGGGTTTTACCCTTGATAGTTATGTTCTTCTTTCTCCATAGTAATGGTTTCTTCGCTTTCAATAACTCCTCCTTCTCTATGAGGATTTTTTCTCTCTTTTAGATCTGAGAGTTTTCTTAGGGTTAATCCCTCTTTTCTTTTTTCTCTCGACTTCCCTCTTCATCGCTAATTCTGTCATAAATCGTCTTCCATTGTTGCCAACTCGTGGTCGCCGATGGGTCGGCAATTATGGTTTTGGTTCTGGTTAGCATCTCGAGGTCGTCAGAGATCCATGATTTAGTGGTCATGGCCGTAGTGTGTCTACCAATGACAGATTAGGATGGTTTGTGATGTTACGGGATTTAATCATTTTTTTAATTTTTTTTTCCTATTGAATTTCAATCGAAGCTTGTGGTAAAGTGCGTGTTTTTTGGCTGGAAAAGATTTCTTTGGTTTGGGTATAGTTATTGGGCTAAGTCGCCGCCTTTGTGATTACTTCGTTCGTTGTCTAGGGACGGACGAGTCTTTTATTTGATGTATTTTGATTGAGATTAATAATATCATCTGTTATCATTTTGACCAAAAAAAAAAAGAAAGAGGTAGGAATTAAATTCTCATTTGATGTGGGAATATGATTCCTAATTGATTATGTCATCAGCAATCACATTTCTATTCTTGTCTCTCCCAAACATAGGAATCATAAAAGTATGGCATCAGATTTCCTGTTTCCATCTGTTCCAAACGTCGGCATCATGGAAATAAGGCATCACATTCCTATTTCTCAAAATTCCCGCTATCCAAACGGAGCCCTAAGACGTAGTACTTGAACAATGTGCAAAAACATTACAAATTCAATCCACTTGATCTTCGGCTTATGGTAATCAAACACTAGAAAACTCCTTTAGTACCAGACTCATCGTCTCTCTAGTACTTCCTAGCCCTAACAGCCTCCCTCCTTCCCCCTAGGGTTTTCACCCTATGATGTGTGGCAGGAGGGGGGCATTCTCCATTATTTTTTCTTTTGCCTCCCATTTCACATCTTCGTCGACCTCCTTCGCCGTCCTCTTTTCACTGCCTCCTCTCTATCTCGCCTCTGATAAGCCTTAAATCATGTAAACATTTGGGCTTATCTCCCTCCATTTTGCCGCGCTTGCATGCATTTTCGCTCGTTTGGATTTGATATTGCACGCAAGTTGTGTTTTTGTTAATTGATAGGAATTGGAGCAAAAAGGGGGCGCTTTCAAGGTCTTCAACGACCCCGGAGGAACTCAGATGTGCACTACCATGTGAGAAACCTCGAGAAGTCATTCCGAGCCCCAAACGAAGTGTCCAAAGCAATGGAGGAAGACTTGGAGGATCCCGAAGGCTGAAAGCTGCAACAAAAGCTAGTTGCACAACCCAGGAACCACCGGGATCGATCCCCCACTCCCCAGGGATCGATCCCCCTTGTTTCCCAGTCGATTCAGAGGCTTCCAGGATCGATCCCCCACTCTTGCGCGAACATTTTAATGTAAATATTTTATAAATGGGGTATATATCAGCCTCAGCTTGTTTCTAGGGCATTGAATTTTCTGCATTTTCTCTCTCTACCTCCATTTAAGCTAGCTCCCACCTCTCTCCTCATTCATGTCTTGAGGTGGGATTTTAGGTACGTTCTATTCACTTTCGAAGCTTTTTGCCTTCATTAAAGTTGTAAGGAATTCTCTCATCTTTTAGGATCTTGTGTTTATTTCAAGTTTAATCAATGTTTAGTATTTCCCTTATCTTTACCCTTGCTCATTTCATGTCTTCTTTTGATATGTGTGAGTAGTGTAGTGAGGCTAGATTGTGGGATGGTTAGCATCCTGTAACCAAGGGTAATTCTTGCTCTTCTCTCGAAAACCTTCGTTTTCTAGCTTAAGCATGTATTAGGGTTAATTTTATGTATCAAAACTTAGAGGTGTTAATCTTCTTGATCAAATGTAGGCAAGGGTTAAGCTACTTGCCACATTTGATGCTTGGAGCTATGTCCCCCCATGTGTTTGTTTCAATGTCTCAAAAGAACCTTAAACATGCTTAACATCCTTGTAAAAAGAGAAGAATCAAGCTTACTTTTGTGTTATGGGTGTTAACTATCCCTAAATCGAGTCTTTAGTTTAACCTCCAGTTAAAAAGCAGTAGTTAGGTTAAGTAGCCAGTTAACTAAATTCTTCAGTTGGCCGTCTCAACGCCAAAGCTTGGTTGGCGGTCCTAACACTAAAATCTCTATACAAGCTAATCTCTGAATAAAGTTATGGATGTGCTCCCTGTGGATTCGACCCCGGACTTCTGGGTATTATTATGCTTTCAATCGACTTAGCCCTACGCTTAGGGTATTATTATTTCGGCACACATTACGGTCGCAAGCAGCCTCCCTCTAGCCGCCTCCATCGCTGCCATTGAATTAATAGATCCTCATGTGTGACCTCTTCCGCCTCCATTACTTCGACTGGCTCGAATCCGTCCGCAGCGGAGACCCGTCCAAAATCCAGTCGCGATGCCTTGCTATAAATGTTTTGGCAACCAGTTGGGTTGCAAAGTCCAAAGTCAAGAGGTTGGAGAACAGGGTCCGATCTAGAGTTGATTTGGAGAAGGTAAGGTTGGGTTGTCTGATCTGGCACCGCCAGTGGTTTCTTTTTTCTTTCTAGTTTTCTGCTGTGATGTCCCGCTTGCAGGTGTTTCTTTCCTTCGGGGGTCTTCCTAACCCTTTTGGATATAGTGTGTTTTTCTTTCTTTGATATTGGTGGTGTTAGTTTTGTGTGAAGTATTGTACCTCAGTGGTCTTTGTAAGGAGTTTGGAATGTAGACTTTTCCTCGTTGAAGTCTATTCGTCTGGTTGGTTATTCTCTCATTGTTCAATGAAGAATATATATGCCATTTGATGTTCTCTTTTGACTACCAATGAAATTTCTAAACTTTTGAAAAAAGAAAAAATAAAATAAAGAAGCTGAGCCCTAAGGTCAACTCCACAACATTGTATGGTTTTAAGGATGTTGAGGCAACAAGCACCCAATAAGTTTCCACCAAAACGGTAACAAATTTGGGGAATTGGAATTTATTAAGGGGCGTTGGAGGTATCGCCATTCCTTGAACGGCAAATAATGTCAAATAATTTTTAGTTGATGAAGAAGTATATCGCTTATAATTAACCACCTCATGCAGCTCATCACCCAGGTCCACAGCCAACTTGCAAATTAAAAAAGCATCAGAAATATAAAGAAAATGAAAGTGGAAAGAAAGAAAGAAAAACCTCGTACTCGTAGATTATGTTATCATGAGTTGAGTTTTGCTCACCCTCTACTTAAGAGGGTTAACATTATCCTCCTCCTTATTGGTTGAAATGATGTAGACTCCCTCACAAAGTGATATCATGCTTACCAAAAAGTGTATTGCATGGTAAGCATGACATCACTTTATAGTGAGATCTACATCATTTCAACCAATAAGAATGAGTGTAATGTTCACCCTCTTTTAAAGAGAGTGAACAAAATTGCACTCTGTTATCATCGAACCATTTTTTTGAGTAAATTAAGGATGTGGAGAGAGAGAGGAGTGCATTAAACAAATAATGATGCACTGGTATGAGTGATAAATATTAACAGATAGGCCCTACTAGTGGACAAATGGATTGATTTCTCAGGATTAATCTAGATTTGTGTGAGCTAGTCCAGACATCTTATATATCAAAAAATAAATGAATATATACTAACTGATATAATGTGCTACAGTGCACAAACTAAATCTTATTTAGTGTGTACATATGGTATGCAGCACTTAAATCGTGTTTGTAAGTATATTTGTTGTATACATCGACAACAGCTGAAATTTTTATATTGAGGTTTGGCAAGTTTGTGGTGCTTCTTGGCTTCAGCTTTGTCCTAAAGGCTTGCTATCTTGAGTTTTGGATTATGTGTTTTGAGCTTAAGTTTTTGTAGGGCTGTAAACGAACCGAATCGAGCCGAACCCTGATAAGTTCGGCTCGGGTTCGTTAAGGTATGAGTTCGGCTCGGGTTCGGCTCGAGTTCGATTTGAGCCTAAACAGTTTGGCTTGAGTTCGGCTCGGTTGGGTTCGTTAAGGTACTAGTCTGGCTCGAGTTTGGCTCGGGTTCGGCTCGGTTAGGTTCGTTAAGGTACTAATTTGGCTCGAATCCGATTCGAACTTGAACATCTTTATCGAGTTTGGCTCGTTAAACACAAATGAATTGAGCCAAGCTGAATCTAAGCTCGAATTGAGCTTATTAAGACTCAGGTTTGATTCAGCTCAGCTCATTAAACTCAAGAGAACCCAAACTCTCTCATTGATCGTATAGAATTTGGGAGAAAAATAAGTATTGAATTATATATACAACCTTAAAAATTTTTATATTTACAAATAAACCTCTATTGAATTATTAATTAAATTTTAAGTATAGGTTCGCGAACCTAATCGAGCCGAATACCGTTAGGCTCAGGTTCGGCTCATTTACGGAACGAGCCTAGAATTGAGGTTCAGGTTCAGTTCGTTTAGCAGACGAATCGAACTCGAACGAGCTCTTACCGAATCGAGCCTCGAACAGTTCGCGAATGATTCAGTTCATTTACAGCCCTAGGTTTTTGCTTGTTTCGGTTGTTTCAGAGGTTGTTTCGGTTTTGGCTTTCTCTATGGTGTTATATGGTTGGCTCATTGCCTTCCTTTGGATTTGATTCTTGAGTGGTGTTTTGCCGGAGTACCCATGATACGTTAAATTTTTGTAATCGTTTTCAAAGATTTATAAAAAAAATTCTAATAAAAAAAAAAACAGCTGGACATAAACTAACTCATAATAACATCTCAAAACTATAACTCATAATAAAATGTGGGCCTAAAACTTAGTCGAATCGATGTGAGACCTAATTTTTGTTTTAATTTATGCATATGTTTCTACACAAATATTATGGACATAAAGGTGATTCTTCAAATGGTAACATATCCTATATATATATACTCGCAGGGTCGGTCTCGATATTTGGGTTGTCCAAGCCCGACTCCAAGCTTGGTTGCCCATATACTATTAAGTCAGTGAAAAACAAATAAAAAACATATAAGTAAAAAAAATCAATGTCACATTGTGATTTTAGCTTGAATTACATCAAAAAAGTTAAAAAAAAAAAAAATGTAACTCCGGTTATATTATTTTTTGATCAGTCCCGCTAATACGTGCTCCTGGGGCAATACTTTATGTGCAATAAATATACCCAAACCTATGAGTTGTGGTTATGGGTACTCACAAAGCATTATTTTTCACCACTTTTTTTCTAAACTACCCATAAATGTTTGTAATGCTTATTTTAATGACAACACCTACCCTCATTTCTTTTAAAAAATTCGGTAGGTGAAACGTTTTCATTTTACAAGGAATCGGTATTTTTTTTGGGTGGCTATGAGTAGATGAATTTTTTTTTTCCCAATCGGCTACAAAAAGATTACGTGCAAATAAAAAAATTAGGTAGGTCACAGGTGCATGTGTTCTACTGTTGTTCCAGTAACTAATTAATTTATTTCTTAATATTATTTAGACAATATAAATTTTAAAAAAATTATAAAAATAAAAACGAGGTAGATTTAATTAGAGAATGGGATGGGTACTACTCATTATATTGTTTTTTGAAACCAGATGCTTGCATAACTCAACTAATTCCGAAGCCCTGAAGTAAATGACTAGATAAACCCTTCAGTGGCACCGAAGTTTAGAGTTTTTGGTCTCTGACCAAATTGCTTATTTTTTTTGTTATATCCACTTGGCCAAATTCCTTGGGATTGGTTAATTCTACCCATTGTTCTCCTCCTCAACCTTACTAACAACGAATTTTATAACCTGTAAAAATCAGTTCATTACAAATAATTGCCCACCAATACATTCAATTGTAATTTACGTACCCACAAAAATTTCAATCAAAAATTATTTTAACATAACTGTATAAAGCAAACATAAAACATGGAGTAGTTAATAGTTATGAATTTTTATAACCAAACTACATAAGTAGTAATATATATAGAGATAGTAAAATTTGATATAGGGGTAGATTTGACCCTATTTTATACAACTACAATCATTAATGACAATAATTGGAGAACTCTTAATTTATCAATGTACGTCATTAATTATTCTTTCAAGTTAGAAGGGTGCATACCAACTTTTACCTCATTTAATACACTAAAGATAGGTACACTACCTTTTTACACTACATCTTATGTGGAGCCTATTTTGGGTCTCAGAAAAATCCAAAAAAATACTTATAAATTTTAAAATATTATTTTATGGGGTCCTGTAAATAATCAGCTTTAACGGATATTGGTAAATATCATTTCTAAATTTGTAGTGACGAAACTGCGCAGATGAATAATTTCATCCCTACGAATCAAGAAATAATACTTACTGATATCCATTGGAGCTAATTTTTTATAAGACCACATAAAACAATATTTTAAAATTTATGAATTTTTTTCTGATTTTTTATGAGACCCGAAATAGGCTCCATATGAAGTGTAGTGTAACTATGTAGTGTATGTAGCATCTCTCATTTAATATGCTTAAAGTTGTGCCCCAGGGGCGCCGGTTAGAATTGGCCTTTTTCGATTACCACTTAATCTATTTTGCATCTCTTGAAGTAAAATCTTCAATCAAGTTATTGTACTTTAGCTTAATGATGTACTCATTTTTAATTGAGATCATAACTGATCCACTTAATCTTTTTTGTGACATAGTAGTCCGAAGGTAAATTTTTATGTGACTTTGACTAAGGAAATGTCACGCCCTCGATTTTTAACATAAATATTAATAACATTTGATAATTAAAATCCTCACCGGAGTTACAATTAATAACCCAAAAGGTAATTCAGTCCCCAATTCCACAAAACTTGCCCAATAAATTACAGAGTTCCACAATAGAAAATACAATATCACGTTGTTTAATTCACAAAGATTGACAAGTATTCTCCAAAAAAAATAGCTTTAACCGGTAACAACAGCATGAACTCCAAGCATTCCATGACAATGACCTGCAATGTACCTGAAAATGATAGGTTGAGCTACACTAGCCCAGTAGAGAAATCTATACGCAAGTTATAAGAAAATATGTCGAGTTATGCAACTAAAGTGAATGAATATAGATAGATATGCCCAAGGGTTATATGGCTATCAACAAACAACTCACTATGGCCAAAGGATTCTAGACAATCCTATATACAACACCTATCATCTCACATGCCACACCAGTGCCACAAACATTCCCACATCAATCACAAATAATCAACATTTGGTTTCTCAACCGATTCATCACATCATGTGTGTTTCCACATTCATTCTCATTTCACAATCTTCCACATTTCCTCGTTTCATTTACAAATCTCTTTCCTCATTCTCATATGTCATCAAAATCTTTTGTCTTCCCAAATAGATACAATGTATAGAAATACGTGACCTATAGTGATCAAGCTCCGCTGATTCGAGCTTGAATAGCCGGAGTCCGTTGATTCTGTGCACGAATACCGGAAACCGTTAATTCGCTCAAGAATAGCCGGAGGATTTTAAATAGAAAAATTCTTTTCCCTTTCGAACAATCCAATTTAGTGAAAACCAATGTTTCTCTCTTTTTCCGATAATCTCATATCATAACATCCAAGGTTCTCTCATGTATCGCTCGTTTCCGGTCATCTCACTGAATGTCCATGGTGATACCCGTTCATTTGCGTGATTCCGGTTGTCTCACCGAATGTCCATGGTGATACCCGTAGTGTCAATTCCGGTCGTCTCACCACCTCGTGGTGATACCCGTAGTGTCCGTAACATCAAACAGTCATTCATATCTCATTATGCTACAAACCATCAACCATCACATACACCAACAAATAAATAAGCACACCCATTTCTATTAAGTACATCAACATAACCAACATCGCATTCTAAACTCATAAGTAACATTACGACTCGCTAACCACTAGCCTCTTTACTAGATTCTCATAGAACGAGAGCTCAAGGAGTTTAAAATGATCAACGAGATGAAATCACAAGGATACGAGTTACTAAGTTACCTTTCGGATCACTAGCCAAACTCACAACTACCCATCACGCTCACCACAATGCCTCATACAACCTACGGTACACCTAAACAACCTTATGGTTCATTTTCCATTTACGACGGTACTAAGATTACTTTTAACGAGTATTGCAAGGATTAAAACAATCAACGAATTATTGGAACCCAAGTAATCGAGTTTAGAATTGATTAGAATATGATTGGAGAGTGTTAGAAGTGATCGGGAGCCAATACAATCGACGAATGATCAATAAAGTTCAAGAACAGTTTTCTGAGACAAAGGTACCAATACCTCAAAAAGTAGGTATTGGTACAAAATCAATCCAGTGAGCAATCCGAATCAAGGTATCAATACCTCAAAAAGTAGGTATTGGTACTAAGGTATTGGTACTTCAAAAATTAGGTATTGATACCAAACGAATCCAGTAAGCAATCAGAACCAAGGTACCAATACCTCAAAAAGTAGGTATTGGTACCAATGCAGCATCAGGCGATTTTGCAGAAAAACTAAGAACGATCACAAACTCAAATTTCAACCAACTAAAGCACGATTTAGGCACATAATCATCATATAAACTCATAACGAGAGTAAGAAATCCCTACCTCAAGTCAATGATCGAAACCCACGCGATTTGAGCAAGCCCTAGACTCTGAAAACTTCAAAATCAACCAAATCTTCTCCTCCGAGCGAAACCCACGAAATTTCAAGCTCAACAACGAGAATGGATGTAGGATTGAAGGTTATTTGCCATGGGTTTTGAGTAATGTTTGAAGTTTTGAGTGTTGGAGAGGGAGAGATCGGGAGACAGAGAGAGAGTGAGATGGGAGAATTTGTTCTCCTACACACACACCTACACTTATATACTAGCACACAAACAAATCACACTTGCACTCCCTCAAATAGCGTTTCTAACACATTAACCCCAAATCAAACAAACTCAATAAATTTCAAAATTTTCCTCAATTTCTAACATTTATAAAACTTTTAAATAATATCCGAAAAATACAGGTCCTTATAGGAAAACTGCTTTTCGCCGAAGTGACTGTTTTTACAAATACTTTTGAGCAAAAAACACCCTACTATATAAGGTTAAAATTAAGTAAGTAATATTTACCAATATAAACATTTTAACGTCTATATCAGTTATTGTAATTAAAAGAAATATAAAAGTAAAATAGTTTGACTAGAACAAAAGAAGATATATTACATGAAAGTTTATTTACGAAATAATTAAACCCTTTAACTTTTTAATAGTAGATGTCACATGAAAAATAAAAGAAAAAGAAGTAATAGTAGGACTATGGAAAATAGAAAAGAGACCGAAAAAAGAGAATCATGTTTTAGCAAATTACATATGGGATGCGCAAACTCAACCATTGCGAGCCATTGGCCACAGAACCGGTCCTGAGGTAAACCCCACAAAGCCAATTCTGAGGTAAGGTCCACAAGACCTCTGCAAGATCAAAAAAAAATTGATTATGATTTCTTGATAAAATTCAAGCTAAAAGCCCAATTTAAAATTTTTTATTGACTTTTATATTTTTTTATGATTTAATAGTAATAAGGCCCCGTTCCGGAAACCTTCTTAAAAAATAAGTACTTATTTTGCCACTTCTCATTCAAAAATATGAAGGGTCATTCCAGAAAACCCAAATAAAAAGTTCCTTTCACATTTTCAAACTCAAAAATAATGTAAATGAAAAAAAAAATTCAATTTTTTTGCACCGTACACTATAAAAAAAATTGCCAATGCCGGCGTTTGAAAAATGCCAGGAAAGACCCGAAAAACGCCGGGAAAAGTTTTAGTGGCGTTTTTGCAAACGCCGGGGACGCTAATGTCGGCTTAGGTTTATGGCGTTTAAAAACGCCGGGAAAGATCTATGGCGGCGTTTTTTGAAAAATGTCGGGATTGATTCATGAGTAAAAATAGCCTTTTTGGCAACGTTTTTCCAAAAACGCCGGAAAAAGTCACCTATGCCGGCGTTTTTTAAAAACGCCGTTAAAAAAAGCGTCGGCAAAGTCACTTTTTCTTGTAGTGGTATTAAAGATCTCAATGAGATCTATCAAATAAGATCCATAGTGATAAGAAAATTATTTGAGTAAATACATGATTTTTGAGCTTGAAGTTGCCTTATACAAAAAATAAGACTGTTGCTATGATAATGGGCACCGGCGGAGGGAAATCGTACCAGCGGCCGCGCCGAGCCGTCTCCGGCCACCAGACGGCTGATCCGAGCTGTCCAAAAATTCTATAAAAAAAAATCGAGGGGGCCTCCGCGGGAATCAACGGCATCCGAGGTGTGTAGGGTGCTTGATCCGAGGATCCCTTTTCCGTGTATATATGAATCACGGAAAAGGGGTTCTCGGATCAAGCACCCTACACACCTCGGATGCCGTTGATTCCCGCATAGGCCCCCTTGGTTTTTTTTTTTAGAATTTTTGGACGGCTCGGATCGGCCGTCCGGTGGCCGGAGACGGCCCGGCGCGGCCGCTGGTACAATTTCCATCTCCGGCGCCATTGGTACCTATATAAATTCTGAAAAATAAGCACCTTCTTTTTATTTTTTGGGGAACAAGCCTTCTTATTCAACAAAAAATAAGTTCTTATTTGGTTTATGAAACGCAGCCTAAGTGAGCAACCAATTGTGCTTATCCAAATAAAAAGTGAGCAACCAAATGTGCTTATCGAAATAAAAAGTGAGCAACTAAGCTTGGGGTCGGTCTTGAATAATCCAAACGTCGGGAGCGGCATTGATTGGCCACACGGCCCACTCATAGACAACCCATCGGCGGGGCTTCTAATGTACGCCAACAATATGCATGTCAGAACTTACGGTGGGTCTTGACATTGCGCTAGTTACAAGGTGACAATGCAACATTTCTATTGTAAATGAGAGTGTTTTCGGGCAGTGGCGGATCCAGAAAATTCATATACTGAGGCACCTATTATTGATAATCTTAAGAAATATTTCTCTGCATGTATACCACTAAATTATCATTTAACTATTAAATATTGATCACTCATTCTATTCCCCAATCGATTTTCACTACAAAAAAAATTGCCAATGCCGGCGTTTGAAAAATGCCAGGAAAGACCCGAAAAACGCCGGGAAAAGTTTTAGGGGCGTTTTTGCAAACGCCGGGGACGCTAATGTTGGCTTAGGTTTATGGGGTTTAAAAACGCCGGAAAAGATCTATGGCGGCGTTTTTTAAAAACGTCGGGATTGATTCATGAGTAAAAAACTAAAAATAGCCTTTTTGGCAACGTTTTTCCAAAAACGCCGGGAAAAGTCACCTATGCCAGCGTTTTTTAAAAACGCCGTTAAAAAAAGCGTCGGCAAAGCCACTTTTTCTTGTAGTGTTTTCACAGCATTCATAGCTAAAAATACTCTTTCAACTATTGCGGTAGCAACCGTAAGATTAATTGCAAAGTCAAGAGTAAGTAAACTAAAAGATATAAGTGATTTAGTAATTTAATTTTCATAATATTGTGGATTGGGAGAAAAACAAAAAGAGATAGAACAAAAATGGAGAAATAAATGAAAGAGGTAGTACAAAAATAAATAAAAAAATAAGGAAGAGAGGTGGAACAAAAATGAAAAAATAAATGAAAGAGTTAGAACAAAAATGAAAAAAAAAAAAAGAAAAAAAAACAAGGGATAGAGGGTCCTGGAAATTGAACTCAAGCCCTTGGAACTTTTCACAATTTGTGATGACCACTGCACCATGCTAATGGTTTGTAATGGTATAGGAAAGTTTTTTGTATTTATATCTAACTTTTGCTTACTATTCTTGATCCAAACCGACCATTCTTTAAATTCCAATTTTTACAGTATTTGTTCAAATTATTATTATTATTATTTTTTACATACCCGTAATTACATAGTTATACCACATTAGTCTTTTTAAAAAAATATGTTCAAATTATTCAAGTAAAAATTTAAAATCACGTGAAAAAAAGTGGGAAGGGGGAATCGAACCCCTCCCACAGGTATTCAATCCTCCAGTCTGGAGGAGCTTCCTCAGCTTCACCGTCTTTATATGTTGCACTATTACCACTCTAGCCAGGGTAGAGCTCTATGATGACTTCTAGAGATATATTATATTTAACCTATCTATGTATAAAATTTTTTTTAAAGGGTTTTTCGAACGCCCTTGGGGCACTTGACCCCACATGCCCCAACGTGGATCCGCCCTGCTTTTGGGTGATAGATTGAGGAGGTTTCTGCAAAACTGTCATTGTATCTTCTCAGACAATGTTTTCATTAACAATTTTGGGTAACAAGTTATGACATTTTAGCTTGTTATTCGCACTAAATAACAAGTTTTGCATTGCATCTACAACTTAGGGGGCATTTCCAAATAAGTTGCTGACAACAACTTTTTGATTTTGTCCTTATTCAAATTTTTTACGCATATGTTAGTTTTGAGCCAAACTTTTATGTATTAAGCGTTCGTCTAGACGAGAGAAATAAAAAAATTAAAAAATTATGACTTTTATACAAGTATTTTAGAAAATATCCAAGGAAAAAAAAATCAGCTTTTCGGAGTTTTTCTTGGATATTTCACAAAATGCTTGTATAAAAGTAATAATTTTTTAATTTTTCGAATCTTTTTGTCAAGACGAACCCATAATATATAAAAGTTTGGCGCAAAACTAATATACACAAAAAAAAATTTAAATAATGACAAAACCATTAACAACTTTTTTACTAAGTGGAAACGCCGACTTGTTGGTTCATGGAAACAACTTGACATTTTTCAACAACTCTCTCTCTCTCTCTCTCTCTCAACATGCAAACTTAAAATTTTTTACCAATTTATTGATTAATGGAAATAACTTAACATTTTTTAATAACAAGTGATCCTTAAGTTATTGTCTATCGAAAGCACCCATGTTATTGCCTATCGAAAACATCCGTCAGGAAGTCAACAACTACACTATTAATTTAGTGGCTTGATTGTTCAACGAGACTAAATGATATATTGATTTTTTTTTTTTATATATATATATTGAAGTTTTGCTATATTGAGAAAGTAGTGAGTGAAGCCATTTTCTGTTGAAAAACCGAGATGCCTGTAAGGCCTTTCCTGGGATAGAGAACGTGTCACATATGTTGTGGGGTAAAATTGGAAGAAAGTTTGGAAAAGGGAGTGACCAGGCCCGTAGTAGGCGCTTACGTCTCCATGGGAATAGGGGGAATCAGGTTCGACGTAGTTAGGACTGCACGAAGTTTGTGCTTTAGAATTTTTAGTTTGACAATGCTTACTAGAGCTATTTAAAAGTTTGAGTTTTGTTGTTTTTAGATCCTGCAGTCCGTTTCAGACAGCTTAACAGAAGGACATACATGTGGGAATTATTGCGTTGCCATTCAAAAAAAAAAATTTGTGTGGGAATGCGTGTTTAGAGGGAGCGCAAGCGTGCGAGAACGTATGCAAATGTGTGCTTAGAGTCAAGGCGGACCAATGTGGGGTCCCAGGGGGACCTATGTTGAGATTTGAATGGTCTCTAAAGATTGTTGAATAGTAATTCAAATCACACCGTACTCTATGACGGCAAAATAAAAACTCTTTAATTTTGCTAGAACCACACAAATTTTACGACTAGATTTGCACACGCTTGGAGATGCGCAAGTGTGCGAATTTGTGTCCAAACTAAGTGCATGCATTCGGGAACGTGTGAAAATGTGTGCTTATAGTATGGGGCAGACATATATATATGTGGGTTCCATGCAGGGGGACTTGACCTATGTTTTTATAGATTTAAAAGCATATAATTGCGTGCTTGAATGGTCCCTAAAAAATATTGAATAATGATTCAAATCGCACAGTACTTTATTACGACAAAATAAAAGAGTGCTTAACTTTGCTAGCTAGAGTAATCAGACTTTATACCCAGATTTGCTCACGCTTGCAGGTACACGTGTGCAGATTGGTATCGAAAGTGAGGGCATGGGTGCGAGAACGAGTGCAAATGTATGCTTATAGCAGGGTGGACCTATGTGGGGTTCCATTGGGGCACGAGCCCCTACACGATTTTGTAGAATTACACTAATACTATTGAACATTACAATTATAACTAATAAATTTATGATAGTGTTCCAATAGTAGTCTACCCTTTTTTTGATACTTGTCATTTTGTAGACTGCTAATTTTTTACACAATTGATTTGTGCAAACAAATTCATTTATCTTAATTATAAGTTAAAATTACATATATAGTCTCAAACACATTATTTTACTGGGAAAAAATGTATTAATTGTTGTAAGGAATTGTAAACATACGGTTAAGTTTACTATTTTTCGCCCTCAGTAATGTAATTTTCAGGACCGTCACTGCTTACAGCGTGTGCATAGGCAATCGCATGTGGTTTTAGACTTTTTACTCCCTGGAAACCAAATTAAACAACTTTCTGCTTTCCTCAATTATGCAGCATATAGCATTGCCTTCATAAGCATGTCTCCAAAAGCAACCCTCTCTCTCTCTCTCTCTCTCTCTCTCTCTCTCTGAGTGAGTGTGTGGACCTTCATCACTCATTAGTGCTCAAATTAGTAACCTCCGTAAGTCCCCTTTATTCTTTTCTTGTCTTCGATATCCTCATTTTTCTGATTTCATACATACTATTATTGATTTCTACCTAGATTTCCCACCTTTGTATTTTTATCTGATTATCAATTAATTAGTCTTTCTTATTAAATTTCCAAGTTCAATTTCTAACCAAGATTAAATCTTTCAACGGAGGAGGGTAAATCTGTTAATGGAGGGTAATTCGAAAATTTCTATTAGGTGTATTCTTTCCTCGATCTTGACCAATTAATAGAAAAAATCACTTATATATAATATATCATCTAACATATTCCTTTTTTATATTTATAGTACTGTTTTATTCAATTTCGAATAATATTTAACTGCGATTTTAATATATCTATAGTTTTTATTTTTTATTTTGTTTTCTACTTCTTTTTATAAAGAGAATTCTATTTAAAAAACAAATAGATAATGAATTCTAAAGAATGATTCTTTTTGAATAATAGATATGTGGTCACATTAAAAAGGTAAATTTTGAACAACCCTCAAACCATGCGGGTAAATCAGGCTCTTTCCAAAATGTCAAAATTGGTTAAAAACACACACATAAACACCTGACCTTTTTTAAATTTCATATAGACACCTGAACTTTCTAAAAACTCATCAATTCAACACCTAACCTTTATTAAATTTCATATAAACACCTGAGCTTTCTAAAAACTCATCAATTCAACATCTGCAGTCACCCTTCCGTCTAAAACCAAACGGAAGAAAAGTTAAGTGCTCCGATTTTTTATTTGTTTGAACCAGTGCTAAGATCTTATTTTTCTGATCATTTTATCCTAAAGAATCATAATTAATTTTTGACTCTAAAGCTCTCGTTAGTCAGCCCTAAGAAAGTCGTATAATCAAATATCTCTTAGGGCTAATTAACGAGAGCGAAAGAGTCAAAAATTAATTGCAGTATGATTCTTTAGGATAAAAAATGGTCAGAAAAATAAGATCTTCGCACTGGTTTAAACGGATTAAAAATTAGAGCAATTAATTTTTAACCATGTATAGACCATTTATATATTAAAAAATATCGTTAAAAAACTTAATTGCTCTAATTTTCAATCCGTTTAAACCGGTGCGAAGATCTTATTTCTCTGATCATTTTATTATCCTAAAGAATCATACTTCCTCCGTCCCATAATCTTTGTCCGGTCCGCAAAACGGAAATGTAAAAATAATACTATTTTTGTAAGAAAAGTTGAAAAAAAATTCAACAACTTACTAGATCTCGACGAGTTCTTTAAACTTGTGAAAAAAATTTGAATTTTTTCTTGAAAGAAATGCATTATTTTGTAGTGCCCGTTTCGTGGACCAGACAAAGATTATGGGACGGAGGGAGTAATTAATTTTTGACTCTTTCGCTCTCGTTAGTTAGCCCTAAGAGATATTTGATTATACGACTTTCTTAGGGCTAACTAACGAGAGCTTTAGAGTCAAAAATTAATTATGATTCTTTAGGATAAAATGATCAGAAACATAAGATCTTAGCACTGGTTCAAACAAATAAAAAATCGGAGCACTTAACTTTTTTTCCGTTTGGTTTTAGACGGAAGGGTGACTGCAGATATTGAATTGATGAGTTTTTAGAAAACTCAGGTGTTTATATGAAATTTAATAAAGGTCATATGTTGAATTAGTGAGTTTTTTATTTCTCTGATCAAGGAGGTAGGCTTGCGTGTACAAATCGGACTCTTTCCAAAAAGTCAAAATTTGTTATTAAAAAAAAAACATTAGTTTTTTTGAAGGGTAAAATATGTATACATATTTTAGAAAATGTATATTTGACCCTTAAACTATCAATTGCACACACTTGGCCCTTAAACTATCCAAAAAATGTTTACTACGGCAATTCACGCTTTCCATCGATTGAACAAACGGAAAATTTAGTTGATGGCTATATTTGTCATTTCACGTACCAATATGTGCATGTATATGTATCTCCTTCTTCCTCTCTATCTCACAGTCCTCACCATGTCTCAGATTATGGAGTGAATGAGACAACAAAAGGGTAAAATACTGAATAGAAAAATCAAGGCAAATCACTGGAGTGAATCAAAGCAGAACCACTTTTCTTAGTTGAATCACTTCTCTTCGATTCCATATGGTGGTTCACAATTGCAAAATCAAGGCAACAAATTAACTCAAACCGAATAGAAAAACATACTTACATTTCAGTTTTCTTTCAGTGGGAGCTCTCAAGATCTATGCCATCCTTAAAAAACCTTTCCCCAAATCGACTTTGGTCTCTCTCTCTCTCTCTCTCTCTCTCTCTCTCTCTCTCTCTCTCTCTCTCTCTCTCTCTCTCTCTCTCTCTCGTTATGTTAGGATTTTGGATCGATTGATAATGATTTTTGGTGTTAGGGTTTTTGAGTAAAAGTCTAAATACCCCTCTAAAAATTTTGGGCAACTTGAGGTTAGAACTTTTTCATCCATAGAATGGGCCGGTTTTCTGTTTGTTCAATGGATGGAAAAGGCGAATTGTCCTTAGTAAGTATACAATTGATAGTTTAAGGGGCAAATATGTGCAATTGATAATTTAAGGACGAAGTGAACATTTTTTGAATAGCTTAAGGGGCAAGTGTATATTTTACTCTTTTTTGAACTCAGACAAATTTGGTAAAGCAGTACTTCAACAAATCCTAGTAAAGCCGGCCTGCATGCATGCCTGTAATTAAGGTTCATATATATATATTCAATGGTGGACTCCAAAAAGATGCATGTTTGGTGCTAAAACATTCAATAATTTCCACTCAAAGGGAGAACAAATTTGGAAAATTCGAATTGATTGAGGGGTATTGCCCTTCCTCAAACGGCAATAATGTCAAACAATAGTATTTAGGGGTACTTAAATATCCATCCTCAGCCCATACCTGATTTACGTTTTCATCCTCACTTTAAAATAAATTCAATATTGCCCTTCTATATACTACTATTATATAGTAATAAATTTTGGGATGAAAAAATAAGTTCTAAAGTCCCAACAAAAATGGAAATCCCGGAAATCTCTCCAAAAGCCATTTATAACAAATCCATCCCAAAATCTCTCCAAAAGGCATTTAAGTGACGAAGAAGTATATTGCTTATAATTAAAATAACTACCACAGCTCATCACCACAGCCCACTTGCAAATAAAGAAAAAAAAGCATCAGAAATATAAATAGAAAAGAAACCTCGTACTTGTAGATTTTGTTATATTTGAGGAAGGGGGGCCGTGCTACGCACTACACCTAGTGCACAACACGATGTTGTGCGATCTCAACCGTTCAAAAATGTTATGAATGGTTCAGATTTTAAAAAAAAATTCCGTGGAATAGTTTAACTCTCCTCCGAGAAAATTTCATTTTTTAATCCAAACCATTGATTACTGAGACAAATGGTCTAGATGGTGCACAACACAGTCCCCACTTCCTATATTTGAACCATTTTTTTTTTTTGGGTAACTTAGGATGTGGAGAGCGGCGCAACATCCAAGGAACATAAAAAGAAATACTACAACTTGTGCATTAATTAAACAAGTAATGATGCTCTGGAATGACTAAAAAATACTACTCCTCCGCTCGTAGAAGGTGAGATAAGTCGAATTTTGCATAAATTGACGCAGACACCTAAGTTATCTCTATATATGTAAATACTCACAGATAGAAAGTGCTATAGTACATAAAATTTAATTGAGTGTGTGCATACCCACTTCTATCGTCATTTTTTCTTATTTTTATCCGCAAATTTTTTTATATTAATCTTTGAATTCGAAAAATACGAAGATTAAAAAGACAAGGGCGAATGAAAATGAAAATTACTTAATATTTACAGCTACCTGAGAACCAATCGGTCAAAGACCAACAAAACCCAAAAACAACCCCACAGCCATCTGTCAACGAGAGCCCTACACCTGATTGAATTCGAAATGCCACCGCTTCCGCCGCAAGGAACGCCATAAACCTGTCGTATGTCGCTGATCTAAAAAATGCCCCAAGCTAGACTTTAGCTGCATACATCTCGCAACCCAAACAGGCTCCACCACCCGATGCTTCCTTTTAAGTATATTCGTTGTATACATCGACAACAGCTGCACATAAACTCATAATAAAATTATGTGGACCTAAAAGTTAGTCGAATGTGAGACCTAATTTTTGTTTTAAATTATGCATATGTTTTTATACAGATATATGGGCGTAAAGGTGATTCTTCAAGGGGTACATGCATGCCATACACTCCTAAACAGGGGTGTATCATGTAGAGAGTTGTTCTACATGCACATATTTTTTTACACATATCATGCACATAAATTTTGTGGGATCCATCTCGGGTTTCAAAAAGATGAACCGAAGCACTCATATTTCTTAAAATATATTTTTTAGAATTTTTGTAAAAAATTAGCTCGAACAGATGTCGGTAAGAGCTTTCATAGAAATCGGAAGACGATACAAAATGACTTGCCCTACGATTTTGAAAAAATCCTTACCGATATCTGTTGGAGTTGATTTTTTAAGGAATCTTCAAAAAATATATTTTATGAAAGATGAACAGTTCGGATAATCTTTATGGGGAAAAAAATGTGTGCATTATCTGTGCAAAACAATCTATGCCAAAAGGTGTTTTGTATCATGCATGTCGTGGTCCTTAATTTTTTTTTTGCTTTTGTTGTGTCCCTTTTGGTGCGTGTGTATATATGTGCGTCTGAATTTTTTCTTGGGTGTCTGCCCTTTCAGTTAGAATAAACAACTCGATCTGTTTAGATTTGAAAGCACATAGAATTCTCTAATAAATTGTTGTAATAGTGACCCAAATCGCTACATACGTCTTCTATGACAGCAAAAAAAAAAGATAAACTTTGTTACAGACTTCACACCCAGGTTTGTGCAGGCCTGCACACATTTGCGAATTTTCGTCTAAAGTGCATGCGTGCAAGAACATGTGCAAATGTGTGTTTACAATCAGAGGCGGACCTATGGTAGTTTACCAATTTTTGTCTAAACTGTATGCGTGCGGGAGCATGTGCTAATGCGTGCTTACAATCAGAGGCCGACCTATGTACCATGGGGCACGGGGCCCACTTGATTTTGTAATATTACATTAATATTTATTTCAATTATATCCAATAAATTTATGAGAGCAGTTCATTAGAACTACTTTAAATTCCCTGTGAATGGATATTTCTTAGGTCTATTTTTTAGAGTGCTAGCCAGATTTCCACACAATTTTAGTGTGTAAACATACTCCTTTCTCTTAATTCCTCCCTCCATTCCAAAACGATAGTTCGGTTCACAAAATGAGGAATTAAAAATAATAGATTTTTTGAAGAAAATTCAAACTTTTTTCATTAATTTAAAGAACTCAATGAAATGTAGTAAATTGTCAAAAAAGTTTAAATTTTACTTCAAAAACTGCATGATTTTTAAGTCCTCATTTTGTGAACCAGACTATTGTCTTGGGACAAAGGCAGTATAAGAAAGGCCCATATATATTCACCAACATGATATTTTACCGGGGAAAAAAATGTATTATCGAGTAATTGTAAACATACACGTAAGTGAATTTTACAAATATATGTTCGTTCCTCTAATACAAATTTGTAGGTCCGTCACAGCTTATTGTGTGTGTGCTTATGCTGTGGTTTTAAACTTTCTAAAAGGTTTTTAACTCTCCGGAAACCACTTTCTGCTTTCCTTATAAAGCATATTCCATTGCCTTCATAAACATTTCTCCAAAGCACCCCTCTCTCTCTCTCTCTCTCTCTCTCTAGACCTTCATAACCTCTCAAAGTAGTAACCTCTGTGAGTTCCCTATTCTTTTCTTGTCTTCTCTTCATTTTTCTAATTTCGTACTTGTTATTGGAATTTCTACTTAGATTTCCCACCTTTCTATTCTTAGCTGATTATATCAATTGATTAGTCTTTCTTATCACTCTCAATAACCTTTTTGTGTATCTTGTAAATTTTTTTTTTTTTGTTGATATTCTTTACTGTTTGATCAATGAGAGCTATAGGCAAGAAAAACCCTAGAAAAAACATCAAATAAGAAGAGATGGGGAGAGGGAAGGTCGTGATTAAAAGAATCGATAACTCAACAAGCAGGCAAGTGACTTTCTCCAAGCGAAGAAGGGGATTGCTCAAGAAGGCTAAGGAGCTATCAGTACTTTGTGATGCTGAAGTTGGACTAATTATTTTTTCGAGCACGGAAAAGCTATCTGACTTTGCAAGCACCAGGTAATTAAGATTAACTCCTTGATTTCTCTCTAATTATACATCAACTTAATTATAATTTATGTGGAAACTCATGAATTCGAATGTTTATAATCCTCGGTGTATTTGAAATAGCTTTTCAATACCAGGAAATTATTTGGGTGGTATAGGATTAACTTTTGCATCTGATCTTGGATAGAGAGATCAATTGTAGTTTAGCAAATGTTCATGATATGGCTAGCGTTAGCTAAGGATATTTCAGATGTCTATGCATCTCTCTCTCTCTCTCTCTCTCTCTCTCTCTATTATATATATGCTTTAGAATAAACAGATTTTTATCAAGAGGTAGTGCCAGGAAAAGAAAGGAGGAATCGTTTAATTAGAAAGACTGAGAATGATATAAATGATGGCAAGAGAATTTTTTTAGCATTTTTGTGTGTTTGGTTAGAAAGAGAATGTGAGAAAAAACAAGGAATTAAAGAATCATGTAACTTAGAGCACATCCACCCTTTACCAAGTAAAAATTTGAGTAAAAACTTCATTTGATATGGCTCAATCCAATGGTTACCCCATTTTCACTTAAAATTTGCTTGAAACAAATTTACAAATACTATTTTCCTGCGGGATCTAGGTTTTGTACCACTCACAGCGGCAATATGGTCGTCATCCTCATCTCCGGGTTAGCTATATTGTCGTTGTCATCTTCGGATAAGCTAGGTTGAAGAGGAAGCTATGCTTGTGGAGTAAACTGAGCTCATCTAAAGTAGTAAAACGACAACGTGCCTCGTTACTAAAAAATGAGTTTGGGGTGTTGACGATGAACCAACTCCTTCTCCGGTGCAAACAAGTCCCGGAGATGATGACGACGACGACGGCCGGTGACGAACACCACCCCACAAAGTAGCCGTGAGAAATTCGATACAGTATTTGAGTCTCACCTAATTTGGCGAAACATTTGCGTAAAACTCAAATTTAGTGTAAGTTTAAGTAAGGAGTGGAGATGGGTTTTGGATAATTTTTATTCAAATTTGAGTTTGAGTTTAAATTTCGTGAAGGAGAGATGCTCTAATGCATATCATATATTCTTTTCTTTTTTTTCCCATGAGAAATTTGATATAATGTTTGAGTCTCACCTAATTTGGTGAAACATATATTTGCATAAAACTCAAATTTGGTATAAGTTTTAGTAAGGAGTACTGAAGGTCATCAATTTTGGATAATTTTTACTCAAATTTGAGTTTGAGTATAAATTTCGTGAAGGAGTGGAGATACTCTATGGCATATCATATATTCTTTTCTTTTTTTCCTTGAGAAAAACACAAAAAAACTTGACCTTTTTCAGAAAATGTGAACTTTTAATGAATCTTCTTTTTTGTTGCCAATTTTTTTTCTGGAAAATAGTTTCCCTATACATAAGTTGAATTTCAAGTTTATTCTTCTTTTTCCATAATTTATTCTTAATTGAGAAAGTTGTCATTTCAAATATGTAAGGTTTATTTAGGTATATATATATATATATATATATATATATATATATATATATATATATATATATATGAATGCCATCACAAAAAAATTCTGTATTGAAAAACAGTTAACATTTCTCACAAAATGTTTTCTTTCACTTTCTACGCCTTTTGTTTTTATTTTTGGTTGTATATTTTCCCCCTAATCCAAAGGACATTCGTGAGTTGTTGGAATAACTCTCTCTCTCTCTCTCTCTCTCTCTCTCTCTCTCTCTCTCTCTTGGAGGTAACCCTAGCTCCTTTACATCATTATATATTATATACAATGGAGTCACTACTGAATCACAACGTACGTACAAATTCGCGACAATATATAGGTAATTATTTTTCAGTTATTATTAAATTTGAAATTGCTTTTGAATAATTAATCTTCCCAGAAAATGTTTTGATATAACATCACCCGTGATAGGTTTAGCTGAGACATTGAGATTTATGCTTCAGAATAATCAGAGATCTATATACGACATGAATGCCTGAAATGGCATGGTATGAGGTTGTGGTGTATATATGTACGTTAAAACCTACGTATATATAGAATTTCTTTTATAACTAAGTATTTGGGTCAGCTTGTATGTGCCTCGATTAATTACGGGGGACCAACCCTACCATCTGCTAGTGGGGCCCCATTTAATGTATGAACCGACCTCAAAAGTGTTGATAACACCTACGAAGTTTCGAAATTTAGACTTTAGAAGCTTAAGAGCTAGCAAACTCCTAAGTCTCATGGCTTGACCACTAGGCCAACCCATTGAGATTAACCTTTAATAACTTTTAATGCGTTAGTCATGTGGAAATCTGTACCATATAATAAACACATTTAGCCCATGTTCATGCTATCTTTCTTTTACAAAATAAACGAGAAAATATAAGAAATTGATTTCTACATTCCTTTAATTAATGTAAAGACTCCATTTTTGTCTTTTAGCGGGTGAATTTACGAAACAATTACTGCATGCATACATTTTTTTCCAAATTCCAGATATTGTTCCGTAAATTCACCCGCTAAAAAACGAAAATTCAAATTATGAACTGTCGACTCTATGAAAATTCAAAATATTATTCTTAATTTTCATCTTTGAATTGAATCCTACAAAAAGAAAACTTCATCATCTCTCTTCTATTAGTGAGTGTTGCTATGTATACATATGCAATGTACATATCACGTAGATATGGATTTTGTGGGGCCCACATCGGGTCCCACAAAGATGATTTAAACTGCCCATTATTTTTAAAATAATTTTTTATGGAGGTCTGTAAAAAATTAGCTCAATTCGATATCGTTAAGGATTTTTTTTGAATTTCTAGTAGCAAAATTGAGCAGTTAAGTAGTTTCGCCCCCATCAATTAAGAAAAATTCTTTACTGGTATCAGGTTGAGCTGATTTTTTACAGGGCTCCATAAAAAATATTTTAAAAATAATGAATGGTTCGAATTATCTTTGTGGAATTCAAAATGGGCCCCACAAAATTCATGTATACATGGTATATACAAACTCATATGTACCTATAGCTAAACTAAAAGGGCAATTGAAAGATATATATGTATTATCTGTGAGCCCCACACTACGTGAGTAACTCTCAACGATGGGGACAACAAACAGTTTTACTAGGTGCGAGTGATTAATTAGTTTATCGATCTATAAGTGAAATTAAAGAGAAACAAACAGTTTTAATAGGTGCGAGTGATTAATTAATTAGTTTATCTGTTCTTTGATCTTTCGCATCGATGCTATTAATGTACCCTTTGATTAATTTACTGCAAAGCAATGGTACTAAAATCATCCATCGTTGATCATGCTATTTACGGCCACCCATATGAAATTCGTATCACCCACATGTGAAGAACAAAGATGAGATATTTCTCATATGGCCTTTTAACTTTTGCACCTGCAGCATGAAATCTGTAATCGAGAGATACAACAACGTGAAAGAGGAACATCATCAGCTGTTGAATCTTCCCTCGGAAGCCAAGGTACTTTTAAACAATCACCTTCCTCAACTTTTTGTGCATGCATGAGCGATTTTTTGCTGCTTCCCCGGCCTGCATATATTACAGACGAACTACAAACAGTTATGAACTGATTTCAAGAATCTAATAAACACGCACCGAGGTTAATTATTTGGTTCAGATTGCGGATCAGATGCAGGGTACGTTCTAGCGGCCGGGCATGAAGCAAGACTCGAGCCCCACATGATTTGTAAGGCCCATCATGCATGTACTGCGTATTATGCAAACGCAGCTAAAAAAATAAAACTGGAGAACCATAGCTTGACTTGATAAAATAACCAGAAAGTCCTAGGATCCCGACCAAAGGGATCCCGACGGCACAATGCATACAAAAAAATAGAGTGTTTGGATCGGTCACCTACACACATCGGATTCCGTTGATTCTCACATAGGCCCACTCAGTTTTTTCTTTTTAGAATGTTTGGTCGGCTCCGATCAGCCGTCCGGTGGCCGGAGTGGACCCAGCATGCCGTCGGGATCCCTTCGATTGGGAACTGCCGTAAAATAACTACATTGTACATCCTCATATGTATGGAAGTAATTCTTCCAATTCGCACCATTGACTCTCCAGATACACAACTAGCCAAAACACAAGTGTATTAATGAAAATGTCAACTCCATCCACAACGAGATTATTTCCAGTAAGATTCAAAATGATAAAGTGACGTTTATTGTTCGGTTAAAATTCGAGCCATCAATTGTCGAGGTGAACGGCTGGATCAACCACTCCACACCTGCTTTGCAAGGGGTCCTACATTAGATCTGAGCTATTTTTGCTTTAAAGTCTTTTACTTAAAGTTTTATAATGTCGGCGTTGCATTTTCAAATTATATTGGACATAACTAGTTTTTCCTTTATGTATTTGGTAGTTTTGGGAAAGGGAAGTCGCAAGTTTGAGGATACAGCTCCAGCACTTGCAAGAGAGTCACAGGTGAGATCGATATGATGCATCAAGAATATCGATAAATCCTCATAACTAATATATATGAATTCCACTCTCAGTCTATATATATATGACGATCGATGAACATCGCTGCGTAAGCTATATATGCTTAATTACTTCATATCTCTACACAATACTGGGCTGTAAATGAGCTACCCCTAGTTTTGTCGAGCTCGAGCTCGGCTCGTTTACTAAAAGAGCCAAAAACTCGAGCTCGAGCCTTAACGAGCCGAACCAACCTTAATAAGCCGAACCCATATGTCTATTTTGACTTTTTTTTTTAAAAATTGTTATATGTCAATAGAATTAGAAACAAAATATTCTTGCAATAAGCTAAAAAAAGTGATGAAATATTCCACTTGACGTAGTTAATTCGAAAAATTACGCATGCATGATAACAATGTATTTTATATAATATCATAACAAATAAAAGAATAACATCTCGTTATGATTTGAGAATTGTTTATTTTTTTAAACTCGATGTTTATTTATTTTTCAAATCTTTTAAATTTTTGACATATATGAAGTTTACTTTTGATGTAAAATTATTTAATGACACCAAAGGCTGAAATTTCTTGAGTCGTCACTGCTATGAGAGCTTAAGAGACTCTATGAGGGCTTGTATCTAGCTCATATTAACCAACGTCCATGATTGCCTCTTTTCCATTAATATCCCTCAACTATTTATTTGATCCCAGTGCACACCACAGACCTACTCATTATACACTACAACACGAGAGATGCTAGGTGCACAACCATCCAAACACAACATCAAATACAATTCCTCACATACAGTGGATCCCGCTTGTTGAATGTGTGTAGGATCTATATGCATATGAGAGGTTATATTCGGATGATTGTGCACCTAGCATTTTTGCTATAAGACCAAGTCAGTACGATGTGGGGTTTTTACCCTACATTGTGCAGCAATAGACTTAATTTTGAAGATTTTTTTTTTCCCGGGAAAATGAGGTGAATATAGCAGAGGCTCTCTAATTTTTTTCAAACCTAAGTAAGTTGAGGCCAAAGTTTGACTTTGGCAGTTTATAATGAAATGTCCGGCCTATCTTGTACGCACCTCAACTAATTTCAAAGCTCTGAAAATAACGACCGGATATAACCCTCACTAGTGGCCCCAAGGTTTGTTATATTTGACATCTGTGAGAATGGAACTTGTGACCTTATGGATGGACACTTATTGCTTTCTCACAACTACTTGACCACACCCCTGAGGAGGGTTTTTGCGAATTTTAATTGGTCGGTGGAAATAAAATAGAAAATCCCTTCAAGAATAATACTAGTTAATGGCCACTGAAATAATTGCAGGAAGCTTTTGGGAGAAGAACTTTCTGGTTTGAGCATCAAAGATCTACAAAATCTAGAAAACCAACTCGAAATGAGTTTGAAAACTATCCGTGTGAAAAAGGTAATTTGATGCTTCCTTCGCCCCAAATTGTTTTGCTTCTCATAATGCTCCCTCAAAATAAAGTGTATGCACATTTTCACGACAATCATCGGTTTCTGCAGGACCAAATTTTATCAGCGGAAATACAAGCACTACTAAACCGGAAGGTCGATCGGTCATCTTGGAAAAACATCCAAAATTATTCTACGTTCCTGTTAGAGTTTATACAGCTATAAGTTAGTTTACCGATTGTATTTGATTACAGGAAATTCTCTCTCATCAACAAAACATAGAACTGTACGAGAAGGCAAACCAAATCCGTCAAGAAAATACAAGACTCCACGAAAAGGTAGATGGACCGAAACAATCGCACTATGTACGAATGGCATGAGAAAACATATTTACCTATCATCATCTTCGACAGAGAATATTTAGATCACTGTTCTCTTTCCAATTCTAAGCAAAATTTGCTTCCCCTGCAGGTTTATCGAGCAGAGTTTGTAAGTGAAGCCGGCAGAGGTACCCAAGTTTCATATGGACGACTCAGATACGACATGAGTGCACCCATCAGTCTCCAACTAAGCCAGCCAAAGCCTCAGAAGAACGAAGCACCAGGAAAAGCGTTGAGACTCGGGTAATAGTCACAGCTTGAAAAATCATTTGTCCCCATAACAAATTCCAAATCTTGTTCATTACAAAATGATATATCACCATTGTATCCTTCAAATTCATACCAGGCTGTGTATTAGCAATGCTAGTTGACAGCGCGGAAGAATGTACATCGACTAAATTATTGCAAGACGAATGTTAAGCACAACGGCCATTAGATTAATTTGGTGTGACAGGATCTATTGAACCGACTCTAAAGTGATCGTAGACGATAGACCGAAGCAAACTTTCCACGTTCGTTTACACAATAAAAAAATAAACCATGTACGTCCGAATAGTGTTTTTTTTGGGTAACAAGCCTAAGACGTTTTCATTGTTGAAATGGATATATATAACAAGTTGTAGTGTACTTGTGTTTAGTTTGGTTGAGGACGCTCAAAGTTATTGTGGGTTAGAGTCGGAAAAAGATTCATGACGGCTAGGAAATATAAAATTTCAAGCGAATTCATTAGGAAAGATTCATGACTGCTAGGAAATATAAAATTTCAACGGAATATGGATCAGGCAATGCTTGAGTTGGGTGGATGACATCAACTGCCTTGTACTTTTTTAATTGTGTGTCTTAGAAAATTAGTTTAGGTTTGTCCTAGATACTTGTAGTGAATCGATCCGTATTGTAAGCGTCGTTAGGCTTACATCAAAACAACTTTTCACTTTTGTCAAAAAAAAAAAAAAAAAAAGCAGGTTGCCAAATTAAAAAGAGAATTCCTACGAGAAGGAATCATCCTCAATTTCAATAATGGATTTCCAAAAATCAAACTTTGCATGTGGATAAGAACTACATGATAAAAAAGCATATACATAAGTCATGCATCCAGCTTACTAACGCAAATCTTTTTTGAAGTAGATGCTCAAGTCAACTCCACAAATCTTTCTCCAAATTACTAATGCAAAGAGACATTTCCTTGCCTTAGATGGGAAAATTGTTCATAGGTCTACTATAGCACCTTCCCCAACTAGTCCACTTCTAAAGTTCCTAACCCCTCGAATCCACTAACCTAATAAAATACCAATATACCCCAATATATATGCCCTAATAATTATTTCTTTTCCATTTCCTTCATTCTATTCAAACGTAGAGAGAGAGAGAGAGAGAGAGAGAGAGAAAACGAGATCTGCACCTCCGTGTCACCGTTGCCGTCGCCAGCCTCGTCGTCGCCATAGCATCCCATGCACCTCCGCGTCCCAACCTCACCATCGCATCCAACCTCCGCATCGCTATCGTCAGCCATCACCAAAAGAGTTCAGATGTAAACATATAACATTAGATTATAACATATAACATTGTAATGTTATATATGTTATTGCGTAACATTATATGACGTTATATATTCTCTTTTTGGTTGTTTATATATGTCATTTTGTTCTGTGAAAATGTATGGTATTTTATCATTTTTTCGGTTGTCATTTTGTTCTGTGAATATATATGGTTATATATTCAGGTCTATAAGCCGCTGTGCAGACCAATTCGATAATGTAAATTTAGTAGTTTATTAGTTTTCGTGTATAAATATATGTTAATTTTATTTGTACATCTAACCAAATTATAAAAAAAATATGATATGTTCTCTGTATATGAGACATATGTGGTTATATGTCCAATTCTATACCATTTTTCATGTTATCCGATCATATGGTTACATGTGGACTGCTTAATATGATTATATGTTTATATATTCAAGCCTATTAGGCCGCTGCGCGGACCAATTCAATAACGTAAATTTGGTAGTTTTATTTATACATACAACCATATTTTAAGAAAATATAGTATGTTCCCTGTATATGAGACACATATCTATTTAATAAAACAGAAGAGTGTGGGGACCACACAAGACAAGTTGATCCAAGGGTTAAGATTGACTTGATCCAAGGGCTGATGTGTGCTCTCCAACTCTCTTAAGAAAATACTCACACTCTAACAAATATATTACAAAAATGCCATCGGTTCTTTTTACCTACTACTCGGCTTCTGATGTTAACATAAAAAAATAAAAATATATTACAAAAAAGCCCGTGCCTACGACACTACCGGGGTGCGTAGTGCCGTAGGCACGAGTAAGCGCTAGTAGTTGTATATCCAATTATGCACCCTGTATGCCATCATTCCTAATATATGTAGACACCCCAATTTTGACTTATTAATTATCCTTAATTTGCGCCCTCGAGGCTCCCCCATGATGAAAATGAATCAAAATGGGACCCGGCTAAAGTTTGGACGATGCTTCTTGGACTTTTACAAACCAAAACCGTGCTTTTTTCCAACACCCTAAGGGTAAAATTGACACACATTTCAGTGTATAAAATATATTTGAATGAAACCAATTGGGTTAGAAAGAGGACTTAACTAGCTTTCCAACGCTTCGAAAAACACCCAAATCCGAGTTCGGAAGTGTCCGTGACGCCCTTCTGAAGTTGGACAATCACTCCTGAGCGCTCGGGACCATTCCTGAGCGCTCGGGACCACTTTTGAGCGCTCGGGACTTCACTCTTGAGCCCTCGAAAGTACTGACAAAGCATTGGATGTTGAGCTTGATCTTTGACCACGTTTTTGTTCAGATTTTAAAATTGCAATTCAAACCTGCATGTGCCAGATGTTTGCCTGAGTCAGCAGAAGACCAATGATGCTGTTTTTCTCCCCAAAACTATTTTCTTTTTAATTTTGATTGGATTTTCAAGCTAAAATCATAATTTTGGACTCCCCTATAAATAACCCTTCATTACCAGCTGAGAGGGGACACGAAAATCACTCTCTCTCTCTTCCCTGTTTTCTGAAAATCTTAGTCTCTAATCTTCCCTCAAACATTTTCCAAAATTTGAGTTTTCAAAAGCAAGGTTTCAAACAATCTTCAAACCTCAAATCTCTAGTCCATCTAGAGCTCTATTTTCCTATTGTTTTCTACTCATTTTCAAGCCAACAAAATCAGTCCAAGAAGCTACGTTCAAGTCAAGCAAAGGTATAACACCTTCTCAAATCTACTTTTTTTTCTACTTCTGAGGGGAATCAAGGGCTTATACCAGTTCCTCATACTGGTTATGAGCTCATTTGATTTTAGTTCAAGCAATAAGAGTAAGAAGAACACAAAGAAACAAAATATTTTCTGGGCACTGTGTTCACTCCCGAGCACTCGGGACCATTCCTGAGCGCTCTGGAGTGTTACTGCCACTAAAACCCTGTTTTGTCACTATGTACTTCATTTTCTGTTCTCAATAGACACTGGGTGTGCATTTGTCTTTCCAGAGCCCAGTTAGTTTTATTTTCAGTTGCAAGGAAGCAAAGCTCGGATGGTTAGGACCAGTTCTTAGCTGTTTAAGCCCTTTGCTGAGCACTGATGTATATTAGTAGTTATGCGTTACTGCTTTAAGTATCATATTGCATCTTTTCTACATAAGGTTTGTAGGGTGACTCAACAGAGCTCCTGAGCGCTCAGGAATGTTTCCAGTAGCATTGCCTCAATTTCTGTTTTCATTCATTTCATATCAAAGCATCACTACATCATGTACATACGCACATGTATCCACTTTTACTTGTTGTACCTGTGAATACTTGCTAGTTGCTTTAATAAAACAAAATATTTTTAATAAAATCTCACAAATATTAAATAGAGACCGACACCGCGTTGGGCGAGAGGGGTGCCGTAAAGCCCTTCCGCTCTCGTAACATGGCTTCCGAACCCCAAAATAATCTCTGGTTTTCAAATTCAAATCAATCATTTTCGATCAAAACAGTTTCTCGGGTGGCGAACCACAAACTCGGGTGGCGACTCCTTTCTATTTTTCAAAACAGAAGCCTTCTAGGCGGGTAGCCCACAACATATATATATATATATATATATATATGTGTGTGTGTGTGTGTGTGTGTGTGTGTGTGTGTGTGTGTGGTTATATGTGATTTTCTATTATAGTGCATGTATCAAAAGACAACGTTTAGGTTTTCGTTTGATAGCTGATATCATAAAACATCTATTGTAATATACGAATTCTTGAATCCTTGTTTTAACATATAGAGCTATATGCTCCCATCTGTTTAACTTTTTTCTTATATATGCAGAAATGACAAATCCAAACGAAATAGGAGTATGGTTTCATGAAGTGTCTAATCCATTTTATTGCAAATTGGAGTATCGTCATAATAACATCGTGATGATGGAGTTTAAGATGAACTCCAACCTCAAAAGAGCCCTCCACATTAAATCCTTCTACCAAAGGTACCTGATGAAATTGAAGAGGCACATTAAGATCGTTGAGCCTGACAAGCAAGGGCGGAGCCATTAAGAGTCAAGGGGGGGCGGCCGACCCCGCTGCCTCCCAATTTTTTTAAAAGATTGGTATAATTTTTACTCATTTGACTCCCCTTTAAAATTCATTTTTGCCCCAACTCATATAAGTACAATTCATTTTTACCCATTCGACCCCACTTAAAAAAAATCCTTGCTCCGCCCCTGCTGACAAGACAGGCTAGAACATTAGATTTAGAATTTTAATTTGGTTAAAGTCATTGGTATAATTTCTTTGTCTTATTTTCATATTGCTATTCAGAAGACTCTGGATCCATTTTGTAGATCTATCGATCAAATTTATTACTATGTAGTTGAACAATAGCAAACTTTAAATCCATTTTTTATTTATTTTGAACATAAATGTTTTGATTGGCGGATGTAATAGTTTCAATGATTGTTACTTATTAAAACTTGAACATTTATATGCATAAACATATAACCATAATCATATATAACTATATATGTTACCATAATCATATATAATCATAGACAACCTTATATAAATTGGTCCGCGCAACAGTCTAACAGACCTGAACATATAATGTTATCTATGCAACGACAAATAGGGTGAGATTAATTTGGAATGTAGAGAGAGTTGTCAAAATTCCAAAACGGAAAAAAATAAAAAAGTAAAACTTATAACGTTATATGTGAGTTTTTGGCAGCTGTGGTGGTGGTGGTGGCGACGATGGTGGTGGTTGTGATGGCAGTGGTGGTGGCGGTTGGACGGAGAAGTTGGTGGAAAGAGAGAGATCAAAAGTATGATTAAAACCCTAGAAAGGTATTTTTGTCTTATAAAAATACTTTTTTAAAGTAAAATGGATTTAAGGTGGAGAGAGAGAGATCGAAAGTATGATTAAAACCCTAGAAGGGCATTTTTGTCTTATAAATTTTTTTTAAAGTAAAATGGATTTAAGGCTTTACAAAACATTATTAGTAGATTACAAGGCTACAAACTTAAGAAGTGAACTCGATGAGTTACAAACACGTTATAGTGGACCCTAGACAAATTTTTTATAATTTCTTTTAGAACTCATAAGCTCGCTGAAGGCCATCATTTTCCACCATTTAATTTTAAGGAAATCATGTCTTTCCCCACACATCAACCAATGTTCTTCCTTGGCTTTTCCCATATTTCTTATACTAGACACTGCGTGTCTCAGGGCCGGCCCCGAGTAAGCTCCACAAGTCTTTAGGCTTGGGCAACCCAAGAAAAAAAATTTATGTTAGATATAAATGTAAAAAAGTTTCCCATGGTACCGTAACGTGCTTCCTTGGTGTTGTGCTCAATTGGCTGAATGTAAGCTTTTTAAGTTCTAGAGGAGTTGTGTTCGATTCCTAAGCCCACCACCGCCCTCTTTCCTTATTTTTTCACTTTTATTTTACCTCTTTCTGTTTTCCACCCAATTCACAATATTATGAAAATCAAATTACTTTGTTGAAAATTTTTGATTTAACAAACACAACAATAATGTTCAATTGATATGTTCTAACATTTTATTAAAAAAAATTATAGTTAAAATAAATCAAGTGAGCTAACACGATTTTTATATTTACCTTCGAATTATCGTTTCGCAAGAGAGATTACAGAGATTGGCTATGATTTCAATAAAAAAATGAGGCGTCGTTCCACAAAGAGCATTTTTGGGCATTTGGGAATTTTTAAACTTTCTACGCTTTTCAAGATAGGTTATTCTCTTCACATATATCAACTAAAAATTCAAAAAGCAAAAAAATCAAAAGTTACCAAAACGGGCTCGAGTTCTTGGATAAGTAATGCAACGACCCTGATTTTTGGTAAATAAAAATTTCGTTAAATATTTGATTTTTTTAATTACTTGGATTTACTTTTAAAATTCCTTTTAAATTCTAATATTTCGTCATAAATAGATTTGAGACGTTTTAAAATTTAAAGCTCCTAGTCTCGGACAATCTAGTCATTTTTTAAAGACAAGTATGCTTATTGAAGCACTTGTATATTTTCTAGTTAGAACAAATAAAATCTTTAAATTATATTTCTTGGCTAGAAATTCTACTTGGCAAGTAGAATTAGTTTTCAACCGATTAGTTGGAAGAATCGGACTACCAATTCACCTAGTTACAATCTCTTAACCATAGATGGACCTTTTTTTTACCATCTTTGAGCCCTGTGAACCCCTCCAAACCCTAATTGAACCCTTGGACCTTAAGAAGTAATCATATTATACTTCATGACTAGTCTTCACAAACCTTATTCAACATTATTATCCTTCTACCATTTGGACAATAAATGTTAGGAAAAATTTTATACATTAGGTAATAGAACTAAGTCACCCACCAAAGTCACTTCCCTAGATTTTTAGGTACTTATATATATGTATATGTACCTCATAGATTATTTTAAGCATGTTATCTTAGATTTCTTCTACCAACTCAAGTTTTATATATATATATATATATAGGTACCTTGTACTAGTGAGAGATGGAGAGATATGGGAGAGATTTGGAGAGTACCTGACATGATCTTCTTATATCCTTACAACCCATTTATTTATACTTTTCCAAGTCAAAATCTACCCACCATTGTCCTTATATATGTACTTACTAAACCAAATCTTGAACCATCCCTTCTTTCTTCCACCAAATCTTCCGAAAACCTAACCCAAAGTACAAAATCTAGTCATTTCAAGACCTTACTTCTTCCATTAACTCTCTACCCATTGGGCAATAACTACTAGAAAAAATTTTATCTCTTGAGTAATAGGAGTTAGTCTTGCCAATGAAAGTCTTGACTTGACAAGACAAGTCATATAAGAATCTTGGACCAAAAGAAGCCATTAGTTTGCTTCCAAAAGAAGTAAACCTAGTCACATCAACCGTTCTGACTACCATTTTTCTTTAACCATTGGTTAATAAAAGTTAGGAAAATTTTTACCCCTTGGATAATAGCAACTGGACTTGCCATTTTGTATTTATATTTGACATGACAAGTCATATAGGAATCTTGAACCATAGGAAGCCATTACTTTGCTTCCAAACGAAGTAAGCCTAGTCATATCAACCTTACTTTCCTCTTTGCCCATTGGATAACAAATGTTAGGGGAATTTTTATTCCTTACTTAGGCTCCATTCCGGAAAGGAGAATAAGTACTTATTTTTTAAGAAGGTGATTTCAAGCTTAAAAATCATGTGCTTACGCAAATTATTTTTCTATCAATATGGATCTTATTTGATAGATCTCATTGAGATCTTTAATATGGTGCAAAAAAAATTGAAAAATTATTTTTCATTTACATTATTTTTGAGTTTGAAAATGTGAAATAAGTACTTATTTTTTAAGAATGTGTTCTGGAACGGAGCCTTAATGGAGATTAGACTTGCCAAAGTGTATATATAACTTGACAAGACAAGTCATACCGAAAGAAGTCATCTTTTTGCTTCCAAAAGAAGCAACTTAAGCCTTATCACTCATTACCTCCCATCCTAGACTACTTAGTGCCTAAGTATACACATATATGGTTTTATATATATATATATATATATAAAAGTGGTACATAGTACAAAGAAAGAGAGAGAGAGAGAGAGAGAGAGAGAGAGAGAGAGAGAGAGCCGAATGGGAGAGAGAGAGAGGGAGGAATGAAGTGTGAGCTAGTGTTTTGGGTGCTTACACAAGCTAAATTTTTACCAACTTCACACTCAACCCTAAGTACAACATGAAAACCCATTACTAGACTTTATTTTGTTCTTTCTTGCAAGTAAGCCATCTTAGGACAAGACTAGACCAAAAACCCTTCATGATTTGTCACTTCAAGGCCATACATATCATAAATTGCCCATTTATCCATTGGACAATAATTGCTAGGAAAAATTTTATTTCTTGGGTAATAGCCAAGACTTTTGCTATAAATAGCACCCTATCCTTGCCATTTAACTCACACATTCCAACCTTTCAACTTCTCTCTCTAGAAATCTTTGTATTGTTCTTTATTCTTAGTGTTCTTGAGTTTTTCTTAAAGTTCTTCAAGAAACTCATCCAAAGCGCCACTAAATCACCTCTCGACCAACCTTTCGATCTAAAAAGTTTTAGTAGTTTAGTCAAGAACAAGTTTCGAGAGAAACCTTTCTCTTTCGAAGCTACCGGAAGCTTACCATAGGAAGTCACTCCGTCCGAAAGCCGACTTGTCTTTCTGTAGCCGCCCTACCGCCAAGAAGAACGGTAGAATACTTCTAACCACTTTCTCTAAGTATAAAGTTCGTATATGTAGATTCCCCGTACTCTAGAAAACTATATTCACGTTTTGTGTTTGAAATTATAGTAAACGTGTTCTACTAAAAACGCGAAGAGAAATATGAGCATGATGAATAACTCGGCTTTTACTCTAAATAAACATGTGTTGTTTTGAACTTCCCACAAAGGAAGAAAGAACGGATTTTTAAAGATAGGAATTTAACGTTTGATTAGAAGTATTCGTATTTTGATCTTAAAAATGGTTATGAGAATGCATACATGTTTACTTGCATTACTTGTGATTGTGTGATAAAGCATAAGTGGTCTCCACTCCAAAGGCGCCCGTACATGTGGCGTTATGCTTTAAGTTGAGATTTGAGCATGCTAATATAATGTAAAGTTTGATGATCTTGTTAGTTTACTTTCAAGATTACGATGAATGATTTATGATTACTTACGTTGAAAATCCTACTGCGGAGTCTTTGCATGAAAACGAGATACAAAAATTGAGAAAGTAGAAATATGACACTTAGGGTGTTGTAAATGAAAGGTGTGTTTTGAAGAAGGAAATGTTTTGAAACCGCAATGTGGCCGGACTTGCCCATTGTGTGGTGTGTGTGTGTTTTTCGAAAACCCAATGGGAACCCGGAGTGACAGAACCATTGTGGTATACTCGGGAACCCGGAGCGGCGGAACCGAGGGATAAATTGTGGTTTGGTTATCCGCGGAGAGGAGCCAACACAATTGTTTAAATGATTTTTCGAAAACCCAGATGGGAACCCGGACCGACGGAACCATTGTGGGATATTCGGGAATCCAGAGCGGCGGAACCGAGGATTTTGAATTGTGGATTGGTTATCTGTGGATAGGGGCCAATACCAAATTTCATGTTCTGTGTGCCAATGGGAACCCGGAGCGGCGGAACCATTGTGAGGATATTCTGGAACGCGGAGCGGGGGAACCGAGGTTGGGTGTGTAAAAACGATTTCGAAAATGTTGATTTGATATATGAAAATGATGACACGATCTACGATGAGTCGCATAGGAGAAACTCAGATATCACAGACACTAACGTTAGACTAAGGAATGTGGATGTGTCATTGTTAACTGTTTTGATAGATATGCATGTGTTATGTGGAAATAGTTATGGTCTATTGTTTGTAAGTTAAGGGTTAGTGGGTATAGGATTATTCTGCTGAGCTCTTGTAGCTCATGGTGTTACTTTTGGTGACCTTGGCATATTATACTGGTGGCGACGTTGGTATAATGTGTTAGACTTTGTAAATGATCAAGGTAATCTGTATACCTTAGAGGCCTTTGGAGCTGAAGAGCTGGCTCGGATGGAGGAGCAGGCAGAGTTGTAGTTAGGAACTCTAGTTTCCTTCCTTTGTGTAATGAAAGTACTCTTATGAGAGTTATGATGTAATAATGAGTCAGACTCTATTTAGATTTTCAATACAAATTGTACATTTAACGTTTCCAAAATTCGGAGCATTACAAGTAATGTACAATGACTCAAAATTTTGCTTCAAAAAATGCAAAACGAAGTTTTTTTCTTTGAATCGGATCGTGCTACTCATAAAGCACTATATTTGGGGGTTTACATTTTGATATTGATTCTTTTTTATGTTATTCAAGCTGAAAGAACAATGTAATTTTGAATTTTTCTTTACTTGTATGGTTTTTTTTTTTTTTATGACTTAAAAGTATGTGAGCAGCAAAACATAAGGTTGGGCTACGGCAACCCAAATGTCAGGGCCAACACTGCGTGTTTTTAGTCCTGTCATGGGAAATGTTTGAGTGCTCTACAAATGCGCAAAGCCAAACCATCTCAGGTTTCTTTACTCCTATATATTTCAATGTTAGTGCCACTTCTAACTACTAATAGATTCTTTTCATCTTCTACAAGTTGTACATTCAGAGCAATGACATGGTGATTTCAAAATCCAAGAAAAATAAAAAACAGCTTTTCAATCTTTTTCTTGGATATTTCACAAAATACTTATATAAAAGCCATAATTTATTATTTTTCTGAATCTTCTCATCAAAACGAATCCATAATAATATATAAAAATTTGGTGCAAAATTAATACATGCGAAAAAAATTGAATAAAGACAAAATCAAAAAATTATTGTTAGTGAAAACTTGCAACAACTCTCTCTCTCAATATGTAAACTAAAAACTTTTCAACAACTTTTTGTTAGTGAAAACAACTTGATATTTTTCATAAAAAAAACCAGTGATTTTTAAGTTATTGCCCATCAAAAACACCCCTCAAGAAAGCAACTACTCCTTGTGATTGTTAGAGTTGTTGTTTCCCCTTGTGGGTTTTCTCTTACTCCAACTTGAAGCTGTCTAGGTTCCTTTTAATCTTTGTAATTTGTTTTCAAAGAATAATAAATTTTTCGCCTTTAAAAAAAAAAGAAAAAAATAAAGCAACTACTCCACTGTTAATTTGGGGGCTTGACTGTTCAACGAGAATAAATAATATATTGATTTTTTATTGATATATTTTGAAGTTTTGCTATAGTGATATATTGTGCTTTTAGTTTGGTTATGAATTGATATGTTGAATAGTGAATCGATTCACATCGTACTCTATGATGGTAAAATTAAAGAGTTTAACTTTGCTAGAATCTCCCAAATTTGCACACGAATGTATGTGGGATCCCAGGGGGACCAACTAGAATCTCCCAGATTTGCACACGAATGTATGTGGGGTCCCAGGGGGACCTATGTTTAGGATTTGAGAGTACATGATTGGTTGAATGGTCACTAAAAATTGTTGAATACTGAGTCAAATTGCACCGTAATCTATGACGGCAAAATAAAAGAGTTTTTATCTTAATATGCTAGAACCATGCAGACTGTCCACCCAGATTTGCACACGCTTGCAAATCCTGGGAGGCGGGTAACACAGTGAAAAGGTGCCCGCGAGACTATGTTGAAGTACGGAATCTGCACGTTGACTTAAAACATTTATTTGGTAAAAAAGTTTGGAAAATAGTCGATCCACCCCACATCAGGCTGCCTACGTATTTTTGGGATGAAGGAAAATCAGGTCCGATGCAGTTTGGACCGTAGTCCGTGTAAAACATTATTAAGGGTAAAATCGAAAAGGACTAATCACTACAAGAAAACTTGTAATTGGTGATGAAAAATTTTGGTCGTCAAAGGTTAGATTTCGTGGCTAAATAAATTGGCAACGAATTTTTCGTCGTCAAAGGTTAGATTTCGTCGCTAAATAAATTGCGGACAAAAAAATTCGTCGGCGAAGGTTGGTCGTGAAAGAGCTTGGCAATGAAAAAAATAAATTTGTCGCTGATTATTCCTTTTGGCGACGAAAAAATTTGTCGCTAATTCCGTTTTTGTATGGGGAAAATTTCCACTTCTTGCGTCTCCTGGGTTCTTGGGTTTTGAACCCTAGGCCTTTCCACTAACCACAACCATGCGCATGCGCATTTGACTAACTGCACTAGACATACTTTTCAAAATATATCGGGAATATCTAATATATAACATATATGTTCAATATTTATTTTTAGTAAAGCACTAGATTTTGTTATGGGGCCGTGGAGAGAAGCGCAACGTCCAAGAAACATAAAAAGAAATACTCAAACTTGTGTATTATTAAACAAGTAAAAAAGCCCCGCCAGTAGAAGGTTGGATTAGTTGAGTTGCGTATAAGTTGACACGGACACTTAAGTTTTTTGAAAGGCGAAAAAATTTCATTAATCCATCTGCGTATAAGTTGACAATTTGACATGAACATCTAAGTTTTTGGAAAAGCAAAAAAAAAAAAAAAAATCATTAATCTCTGAAATTGTTACAAAGATTAATAGAAATAAAGAATGATGACATCAAATCTCTAGCCTGAGACCCAAGCAATCTACAACACTAAGGCCTCGATTGGATGTGGTATAAGTTTTTTATTTATTATTTATGGAGGGGTGATAAGAAAATAGAGTATATTAATTAAAAATGGATGGCCCACATTAATGTGATATTTATGATGGAGGATAAAATAATACTTAATTTGAATGAAGGATACATTAGGGGTATAAGGAAGGTGTATGATGTAGAAAGTTGTCAATTGACTACTTTGCCCTTGTGCAGTCTTGAATTAGATAATGCATTATATTAATTATATAATTACAAAACTCAATTATTTTAATTATAATAAATCTATAATAATTTATTTAACTAATAAATTAAATATTATAATTATTTATTAATTATAAATTTATTTTTAAATTGTTAATATATTTTTACATAGTTTATATATTAAAAAAACATGGTTAAAAAATTAAGTGCTCCAATAAGTTTACATAGTTTATCCTAAATATACATAATAAATTTTTTGCTCTAAAACTCCTTATTTAGTTTTAAGCTCTTTTAGGGCGCTCATTGCCTTAGAGTAAAAAATTCATTATGACCATTTAGAATAAATTGATCAGAAAAATAAGATTTTCGTACCAGTTTAAACGGATTAATTTTTTAACCTTGTTTTTTAATATAGAAATGGTGTAAAAAAATAAGTGCTCCAATTTTCAATCCGTTTAAGCTGTTGGAAAATCTTATTTTTCTAATCATTTAATTTTATCCTAAATGGTCATAATAAAATTTTGGCTCTAAGACTTTCAATCATCACCCTAAAAGAGCCCTACAACCAAATAACCGTGTACTGTGGTGTTGGAAATGGGTTGATGGAGGGTAGAAAGGTAAAAAATAAAAATAGGTGTATACAGCGGGATGATCTATTGCAACCTGCAGAGGTGGCAATAATCTATGCGAAATTAGCGGGATAAACAGCATCCAAGTGAGGGTAAACCTATGTCTATCCGAGACTCAATTAATCCTCAAGTTTGGAAGAAACCAAACACGAAAAACCCTTTGGAAGAAAATTCACACCTGTTAGCCTAAAAGCCTTGATAAGAACATTAAGATCAAACGCCTAAGACACCTAAGTTATCTCTATATATGTAAATACTTACTGATAGAAAGTGCTATGGTACAGAAAATTTAATTGAAAGCATAAGTATGCGATATTGGAGATAGTGTTGTGCAGTGGTGTGCACAGTATCATGTTGCGCACCTCCGAGCCGTTACATTGTGCATCGAACAGCTCTGATCTCATCTCGGCGATAAATGGCTCTCGATCGTTGATTGTCGAGATGAGATCCAAACCGTCAGATGCACGATCCAACAGCTCGTATGTGTGCAACACGGTGCACAGCACCAACCCGAAGTCGGTACATATGCTAATGCAACACTTGAATCGTCACAAGATTAATTGTTCTTAGATTTAGCAAAATATGATTTTTTTTTTTTGAACAACAGAATTAGAAATTAAGATGATGCCGTCAATCCTTGTTCTTTTTAGTCTTTGTAACAATTTCAAAGATTATAAAGTTTTTTTTTTTTTTTTTGCCGTTGAAAAAAGGCATATTCGTTGTACATCGACAACATGCAGCTGCACATAAACTCATAGGAGTAATAAAATTATGTGAGACCTAATTTTTGTACAGATATATGGGCATAAAGGTGATTCTTCAAGGGGTACATGTCATACACTCCTTCCCTAAACAGGGTGTATCATGTAGAGTTGTGCTATTTTTTTTTACACATATCATGCACATAAATTTTGTGGGGCCCATATTGGGTTTAAAAAACATGGTTCGAACCACTCATCTTTCTTAAAATATTCTTTTTAGGTTTTTGTAAAAAGTTAGCTCGAACAGATGTCGGTAAGAGCTTTCTTAAAAATCGGAAGGCGAAACAAAATGACTCGCTCTACGATTTTGAAAAAGTCCTTACCGATATTTGTTTTTTTTTTTTTTTTGCTCGGCAAAAGAACGATTTTATAGATCTCGAAGGGGTACATCGAGGACGATACATCTTAGCTCAAGGAGCCAAAGAAAACCAGCACAACCATAAGAAAAACGAAACAAGTCATCCAACAAAAGGTTGAATGACGCCCCTACGGATTATGTTACAATTTTACTTTCCGAATACCATCTAAAAACACCTTAAAATCTTCCACAGAGTACACTTTGATATCGAATTTTGCTTTCATCCACTTCGCGACCCTTGTCTTGATTAGATCCCCTACCTCCCAAGCCTGAGTTGCATTATTGAAAGCGTAATCATTCCGAACCAGCCATAAAGACCACATAGTAGCAAAGAAACATGCTTCCCATATGTGTCTATCTTTCCAGATTGTGGAACCCATGAATGAACCACCACTTAGCTAAGTCTAGAACCGTATAAGGGCACACCCATTTGACATCCCACCATTCCATAATTACTGACCATACAGACCAAGAGAATCTGCAGTGGAGAAACAAATGTTGGTGTGTTTCAATGTATTCGGAACAGAGAGGGCATAGAGCATGGTGGACTTCGTGTATCAAATTTCTACTTAGAAGCAAAGAACGGGTTGCCACTTTCTCCTTTATAGCTAGCCACGCAAAGATTTCCCCTTTCGAGGGACTTAGATTTTTCCAGATGGAACCCAAGAGAGCATTGTTTGAATGTGATGTTAGTTCCCAATGATCGTACGCTGATTTCACAGAAAAATTCCCGTCCTTACCGATATTTGTTGGAACTAAATTTTTCAGGAATCTTCAAAATATTTTTGAGCGGTTCGGATAATTTTTGTGAGATCTGGGATTAGCCTCACAAAAATATGTGTGATATCTGTGTAAATCAATCTGTGCCAAAAGGTGTTTTGTATCATGCATGTCGTGGTCCTTAAATTTTTTTTTTTTTTTTTTCGCTTTTGTTGTGTCCCTTTTGGTGCGTGCGTATATATGTGCGTGTGGATTTTTTGCTTTGGTGTCATCCCTTTCGATCAGTTAGAATAAACAACTCGATCCGTTTAGATTTGAAAGCACATAGAAATTGTTGAATGGTCTCTAATAAATTGTTGTAATAGTGACCCAAATCGCTACGTACGTATTCTATGACAGCAAAAAAAAAGATAAACTTTGTTACAGACTTCACACCCAGGTTTGTGCAGGCCTGCACACGTTTGCGAATTTTTGTCTAAAGTGCATGCGTGCGGGAAAATGTGCAAATATGTGCTTACAATTATGAGAGGCAGACCTATGTACCATGGGGGCATGGGGCCCACTTGATTTTGTAAAATTAAATTAACATTTTTAAATATTTCAATTATGTCCAATAAATTTATGAGAGTGGTCCATTAAAATTGCTTTAAATTCCCTGTGAGTGGATCTTTATTAGGTCTATTTTTTAGAGTGCTAGATTTTCACACAACCTTTTTGTGTAAACATACTCCTTTCTCTTAATTACACCTTCCGTCCGAAAATGATAGTCCGATTCACAAAATGAGGAATTAAAAATAATAGATTTTTTGAAGAAAATTCAAACTTTTCATTAATTTAAAGAACTCAATGAAATGTAGTAAATTGTCAAAAAAAGTTTAAATTTTTCTTCAAAAACTTGCATGATTTTTAAGTCCACATTTTGTGAACCAGACTATCATTTTGAGATAGAGACAGTATAAGAAAAGCCCATATTTGTACACCAAAATGTTATTTTACCGGGGGGACAAATGTATTATTGAGTAATTGTAAACATACACGTATGTGAAGCTTACTGATACGTGCCCACTAATACAAATTTCTGGATCCGCCACTGCTTATGGTATGTGTGCATATGCAATTGTGTGTGGTTTTAAACTTGAGATAGACTTTTTCAAGGAGGCTTCGTGAACAACAGGTTCACGGAGCGATGCAATCTCATTCGTTCATTCCGGATCATCCAAAAACACTTTGGACGGTCGCGATTGGGTTTCGTAACTTCTTTATGCTTTCCTTATAAAGCATATTAATTCCATTGCCTTTATAAACATTTCTCCAAAGCACCCTTCTCTCTCATCTTTCCCTCTAGACCTTCCTAACAGCTCAAAGTGGTAACCTTTTCTTTTCTTGTATTCTCTTCATTTTTCTAATTTCGTACATGTTATTGGAATTTTTACTTAGATTTCCCACCTTCCTATTTTTAGCTGATTAAATCGATTGATTAGTCTTTCTTATTACTCTCAAGAACTTTTTTAGGTATCTTGTAATTTTATTTTTTATTTTCTGATATTCTTTTCCGTTTGATCTAAGAAGCTATAGCCAAGAAAAACCCTAGAAAAAATATCAAATAAGATCGAAGAGATGGGGAGAGGGAAGGTCGTGATCAAAAGAATCGATAACTCAACAAGCAGGCAAGTGACTTTCTCCAAGCGAAGAAACGGATTGCTCAAGAAGGCTAAGGAGCTATCAGTACTTTGTGATGCTGAAGTTGGACTAATTATTTTTTCGAGCACGGAAAAGCTATCTGACTTTGCAAGCACCAGGTAATTTAGATTAGTTCTTTAATTTCTCTCTAATTATCTATCCATCAACTTAATTATAATTTATATGGAAACTCATGAATTCCAATGTTACAATCCTCTATATATTTGAAATAGCTTTTCAATACCAGGAAATTATTTGGGTGGTATAGGATTAACTTTTGCATTGCATTTAATATAGTCAGACATCTAAATGCATCTGATCAATTGGAAAGAGAGATCAATTTGAGATGTCTATGCATCTCTCTCTCTCTCTCTCTCTCTCTCTCTCTCTCTCTCTCTCTCTCTCTCTCTCTCTTATATATATATATATATATATATATATATGCTTTAGAACAAACAGATTCTTATCATGAGGAGCCAGGAGAAGAAAGGAGGCCTACCAACCAGCGTTTAATTAGAAAGACTAATTTAGAATGATATAAATGAGGACAAGAGAATTTTTTTAGCATTTTTGTGTGTTTGGTTAGAAAGACTAGGTGCAAGGAATTAAAGAATCATGTAACTAAGAGCACCTCAGCACCTCCACCCTTTACCCAGTAACAATTTGAGTAAAAGCTTCATTTGATATGGCTCAATCCAATGGTTACCCCATTTTTACTCAAAATTTGCTTGAAAAAAATTTACAAGTACTATTTTTCCTGCGGGATTTAGGTTTTGTGCCACTCACAGCGGCTATATGGTCGTCATCCTCATCTCCTGGTAAGCTATATCTTCGTCGTCATCTCCGGATAAGCTAGGTTGTGGAGTAAGCTATGTTTGTGGAGTAAATTGAGCTCATCTAAAGAAGAAAAATGACAACGTGCCTCGTCACTAAAAAATGAGTTTGGGGTGTTGACGATGAACCAACTCCTTCTCTTATGCAAACAGGCCCCGGAGATGATGACAACGATGACGACGAAGAACTCCGGCTAGTGACAAGCACCACCCCACAAAGTAGCCGTGAGAAATTTGATATAGTGTTTGAGTCTCACATAATTTGGTGAAACATTTGCATAAAACTCAAATTTGGTATAAGTTTCAGTGAGAAGTGGAGGTGGGTTTTAATTGGACGATTTTTACTCAAATTTGATTTTGAGTTTAAATTTTGTGAGGAGTGGAGAAGCTCTATTGCATACCATATTTTCTTTTCTTTTTTTCCCGTGAGAAATTTGATATAATGTTTGAGTCTCACCTAATTTGGTGAAACATTTGCGTAAAACTCAAATTTGGTATAAGTTTTAGTAAGGAGTGGAGGTGCGTTTTGGATGGTTTTCACTTAAATTTGAGTTTGAGTCTAAATTTTGTGAGGAGTGGAGATGCTCTAATAAGAGCATTCACAGTGGTATAATCAAAACAAAAAATTTATAAAATTAACAACATTTGTTCAAAAGAACTCACATTGGAATAACCAAACTTAGATATATCTTTGTAACTTATCAAATTTTGGCTTATTGATAATCAAAACTATCAACCTTTTGCCAATAATCAAATTTAATTGTCTTCACATTTCCTCAATCAAGTATACCATCATTACGCAAAAACTTTATTTCTTCCATTTTCAACATGTTTATAACAAAAATACTTTTAAAAACAATTTTTATTTTTTTGCAAAAACAGTTTTTTTACACTTTCTTTTATTAAAACTGTTTTTCCCAAAAAAATTTTAAGCAGTTTTATTTCAAAACAGTTTTTTTAATTAGAACTTTTATTTCAAAAACTATTCTTTTGAAAAAATACTTTTTCTATTCAAAAACTGTTTTTTTTTTAACTTTTTCCCGGAAAATATTTTTTTCAATCAAAGTTTTCAAAAAACTATTTTCTCTTTTTCTAATAACCTATTGTTATTAGTTTGAAAAGTATTTTAAAAAAATTATTTTCTATGTCACAATTTCTAGATTTTCATAAGTTAAAAAGGTGATGTAGCATGTTTTGGTTATTCAATTTTAATTTTACCATTATGGACTTCTACATTGTTAATTTTAACAACTCCTTAAATGGATAGCCAAAAGATGATATGGCAACTTTTGATTATCCACCGTGGATGCTCTAATGCATATCATATATTGTTTTCTTTTCTTTTAGAAAACTTGAACTTTTTCAGAAAACGTGAACTTTTAATGATCTTATTTTTTGCTGCCAAAAAAAAAAGACTTTTTCTAGAAAATAGTTATCCCTATCTATAAGTTGAATTTCAAATTTATTCTTCTTTTTGCATAATTTATTCTTAATTGAGAAAGTTGTCATATTTCAAATATGTAAGATTTATTTAGGAAAATGTATATATTTTCTTGCGAATGCCATCACAAAAAAAAATTCTGTAATGAAAAACAGTTAAATTTTCTCACAAAATGTTTTGTTATAACCAAAATGGTGGTTCTTTTCTTTCACTTTCTACCGTTTTTGTTTTCATTTTTGGTTGTATATATTTTCCCCTAATCCAAAAGACGTTCGTGAGTTGTTGGAATCTCTCTCTCTCTCTCTCTCTCTCTCTCTCTCTCTCTCTGGTGTGAAGGTAACCCTAGCTCCTGTACGTCATTATATATTATATACAGTGGAGTCACTACGGAACCACAACGTACGTACAAATTCGTGACAATATATGTAATTATTTTTCAGGTTTTATTAAATTTGAAATTGCTTTTGAATAATTAATCTTCTCACAAAATGTTTTGATATAAGATATAACCAAAATGATTGCTTTCGTTTGTTTGTTTTTCAAAGATATAGCATCACCCGGGATAGGTTTAGCTGATACATTGAGATTTATGCTTCAGAATAATCAGAGATCTATATATGACATGAATGCCTAATGAGGTTATGTATGTTAAAACCTACGTATATATAGAATTTCTTTTATAACTAAGTATCCAGGCCAGCTTGTACGTGCTAGTGGGGCCCCATTTAATGTATGAACTTGCCTCAAAAGTGTTGATATTAGCTACGATATATGTTTCGAACCGTAGACTTTAAAAGCTTAGGAGAAAACTTCTAAGTCTCATGGCTTGACCACAGATAAACCAATAATATTGGAATGTAATCTCTCACACTAAAACTGTGAGAGAGCAGTTGTATTTAATACTTGTAAGGATATAAGATTGTGATACCGTTTGTAATCTGTTTTGGCGTTTATCATTCAAGTTCGTGCTGGATGATTTACGTTCCCCCTCCCCCGGTTGAGTAGAGCATATGTGCTCCTCAGCCTCCCCTCTCGATGTATCCTTTCGAGCTTTATAAAATTTTCTTTTGCTGAGCAAAAAAAAAAATGTTGTATATCAATACAAACTAGTAGATTAGGATCATCAAACTAACAGATTAGGATCATTATCTAATAACCCCTAGGCCAACCCGTTGAGATTAATTTTTCATACTCCCTCCGTTCCATATTGAGAGTCCCACTACCTCTCTCTTACCGCTTTTCAAATAAAAAAATCAACTCTTTCGGTGCATTATTTTTCAAATTTTTTCGCACCGCATTAAAGATCTCGATTAGTACTTTAATTTGGTGCGAAAAATTTCAAAAAATTATACACGGAAGTAGTTGATTTTTTGATTTGAAAAATGGCACGACTTTTTATGGTGGACCGTCAATTTGGAACGGAGGGAGTAACATTTAATGCATTAGTCATGTGGAAATCTGTACCATATAATAAACACATTTAGCCCATGTTCATACTATTTTTCTTTGACAAAAACAAACTAAAAAAATATAGAAAATTGATTTCTACACTCCCTTAATTGCTGCAAACACTCCATTTTCGTTTGTTAGCGAGTGAATTTATGAAACAGTTCTTACATGTATACATTTTTTTAAAATTTCAGGGACTGTTCCAAAAATTCACCCGTTAAAAGACAAAAACTCAAAATATGAACTGTACGTCGAGTCTATGAAGATTAAAAATATGAAGTTTGAACTCTTCTTTGGACAATATGAACTGTCGATTCAAAGTATTATTATTCATTTTTCATCTTTGACGTCGAAAGAATCCGATCTTTGAATGGAATCCTTAAAAAAAAAAAAAAAAAAAAGCCTTCATCATCTCTCTTCTAGTACTATTAGCTAAACTGAAAGGCCAATTGGAAGATATATATAATATTATCTGTGAGGCCGACACGACGTGAGTAACTCACGCATCGATGCCATTATATATTATTAGGGCTTAACCCACCTTTGTGTTACGCAACTTAAACTAATTCAACTATTGTTATTATAATCACCTCTCCGTACATGCATCGCTGGCCGGCCGGAAAAATTGACAAAGAAATCTTCTCTGGTTTTGATCAGATCGCTATAGCTAGCTATATTACCCCTCCTTCAAGCAAAGAACAGTATTTGAAATGGTTGCATTTAAATTCCAATGAAAATACTGCATCAATATTTTTTACTATCTGGGTCAAAAACCAAAAACAACAAGAAAATGTGAAATTGTAACATTTTAGTATGTATTAAAGCGGAGATGAAAATTGGGGTGCTTAAATTTGGGACAATTTAAGTTTTTTTTTTTTTTTTTTATCAGCAACAATTTATGTAATTTTTTTTGTCAATCGATAAAAAAGATCATTTTACATCATATATGAAGTACAGAATATAAACCTGGAATACTACATCAATTGTGAGAGTCCACGAGACAACTAAGTCCAACAATTTCAATCAATACAAGAAATAAGTCCATTATATGATAGAGACAAAGAAAGAAAAGAAAAACTCTCTAAGGGAAGAACACCCACACAGGTGAGGAGACTCAAACTCCTAACCTCTTAATGAGATGTAAGAGTCCTGACAACTGAGCTAAACCCAGTTGGTTCAATTTAGGTATTTTAGTTGGATAAATATTACATACTTGTCTGCTAAAATTGCATATCCATTGGTCAACTGACCTCATTTTGTATCTTGCATGGCTCTGCTCCAGGAGCTTATACTAGATTGGACCAAGTAAGATCATACATATCTATATTGAAATATTGTTTTGTGGGACTGATTATATATATAATTATCTGGTTGAACTAAAGAGTTTAATTAAAAATGAGCAAAAGACATATTAAAAAAGAAATGACATTAAATCCGTGTGCACGTAGGGAAAAGCAAAACAGTTAAAGATGAATTAACGTCACTCTGATACTACTCTAGCTATATATGGCTGTAGATTTGGAATTGAAACTGATTTTGCCACAGAAGCATGCATCATCATTTTACTCGATCACTGGTCAGATGATAATTGGATACATGTCACTTCGCCATGTCCTATATATTAGATCCTCAAATCCATCAACATGTAAGTGTCCACCTAGAGATGTCAAACGGGCAATGCTCCAGCATGGCCTGTCTAGCACTCTAGCTTTGTGCCTACTATCCTTTGTACCGTTAAATCGTGTCGTATCGTGTCGTGTCGGCTCATTTACCATATCGTGTCGTGCTGTTTCTAAATCGTGTCATGCTGAAACATTTCCAACTGACTTTCGTCGGAAAAAATATCTTCCCAAAAAGCAAATAGATTCTAGGGAACTTGGGTTCAAGTCCCATGAGACCCTTTTGGAACTATTTTTTTTTTTAATTTCTTATTAGATCTAGGAATAGATAATAATGTACGACTCTTGTACTTCTAGTATTAAATTACTTATACTTTAGTGATTGTAGATGTTACTCCAGATCAATGTTCAAATATTTTGCACACCATAAATGTTTTGATAAGTTTTTTTAATTTTACTTTTTATCTTGTAATGTCAATTTTACAAACAAAACCCTATTGACTAAAATATACCAAATTCATTTTCACTGAATAAAAATTGTTTTTTTTAAATCTTTGTTAGAGAAAACGCAATGTATGTGCGGTATTTTGTCATGTTTGATTTATATTTTTCTAGTTGTGTAAAAAGTTTTAAAGCTTATTTTAGCTAAATTACGAAGCTAAAAAACCTTGTTTACGAGTACTATTTTTACCCTATTAGCCACATAACAAGTCAATTTATTTAATAATCACATAGTGAGTCAATTTATTTCTACCTCAATTAATAACATTACGGGTCATGACATAGTGAGTCAATTTATTTAATAAAATTTAAAAAAAATTCCCGTGCCCAGCTAGAATCGTGCCGTACTCGTCCCACTTCCATACCATGCTCGTGCCGTGTCAAGCTAACTTTTGTGTCGTGCCCGTCCACTTCCGTGCCCGTGTTGTGCCCCGTGCCCACTAAGACTGTGTCGTGTCGTCCTGTGCCAGGCCAAGACTATACCTGTGATGTGCCATGCCACATTTAAACGTGTCGTACCGACCCAGCCCATTTGACACCTCTATGTCCACCATGGACAAACACAGCTGATTCATGAATGTAGTTTGATGTTAGTGTATGGGCATGCATATAGGCCATCAAGTATTTAGGGCTTTGGCCCTTGGCTAGATTTTCCAACTTTGGTTGGATTTTCCCTCCTCCCTTCCCTTAATAAATTGTTACTTTGTTGATAAAAAAAAAATGTTTTATGTAAGTGTCCACCATCGACAAACACTGCTTGATTTTTGAAGTCTGAGTCCCGTATCTACAGCCATAGCAGAGTGATATTGATTGATTTTAATTATGTCCTTGGTTTTCCCTTTAACATGCACAAGGAATTGGTTATATTATTGATTTTGTGTTACAATTCCCTTAGGCCTTAGTTAAAAATGCCATATATCGATACACCAGCTGCAACTTGAACACACTTGAGGTTGGACTCACCTCTTGTATCTAATTAGCCTCTTCAATTTATAATTGCGTATCTCATTCGCTCAACAAATAAGCTCTAATTAAAGATTGTTCTTCCAAATGAACCCTTTGATTTACTGCTAAGCAATGGTACTAAAATCATCTATCGTTGATCATGCTATTTATGGGTCACCCATATGAAATTCGTATCACCCCACATGTGAAGAACAAAGATGAGATATGTCTCATATTGTCTTAACTTTTGCACCAGTATGAAATCTGTAATCGAGAGATACAACATCGTGAAAGAGGAACATCATCAGCTGTTGAATCCTCCCTCGGAAGCCAAGGTACTTTTAAACAACCACCTTCCTCAGTTTTCCTCAACTTTTGTGCATATGCATGAGCGATTTTTTGCTTCCCCGGCCTGCATTACAGACGAACTACAAACAGTTATGAACTGGTTTCAAGAATCTAATAAACATGCACTGAGGTTAATTATTTGGTTCAGATTACGGATGAGATGCAGGGTTCTAGTGGGCATGAAGCAAGACTCGAGCCCCACATGATTTATAAAGCCCATGCGTGTACTGCGTATTATGCAACCTCAATATGAGACGTCGATCTTCATTTGCAGGAAAAAAAAATGTCGTGTAAATTAAACCGCAAAAAAATAAAACTAAAGAACCATAGCTTGGCTTGATAAAATAACTAGATTGTACATCCTCGTATGTATGGAAGTAATTCTTCCAATTCGCACCATTGGCTCTCCAGATACACAACTGGCCAAAACAGAAGTGTATTAATCGAGATGTCAACGCCACCCACAACGAGATTATTTTTTGTAAGATTTCAAAATGATTAGGCAAATAAAGTACATCAAAATATTATGGACAAACTGTCATTTTCATTAATTTATTACACAATTGAGACGGTGGGGAGACTACAAAAAGATATTTTTAGTGGACGGTTCAGATTTCTTTAATCTAATGGTTGAGAATTTGCAATGATTTTATTTTTGGTATCGCCACAGCATTAAGGGCAATGTTTCCTAACTAATCCTTTTTTGTTTACGATTACGATAAAACTTTTCCTATTCCACTCTAACCTTTCCTATTCCATACTCTCTCTCTCCCCTTTCCTATTCCAGATTTTTTGGGAAGAATTTGTCACAGTCTAGAGTCTGGACGGTTAATTTTGTAGGTGGTGTCGTCATCATGGGTTATCACTAGCAGTAGAATATAGCAAAGAAATTAAGGATGGAAGAAAACAACTAGGGGTGTTCAAGAAAACGGTTCAAACCATAAAATCAGTCCAATCGGGACCGAACAATCCTATTTAGTCCAGTTCTGTGGTCAGGTTATAGTTCCAAAAAAAAAACTGTTAATTTTGATTCGGTTACTGGTTCTCAATTAAAGAATCGTGGTTAGAGCCAGATTGGACCGTTTAGAACTAATATATATATAATTATATAAAAATAAATATATGTGTAGAGATTGGTCTACTTTTTGAACATGGAAAAAGTTAATGCTAGTGATTTAAATGATATTTTGGACATTGAAACTATTGTTCTTTACTTCAAGACATGTTGTTATATTTTATAGTTTATGGTATAGGTTTAATTTTAGTCCTAAATATGATGGGTCATTAATGTTTTTCTGTCGCTGAATTTAATTATTCCATAAGTGGTTTTGGCTACTTTATTGGTGATTTCGTGAATCATATTGGATTTTGATTCTTAATAAAATATCTATTATTATTTGATGAGTTATTTGATGCTTTAAATTTTTAATTTTATGAGTTTATATTTTGTGAATATTTGTTTGGATGCTAATTGGATAAAACTGGAACCAAATCAAACTAGACCGATTTTGCGGTTTGGTTCTAGTTTGGTTCCACGCATATATTGGTTAGGTTCTGATTCCCAATTTCCTAGAACCGTAGGAAATAGTCCGGTTACAGATTTTCTAGAGAACCAGATCAATCCAAACTGTGTACACCCCTAAAAACAACTGATTGCTAAAAGAATCAGGAAAAATTAGCCATAAGGACAGTAAAATAGTTTCCATTTAGGGAATGACACTAACAAAATAGTTTTCAGTGGAGGTACTTCAATTTTTTGAGTATTTTAGTTGTAAGGCCAAAACATGTTTAGACACTTTCATAGGATTTTAGGGTGCATTTTCTATTATAGGGTGTTAGTGGTTTAGGCATTTTTATAGAGTACTCTAGGATTTTAGGTACTTTCGTATGTAAGGTACCCAGGGTTTTAGGCACTTTCATAGCCAAAACATGTTTAGACACTTTCATAGGGTTTTAGGGTGCATTTTCCTATTATAGGGTGTTAGTGGTTTAAGCATTTTCATAGGGTACTCTAAGATTTTAGACACTTTCATATGTAAGGTACCCTAGGATTTTAGGCACTTTCATAGGGTACCCTGAGTTTTAAGCACTTTCATAGGGTAATATAAGGTTTTAGGCACTTTTATAGGCACATTTGTCCTTATTTTTTATTGCAAAAGATGTTTGTCCTTGTGTTCAAAAAATAAAATTATGAAGGATTTTTTGCTAAGTCTCCCAAGAATCAATAAGTCTAGATACACTACATCATCTACTATATTTTTCGTGGGGCTCATCCCGGATCCCAGAAAAATACAAAAAAAAATGTCTATAAATTTTATAATAATATTTTATGGGACCCTATAAAAAATCAACTCCAACGAGTAGTTGCGCCCTTACAAATCCAAAATAATACTTACCGATATTCAATAAAGTTGATTTTTTACAGAACCCCATAAAATATTATTTTAAAATTTATGAACTTTTTTCTGTATTTTATGAAACACATAGTAGGTCCCACAAAAATATATTGGATGAATGTAGTGTATGTAGCATCCCGCAGAAAGAATTCACATTGAGCAAACGCATGAGCTTATTGATTGGTCAATATGTAGCATAGTAACACTTGAATAACTAAGCTTTCAAGCTACTTTTCTACTCCCTCGTTCCAAAATGAGTGACCTTTTTGAAAAAGCGTCTCATTTTCAATTACTTATCTTTCAATATGAGTGTTAAAAAATACTCCCTCCATTTCAAATTATTTGTCCGGTCCGCAAAACAATAATTTAAAAATAACACTCATAACACAATTTTACCGAGCAAAAAAAAAATAACACAATTTTTTTAAGAAAAAATTCAAATTTTTTTCACAAATTAAAAAAACTCATTGATATCTAGCAAGTTGTTAAAAAACTTTTGAATTTTTCTTGCAAAAATTGTATTATTTTTAAGACTCCATTTTGCGGATCGGACAAATATTTTGAGACAAAGGCAGCATGCAATATAAATCTTGTTTGATAGATTTTAATTAGTTCTATTAAATAGTTTTCAAAATCACATAAAACTTCATAAATCGAAAGCTACAAGTATTTTAAAATGATACAAAGTCTCAAAAAGGTCACTCATTTTGGAACGGAGGAAGTGTATAATTCTTCATCAATCATGGATATGTGTATTGGCCGCCGAATATCTCCCTGCAAAGTGGTACCGAACGGCCGATCTGATCGTTCATCTCGGCACGAATGGCTTGAATTGAATCTGAACACAAACAAATCTGAACCGTTCATCCAAACCGTCGATTGTCGAGATGAACAGCTGAATCAGTTGCTATGCACCCACTTTGGAAGGGGTCTTACATTAGATCTATGCTATTTTTGCTTTAAAGTCTTTTACTTTAAGTTTGATAAAGTTGGCCTTGCATTTTCAAATTATATTGGACATAACTAGTTTTTCAATTTTTGTATTTGGTAGTTTTGGGAAAGGGAAGTCGCAAGTTTGAGGATACAGCTCCAGCACTTGCAAGAGAGTCACAGGTGAGATCGACATCAAGATAAATAATCTTCACAACTAATATGAATCACTACGTAATCTAAGCTTACTTCATATCTCCACGTACATTATGAGACAATAGCGATGCCAATGTAGAAGCAGTGGGTTCAGATGAACCCCCAGTAAACAGATGTTTTGCAAAAATTACCAAGTATAAATATGTCTACACATGTTTTGGTTGGATTTCCTTTCCCTTTCCTTAATAGAATATTTCTTTTGTCGATAAAAAAAGGAAATTGATTTTAGCACTCCAAAAATTGATGGAGGGGCTCCAAAATGACGTCGTTTTGTGTATCAATACAGTGCAGTTTTGGAGTCCCTCCATCAATTTTTGGAGTGCCAAAATCACTATCCTAAAAAAAATGTCACAATTAAGTAAACTAAAAAGCCAGATAAAACAATGAAGCCCAACGCAAAGAAACCCAAAAGGCCTAACAAGAGACGACGTCCACCGTTCTGACAAGACCACTGCCACCACCAGTCAAGGTCCTCCAACAACCACAGCCACCACTGGCCACCCCACAAAAAAGCCCACCAAAAGCCAAACCATCACCAACCTGCCACGGACGCTACACCAAGCCGTTAAGCTAGATCAGCCGTCCAACAACGGCCACGGCAGGAGCTAGCGCCGGCCACTCCATCCAACCCGAAAGACCCTTGGCCGTTAAGCACAATCGGAGAACCCAACCGTAAACTCCGACCGGAAAACTTTGGGTAGACTAATGGCTGAGAGACGAGGACAAACACGACGAGGGCAGGGGTCTAAAAAAAAAAGAGGAGAGGGACAAAATAATCGGAGACCTTACCAAATCCGACCTCGTCGGACAATCGAACACCTCAGATACGTAGCCGCTGTGAAGCACGCCAAATCGGCTCCTAAAAATGGTTTGAGGAGAGTCGATCACTGAGATCCATGAAGCTAGCCCCACCACCGAACGCCGTCGTCATCGCCTACCTCGTTACCAATGCCGATCAGGTTTTGAAAGGGAGAGGAGCCTGAGGGAGGAGGGAGAGGCAATGCACACCCATACCCACCCCCCCCCCCCCCCCCCCCCCGGGCGACAAAGAAACCCTAGATCTCACAAACACTTTGTTTTCCTAGAGAGAGAGGCAGTTGTTTTAGTGGATATTCCACTCTGAATATCCACTAAACCCATGTGTGAATCGATGGTCTTCACATATGTCTTCTCTTTCTCGTTTGACTAAAAGTAATGAAAAGATATTGTACCTCCATGTGGTTAGGAGAAGAAGGTCTTGAGTGGTCAGACCAGTGTATCCAAAATCCTATTAGCTTTATACTTCGTGTTATGAGTTAATGAATCTTTTTTTGCCAATTAAAAAATAACATACTAAAGCCTACTAAGGTAGACTGCTCCCGCCTGTCCACATACGTCTATTTTGTCTTTTTTTCGACCACAAATAGATGCATATATTCCCTTCGTTTCAAATTGAAAGTCTCTTTTAGGGATTCCAACTATTTAAGGAGACATGCAATTATTATACCTACAATGCCTATTATTTCTACAATGCCTATTATTTCCACCATTACCTTTATACTCTACCTACTTTATAGGAATAGTTATATTCACCTTTTGATAGACTCTTGGAAAATCACCAATTTTTTCCTTCCATTTTTGGAAAACGGCCATTACTTTAGAACAACCCAAAATGAAATAATGGACTCTTAATTTGGAACGGAGGGAGTATATAACACAAACCACAACCATTACTAACGTGATACGGCCGCCCTTATGGGCAGACCTTACCATCAATCTTGGGAACTTTAATAACTTTCACAATAGTACTCCCCTGTCTAAAGTTATAAGAGAGGACAGAAAGTCTATAGGCTGAATTTGGGAAGTGTGTGACACAGTCTTTTGATTCTCCTTTTCAGGTGTGTGCTTGGCATGGGCATAACCTTTCTAAGATTACGTATTGAGTTACTAGTGTATAAGTGCATTTTGAGGGTGTAGGGGCAGGTGAAGGAGTCTGGGAGTGAATGAAGTTTGAAGAGAGGCTTAGGCAACTGAAGATGAAAACATTCTTCGAAAGACCGAAAAGGAAAAAAATCTTTAATGTGGTTATAAACCATGCAAGCAGTTCTGGATCAAAAGATTGGAAGATTGTAAAAGCCCAATCTTGCATAAACTTAGCCTCTATAGTTCCCAAGGCCAGTCCTGCATAAACTTACTAATCCTGAAAAAACACGCAACACATTATCAACATCCGCGTCGCTATTCCTGAAAATAACATCATTACAAGCACACCAAATCGACCACATAATAAAAATGGAATCCTGAGTTTAACTCTCGATCCGGAGCCTCCTTTAACCATTTATCAAACCACTCACTGAGTCCAACCGGACTCCCTATTGAAAAATCAAAAACCCAAATGAGAGGCTCTCCACGCCCTCCTTGCACAGTCGCAATTCAGGAATAAATGCTCAATAGTTTCCAGAGCTTGCTTACACAGAGGACAAACTGGATCCACATGAATATTTCTTGTAAGAAGGGCATCCTTGACTGCTACAATACGATGAATCACCTTCCAAGTAAACTGGAATTTAGGAGGTAAACCCAGACTCCAAACTCTATTCCAACTCTGAAACCTAACCTGCTCTCGACGAAACACTCCCACAAACTGAGCTTCAAAACGAAGCAAATAAGCAGATTTAACCAAAAATATCCTGTGTGGCCCGTGATCCTCGTTCCGCTTCCTTCCTCCGCTGGTGTGGTGGTTGCCTTGCCTGCACAATGAACGCACGTCTAAGACCGAGCCGGGGGTTGCCCGGCAAGGCCCTCCGGCGTGAGGATGAGTATGTGCGGAGAGAGAGAAGGGAGAGACTAGGGTTTTTAGTAAGCGCGTTTGTGAGTGCGTACCTTCCTAGAGGTGTTATCCTTTGGTATTTATAGAGTCCCCTTGACTTGCTCTCCAAGCACGGGCACGTGCCTTGCGCGGGCTAAGCGGCGTCATCGTGACGTCACCGTCTAGATCTGGTAACCGCTTTCAGGGGGTGAGCTGGCATGACCCATGTGCGCTCATGATTATCAGGTGTAACCGTCTTCGCACGTGGGTGGGCGCGTGACCGCATGGGTGGCCGATCATGTCAGGTAATGGAGAATGCCGAGCACGAGGGTGACCGAGGCCGAGGGCGTGCGGCCAGGGCAGGAGTTGTCTGCGGAATCGTCAACCACCGGGTGGCCGAGCCCAGTAGATGAAGAGGTGAGCCGAGCACAAAGGAAAGGCCGAGCCCGGATGGAATCGGGCTAAGTGAGTGTCGCCAGTGGAGCCACCCGCGGATGGTGGCCGAGCACAGGTGTAGATCTTTCCCGTCGCCGGACGCAAGATAAATGCGAAGCCGATGACCGGATAGCCCCGGCTCAGGCCGAGCACGGGTGGCGCGGGCCTTACGCCCCTACGGTAGCCGAAGATGGCGAAGGAGTGGAGGTGGTCGGTTGTGGAATCACAGTTGAGCTCGAACTGCTACAATAGCCCCTCAATTTCTGTCGTCGCCGTGCGCACGACTGATGTTGATGTTAAGCTTTGGCTGAGCGTATCTCACGCCGACCATACATGTGAATGCTTGGATGAATTTTGCCAAATATTCTGAACGCCGAATCGTGAACCGCAGCCGTTGAACAAAACTTTGCCGAACACATTCAACGCCGAACATGCAATACAGTCGATAGGTAGGATTCTGCCGAGCCCCAGCGCTTTCCAACAAACCGTCATAGAAGTCCAATGGCGATGCGCCAGGTGTTCCTCTGGCTGCGTACGGCTGTCAGAGCGACGGCTGGCACGCGTAGGGCCCTGCAAGCCTATCCTGCCACCGCCACGTGTCGAACTCTCACTGGCCAATCGTTCGGCGGTGTAATGATGGGCGGGAAACTCAAATTTCCAACCCTAGCCCTATTTATAGAGTTGGGGGTAGAGAGAGAAACCACGTTTGCTTTCTCTCTCTAAACCTCCATCGCCAGAGCTCCTGTTTCGCGTCCGTTCGTCTTTTGGTCTTGATTCTCAGTGGATTCTTCACCAAATCTCCAGGTAAACATTCGACCCTTGCTTCTCCTCGCATTTATGCAGTTGTTACGCTATTTCCGTTGTTTTTTCTGGGTTTTTTGGGAGTTTTTTGCTCTGTATGAACAGTATGAAGGTGGGGACGAACAACCGTTCATCTTCATCTTCAACCTGTTCTTCCGAGCCCCAGCAACGAAGCTGATTGGCTTGGAAGGAATTGGGATGTGCCGAGCCTGTCACGGTCCGAGCATGACCCCAGAATTGGTGGTTTTTGGCCGACGCCGAAGTAGATAGAGTCTTAGATCTCTCCCGAGCATGAGTTTCTGTGGGATGTAGATAGGGTGGGCCAGTAGGGTAGCCGAGCGTAGGAGATCCTCATCCGTCGCCGACGATAAGGTTTCTCATTTTTTGTTTGTGTTTTGATAGGTCTGGCTCACCCGAATATAGTCATCTCATCCGACTCTGAAAGCTCGGGGGACGATTCTGCAGCCTCGCTGATCCGCGAGTGCGTAGAAAGATACCGAGGCCGACACCAGAACTCTTCTATTGCTTCAAACATGTCCGACACCAGTGATTCAAACGCCGAGCGCGTATATGAATACGAAGATGAGTTCATCACCGAGTCCGAGATCTCACTGACGCCGTCGACACATTCTGATGCCGAGCCTCAACTCGGGCCAGAGGCCGAGTCTAGGCTCCACCCACCTGCCGACGCTGGCTCAGCTAGGCGGAGCGAAGACCAATCCGAAAACAATGAGGTTACCGACCTCTACGAGAAAGGCCAGGTTTGCCCCCACGCCCATTTTTTCAGTGGAGACCCCAGGGAGTATCAAAATTTTTGTCGAGATTACGATATTCCCGACGATGTGGTCGTCAGTCAAGTTGCGAGCAACAGAATAAAAGATAAGAGGGAGCACCACCCCGAGCATATCACTGTCCCCCTAATGGCGATATGTGAGGCTGGGTTGAGGTTCCCCCTTCATCCGTTCCTGAGGGAGCACCTTGCTCGGTTCAGCATCGTCCCGCATTACTTCGCCGTCAACAGTTACCGAATCGTAATGGCGGTCATCAAGTTGAAAGAGCTCCACAACTTGGAGTTTACCGTCGCCGACCTTTTCCACACTTACATTATGTCTAGGCACGGCCAAACCGATCGTAAATACCTGTCTACGCGTAGCAAGAAGCAGCCTTTAATAGATGGCCTGCTAGACACTGACAAGTGGGCTAACTTCTATGTCGAAGTTAGCGGGAACTTCGAGTTCGGCAACCAATCTAACCGTAAATTCAGCGTTCCAAAGATAAAGGACTTCCGAGGTAGACTTCGATAACGTCGTTTAGCCGAGCATGAATACTTTGATTTATCCCAATTATTGAGCATTTTTCCATCTGTGCAGATCACCGAGCCATTGCGAAGACTCAGCAGTCTCTGTCTGTTGAGCAACACGTTGACATTCTCCTTTCCCAAGCTTGTAGAGACGCGCCGACGTTGCTCGGTTACGAGCCGTCTTACAAGGGGAAGTTAAGAAGACGAGGGAAGGAGGCGGGGCCGAGCACGGAGGGACAAGGCCGAGGAAAGAAGGCTGCGTCAGGCGGGGTTGGCAAGAAACCGAGGGTAAAGCTGCCGACCTTCAGAAAACCGGCTGAGTTCTGGTTCGGAGAGAGCCAGCAGTCCGAGCGTCAAGGAATCAATATTCCTCTACAAACAGTTATTCCCGAGCACACCTGCGAGATGGGCCGACGCAACGTTGTTCGGGTGAACATCAGGGACGGCAAAGCTGTTCAACAGCAGTCTGGGCTGGCCGAGCCTCCAGAGAAGAGGCAAAAATTGACCCATGACTTCTTCCCGACCAACCCATCAAGCACTCGTTCGAGCATGCACGAAAGGACTGAGTCGTCGGCGGCCGGTGGGTCAAAGGCAGCCCCAAGTCCAGTGGCTTCGTCTGGCGGTGCCGCTGCTCAGGAGTTCGCTCCCTCTTACGCCCTTGCTGAAGGTAGGGTAGTCACTGTGGAGGATTCAGTCAAGACCGAGCCTCAGCTGGCCGCTGCTATGCTCCAGGGTCTCGCTTTGCCGAAGGACATGGAGAAAATTCCTGTGGGGCTCCAGCCGAGCTTGATCCATGCTGGTGCTCACCTTGTTCAGGTACACACCCTCCCCAGCTCTTTTCCCTCAACCCCAGTTCGTCTTTGGATTCTAACGTTCTATCCGTTAAATAGGCTGGGCAGGCTTTACTCCGCGCATCCAAGGATGCCGAGCTCGTATGTGCCGAGCGCTCGCGTTACCACGAAGATCTGAAGGTAGAGCGCGAGAAAGTGAGGAGTTATAAGGGGAGCCTGAAGATGGCGAAATCCCAGATCGCCGAGCTGGAGAAGGAGAGGGATGAGATGGAGGAGAAAATGAAGAAGGCCAAGCGCGAAGTGGCCAAAGTCTTGAGGAGGGAGAAGAGGAAGATGAAGGAGGTTGATGGGGCAGCTTATCAGGCTGGCTTTGACCGAGCTGGGGCTGAGTACATGCGCGACGCTCGGTCCATGGTGAACGAGGCCATCAAAATGAAGGTCCCCATCGCCTATCGGACTGGCTACAAGGACGGCGTGAAGGCCACTTGTGGGGTCATGCAGCTGGAAGCTGACATGAATTTGACTAAGTCAATTCCAGCCCCCGTTACGCCCGAGCTTGTCCTCCCTTATACTGAAGAGGAGTGTGCACCCCTCCCTCCTGAGGAATTTCCTGAGAGTGAAGATGAGGTGGAGGACCTTACTGAGGCCGACGCCGACGCCAATGCTGGAGGTTGCAGTGGGGGGGACAAGGATGGTGGCAAGGATGTTGGAGGTGCCGACCCCAAGTTGGTTGCTGACGCCGGAGGTGAGCCGACGAATGTGGATAAGGGTGTCGAAGCCAAAGCTACAGTTAATGCATCTGAAGTTAATGCTGCTGTTGCCGAGGCTAGTGATGTCGATGAGGCTTCTGAAGGCTGAAGGAGACACACTCGCAGGTGTTGGTTTGGGTGGCCGGACGCCGTAGTTATCAACCCTTTATTTGTATTTCTTCATTTTTGTTTTTCATGTACTTGGACTTTTGGACTGGACGGATCCGAGCTCGGATTTTTCCGTGCCAGGTGTAAATATTGGCTTCTTGCCGAACGTGAATGCAATGTCTAATTTCGAATGGATTACTTCCATTTTGCTACGTTTGCTTGGACTCATCGTTTACTTGTTTTGCGACACTCACCGCCTGGCCGAGCCTGACAATTTGGTTGGTATTGTTTGAAGTAGATATCCGTAGCCCCCACTTTGGTTTAGGGTTGGCTCAGTAGTGGGCTGAGCCTTCACCAAAGTAGAGTAGGAAAAGTCGGTTTGACATGCCGAGCGTGTTGATGGGTTCGGTTCAGTGGTCAACTTAGTTTGAAAGGCCCCTTTGAAACGCCGAGAGTTGTTTACTGCTGGAATTGTAACATGGGCTCGGCGAAATGGCAGCCCCTGGGCGAGGTTCAGGTGATGTGATGTTTGTGGGTGGCTTGCTCACCAAAATGTGAGTGTAACCGGGCTTTGGCCGACCTTACTGTCTTGCCAAGTCGAACCGGAGCCCAAAGTCCAGCCAAATTGTGGTTCCCCGGGCTCGGTGGACCTAACGTCCATTCTGCTTCTTTGGGCGGTAAAAGTGGCCGAAGCAGGTGGCATAAGAGCCGTTTGTGGGTGTGACCGAGGTCAACGTTTGTGGTTGGCAAAGTTAGCCGAAGGGAAATGTAAGCAAAAATAAAATTGAGTTGCCGAAATAAAGAGTGTCCTTTATTTAACGAACATGAAGTACAAAGTGGAAAAGGAAAAACTCAGGCCGAAGCCAACAAAGGAAACAAGATGGGCAGTGGCCGATGCCGAACATGGGTCACTTTGTGATGGTTCCTTTACATGTACGCCTTCTTGAGGTTCTGTGCATTCCATGGGTTGGTAAGAACCTTTCCCTTCATGTCCTCAAGTACGTAGGCGCCCTCACCAGCAATTTTGACAATACGAAAAGGCCCCTCCCAATTGGGTTTGAATTTCGTTTTCTTGCTAGCTTGCACAACTTTTCGCCAGACCAAATCGTCTGGCTTGAACTTCTTGACCCTCACGCTTCTGTTATACCCCCTGGCCACTTGTTGCTGGTACTCGGCGAGCTTCAGACGAGCGTCATCACGCTTTTCTTCGGCCAAGATCAGCTCTTGTGCTACAGCATCATCATTTGTGGCCGGTTCAAATGTCTCCGTCCTGAGAGTGGGGAACTTGGATTCCAATGGGATCACAGCTTCCATGCCGAATGCCATCGAGAATGGTGTCTGGCCGGTGGATCGTCTTGGCGTGGAATGGTAGGCCCATAGGATGCGGGGCAACTCTTCAGCCCATTTCCCTCGTTTGGAATTCAACCGACGCTTGATGCCGGCGCAAACAGTCTTGTTCGTGGCTTCGGCCTGGCCGTTTCCCTGGGGGTATGCGGGTGTGGAATTGAAGAAACGTATGCCAAACTCTGCACAAAGGTTGGTGAGGTCCTTTCCGACAAACTGAGTGCCGTTGTCAGAGACGATGGCATAAGGTACACCAAACCTAGTAACAATGTTACGCCAGACGAATCGTCGGACGTCTGCCTCAGTTGTCGTAACGAGAGGTTCGGCTTCAACCCATTTTGAGAAGTAATCCGTTGCAGTGATCAGAAACTTGAAACCCCTGGGAGCCGTCGGCAGCTTGCCCACGATATCGAGCCCCCATTGGGCGAAGGGCCAGGGACTGGTGATTGGAGAGAGATGCTGGGCCGGCTATTTGGGGATGGGGGAGAAGAGTTGGCACGGTCGGCATCGGCGGACGACCTCTTCGCAGTCTTTCTTCATATTCTTCCAGAAGTAGCCTTGGCTTATTGCGCGTTGGCAAAGGGAGCGGCCGCCGGAGTGGCAGCCGCAGCTGCCGGAGTGGAGTTCGGCAACAATTTCAGGTACTTGAGTGGGATGGATGACAAGTAGATAGGGCCCAGAGATGGATTTCCTGTAGAGTTGGCCGTTGTCAGAAAGCCAGTAGTAGGCGGCCTTGTTTCGCACACGGAAAGCCTCCTTCTTGTCTTCGGGTAGGACGTCGTGCCTGAGGAACGCAACGATTTCATCCATCCAGCTGGGGCCGAGTTCAACATTGAAAACCGCTGGGGTGGGTTCGAAGGATGGTTGGTCAATGCTGCCGAAGTTGATGGTTCGGAATTCTGAGGCTGTGGATGCTGAGGCGAGCCCAGCAAGTGCGTCAGTGTGGGCATTGTGCTCGCGATTAATTTGTTCGATACTGAAGTTGCTGAAGTTGGAGATGAGCTCGGCTGCGGCTGCTTGATACTTCGACATTCGAGGGTCCCGAGCTTCGTAGTCGCCGAGTACTTGATTGACGATGAGTTGCGAGTCACAAAAGACAATTACACTGGTGGCCTTCATTGCAATGGCTGAGCGGAGGCCGGCGAGTAGGGCTTCATATTCAGCTTCATTGTTGGTGCCGGGGAAGTCGATGGTAATGGAGCTTTCATGAAGTGTTCCACAAGGGGAAACCAAGACTACCCCCGCGCCGGCTCCGTTGCTATTGGAAGCCCCATTGACGTTTAGGCGCCAAATCTCACCTTGAAAAAGGTGCCAAGGTTTGTCGGCGGATCTGTGCTCGGCTAAGGCCGGTGGTGGTGCGTTGAGTACCGCCGTGTCTTCTAGTGTGAGTTCCGCGATGAAATCGGCCAGTACTTGGCCTTTGATTGCCATACGTGGCTCGAAGCGAATGTCAAAGTTCGCCAATTCGATGGCCCACTTGGAGACACGGTTGGAGAGATCCACCTTCCGGAAGAGAGCTTTGAGAGGGTTCTCGGTTAGCACAGTGATCGTATGGGCTTGAAAGTATGGCAGCAGTTTGCGGGCGGCTGAGACAAGTGCTAGAGCGAGTTTTTCCAGAGGGAGGTAGCGTGTTTGCGCGGGCAGGAGTGTTTTGCTGGTAAAGTAGATGGGTCTGTCGTCGGCAGCCTCACGCCGGACGAGTGCGGAGCTGACTGCGTGGGAGGAAACGGCAAGATACAGATAAAGGGTCTCAAACTCTTTTGGTTTTACCAGCAGTGGAGCCGAGCTTAAGTACGATTTGAGTTCGGCTAGAGCTATGTCGCAATCTGGAGTCCATTCGAAACTGCGGCGGCTTTTGCCTTTCAGAGCATGGAAGAATGCATGGCACTTGTCGGATGATTTGCTGATGAAGCGGTTGAGAGCGGCTGCCATCCCTGTGAGCCGTTGTACTTCCTTAATTGTTCGTGGTGGCCGAAGGTCGTTGACTGCTTTGATTTGGGTGGGGTCGGCTTCTATGCCTCGTCTTGTGACCAAGTGTCCGAGAAATTTCCCCGCGCTCACCCCAAACGCACACTTTTCGGGATTCAGGCGGAGCTTGTGGAATTTGAGAATGTCGAACACTTCCTTCAATTCCCGAAGGTGGTTGGACGCCTGCTGGCTTTTGACGACGAGATCGTCAATGTAAGCTTCCACTGTGTGGCTGATTTGTTCGCTCAGCATCTTGAATATGGCGCAGTTGAACGTGGCGCCGGAGTTTTTGAGGCCGAATGGCATGACACGGTAACAGAAAATACCGTAAGGAGTGATGAAGGCAGTTTTCTCCATGTCTTCGGGGTCCATGGCTATCTGGTGATAGCCACGGTAAGCATCGAGGAAGCTTACCCGAGCGTGCCCCGCCGTTGCGTCAACCAGTTGGTCAATTTTCGGTAATGGGAACCAATCCTTTGGACAGGCGTCGTTGAGGTTGGTGTAGTCCACGCAAACTCGCCACTTGCCATTCTTCTTCTTGACAACTACCGTGTTGGACAGCCAGGTTGGGTATTGTACCTCTTGTATGGCATTGGCTTCCAGCAACCGTTTCATTTCTTCAATGACAGCGTCGGCATGTTCTGTGGCCGAACGCCGCGCTTTCTGAACCACAGGCTTTGCATCCTTCTTGACGTTGAGTGAGTGGCAAATGAAGTTAGGGTCGACCCCTGGCATTTCGTTGGGCGTCCACGCAAAGACTTCCATGTTTTCGTTCAGGTACTCAAACATTTCTGCTCGGTCGATGTCGCTGAGAGAGGAACTGAGCAAGAAGAAGCGGGAGCCATCCTCATTGATGGCCATGGGGATGAGCTCCTCTTCGGCTTTGTCCTCAGCTCTTTGGCCGACGTCATCAATCACGGCCATGTCCGGGACTTCAACCCATTGCACTTGTTTTACCTTTAACGAATTGTGGACGGCAGAAACATAGCACCTCTTAGACGCCACTTGGTCGCCGCGCAGATCCTCCTGTCGGCCACTGGCGCCGATGAAGCGGACGACCTGGTGGTAAGTCGACGCAATCGCTTGCATGCTATGTAGCCAGGTTCGGCCAAGAATGGCGTTGTACGGGCTTGGCGCGTTGACGACGATGAACTCGACGCTCACCGTTCTTGACCCGACAACGACCGGCAAGAAGATTCGACCGAGCGGCCAGACTGGTGCGCCGTTGATCCGGCCAGCGGTACTTCAGTGGGTTGGAGGGCTGACTCTGGGAGGTCGAGCTTTTTGAACAAGTCATAGTACATGACCTCCGCGGAGCTTCCTTGATCAATAAGGACCAGTTTAACATCATGGATACCAATTTGCACGGTGACGACCAGAGCGTCGGAATGTGGGGTTTGAACGAATTCAAGATCGTGCTCGGTGAATGTTATGGTCCACTTGGGCAGTTCGTCTGGGTGCTGGCGTTTAGACCCAGGTCCTACCGGAAGTACCTGTTTGGAAGTGGAGGCGCGATCGAGGTCCGCTCGTAGGTGTGTTTCGGATTCTCTTGTCAACGGGCCGTGGATAACGTGTATCATCAGCCTTGGTTCGTTGGGGTTGGGATTTCCAGGAGGCAGACGGGCGGATGTTTTTATGCGGTCGATGTATTGATCGAGATGGCCTTGGGCCGCCAGCCGTTCCAACAGTGCCTTGTACGGAGCGCACGCGGTCATGTAGTGGCCGAGCTCGTTATGATACGAGCACTTTTTCCTTGGGTTTTGATCCGCCTGTCCATTGTCCGTGCCGAGCTTGCCTTGCGGCCACTAGAACCATGGTTGTCGCATGATCTCTTTCAGGAAAGACCAGATAGGTTCTTTGAAGTGGGTGGTTTCGGCCACATAGTCATGTTCTTTCGGCTGGCGCTTCTTCCCCTCTTTGATGTTGTGGACTTGCTTCTTTTGCTGGGGTTGTTGATTTGCGTTTGGTAGCTGAGAGGCCGTCGTCGGTAGAAACGTCGTTGGGTTGGAAATTCCTTGAGCGGCTCTGTCCGCGTAGAACTCTTCAAGCGCACAAAACCGTTCGACCACACGCATCAACTCTCCCATGCCGTGCGGGGGTCGAATAGCCAATTCGTCGAGAATTTTGCTGCCGGACTCCAACCCATTTTTGAAGGTACGCGCGGCCCAATACTCGTCTATCCCAGGAATTTCATTGAAGAGTTGCCAGTACCACTCGGCGAATTGCCTCAGTGTTTCATTTGGGAGTTTCCTCGTCTGGGACAAGACTCAGGTTCTTTTGCCGTTCGGTTGCTGGTGATAAAGCGAGTGTTGAAGGCACGTTCGAGGTCAGCTAGGTTCCGTATGGATCCAGCGGGCAACTTGTTGAACCACTGGAGTCCAAGGGAGCCGAGGCTGGACGGGAACGCCTTACATTTGATTTCGTCTTTGGTGGTGCATAGCTCGATCGTCTGGCGAAAGTGAATCAAGTGGGTGTACGCCTCACAGGTGGCTGGATCGAACTTTGTGAACTTCGGTAGATGGAAGTTGGGCTCGGCAACGGTGTTGACGATGTGGGAAGTGAATGGGGAGATGCCAAGGTCTTTCAGCTGTCGCTCGAAACCTGGACACGGCGGTTTGCCGAGCTCGTCCGTTCGTGTCCGCTTTGGGTACTTTTCTTTCTCCGAAGGCTTTTCGCGTACCCGGCTCCGGAGCTTGTCCCGCAGGTCTGTCTGTGCCCGATGGGGGTGGCCAACCGACTTTTCTCCGTCACCACAGGCTTTGTTCTCATTCTCCGCCCCATCGATTCGTACGCCTTTCCCATTTCGTCGAACACAGATGTCATCATCCAAGTTTTCTGGTGGGATACTGCCAAGTCGTTCAGAGACGTGACATCTGGTCTCGACGGAGTCTCGGCTTTGGCGTGAAGTCGTTGAGCGAGAGAACTCCGCACGACCAGTCGAGTACGTGCTCGTGAAAGATTCGGTGTCCCTTGTGTGGGTCCGCTCGCGGTGGGACTTTGAGCAGTGCCTTCCGGACGTGGTAGATTGTTTGTAGAGGATAAGCTCCCTGGCGTCGCCTGTCTCTGGTGCAAACCCAAGACGGTCCTTGGCGGAGACGCGATGGCCCGCCTCGTTGGGTTGCTCCCTAAGCGGTGGTGGTGGAGGGGGTGGTGAAGGTGGAGGAGGTAGATGAGGAGAGTTTCTTCGCCTCCGCCTTCCGCCTCCAGTGGATCTGGAGGCAACTGGCGTCGCGTCCTGCATATGTTGTTTCATCTGGGCGACCTCCGCTCTCAGGGCCGCCAGTTCGTTATCTCTTTCGTCGTCCCATCGCTGCAGAAGGCGGATGTAGGCCGCCGTTACGTCCTCCGCGGCCGGAGAGAGCCCGGAGCTGGGGGGAAGCGAGATGGACATGTGCCTTTCCGAAAACGGTGGGAGAATCACGTTTCCACTGGCGTCTTTGGCCCCCGAAACGGTAACGCCTGGTGGATCTCCGCCCATCACGGTTGAGTTTTCGTCTGTTGTTGAAGAGGAAGGTGGTTTGGAGGAGGGTCTGAGCCGTCTGTGATTCACGTCGGGTTCACCAATTGTGTGGCCCGTGATCCTCGTTCCGCTTCCTTCCTCCGCTGGTGTGGTGGTTGCCTTGCCTGCACAATGAACGCACGTCTAAGACCGGGCCGGGAGCTGCCCGGTAAGGCCCTCCGGCGTGAGGATGAGTATGTGCGGAGAGAGAGAAGGGAGAGACTAGGGTTTTTAGTAAGCGCGTTTGTGAGTGCGTACCTTCCTAGAGGTGTTATCCTTTGGTATTTATAGAGTCCCCTTGACTTGCTCTCCAAGCACGGGCACGTGCCTTGCGCGGGCTAAGCGGCGTCATCGTGACGTCACCGTCCAGATCTGGTAACCGCTTTCGGGGGGTGAGCTGGCATGACCCATGTGCGCTCATGATTATCAGGTGTAACCGTCTTCGCACGTGGGTGGGCGCGTGACCGCATGGGTGGCCGATCATGTCAGGTAATGGAGAATGCCGAGCACGAGGGTGACCGAGGCCGAGGGCGTGCGGCCAGGGCAGGAGTTGTCTGCGGAATCGTCAACCACCGGGTGGCCGAGCCCAGTAGATGAAGAGGTGAGCCGAGCACAAAGGAAAGGCCGAGCCCGGATGGAATCGGGCTAAGTGAGTGTCGCCAGTGGAGCCACCCGCGGATGGTGGCCGAGCACAGGTGTAGATATTTCCCGTCGCCGGACGCAAGATAAATGCGAAGTCGATGACCGGACAGCCCCGGCTCAGGCCAAGCACAGGTGGCGCGGGCCTTACGCCCCTACGGTAGCCGAAGATGGCGAAGGAGTGGAGGTGGTCGATTGTGGAATCACAGTTGAGCTCGGACTGCTACATATGCATGCATCACTTTAAAATCCGGTAAACCACAAGCTAGCGGGGATCCTTTAAGAGGATTAACTATCTTAAGGATCCATTCATCATGGAAGACTCTAAAACTTCTACCATTGCCTATCTTCCATTTTAAACCTTTACACAACAACTCAATACTCCTCCAACCCCAAGAAGCTGAAGAAGTCAATTTGACTTGTAACAAGTTTTGCCGCTGACAATATTTACCAACAAGAACCATAGCGAGTAAGGACTCTGGGTTCTTAATTATCCGCCAAGCCACCTTAGCCAATAATGCTTGGTTAAATCCCTCAAACCTAATCCTACCTTGGTTTTAGGCAAACAGCAGATTTCCCACTTACGCCAAACCAAACCTTTCCCTCCCTCTCTCTCTCTCTCTCTCTCTCTCTCTCTCCCCGTACCTGAGGAATCGAGAAACCGCCCCCTTAACCTTATTCAGAAAATAAGCTGGAGCTCTAAAAACCAATAACAAGTAATGAGGAATGGTAAGCAAAACATGTTTAGCGAGAACAAGACGCAACGAAAAAGGTTACAAAGGAGCTTTCCACATACCAAGCTTCATACCAATTCTATACAGAGTTCTGGAGAAAAGAGTACCTTTCCTCGAAGAAAAATCCATACTAGCTCCAAGGTAAATCCCAGGCCTATCCACATTCCTTACTCCAAAAATACGTTTTAAATCAAACACCTCTTGTGGGCTCATATTGGGGCTTGTAAAAAGTTCAGACTTGTTAAAATTAATCCTTTGCCCTGCTTGTTTTTTTTTTTGATCCGAATCACATTTCATTAAAGCCAAAAATGGCAAAATACAGCGAATCCATCCAGCAACAGAGAATGGGCAAACGTGCAACAAGCCATCACAGAAAGAAAAAAAAAAACTAAAAAATAGGTGACAAAGGGACACCGGCAGAAAGGGACACCGGCAGAAACTAGAGGACAGGCTTTAGCACGTCTCACCGCCTCAAAGGGTCGGGTCACGAGGGGCCCTCGGCGTATCCCCTAGCTACCCCGGCCAGAAGCACGCACCCAGTCAAAGACAAGCTATACAGAAACGATGGAAACAGGAGTAAACAAACAAACAAGGAAATAAAAAACTGCCACCATGGAGAACTACCACTGATGCACGCCGGCCAAAACCCCGGTTGAGGAAAAACCACCTACCACCAATGAAGGAGGCACCGACTGGATCCTGAACCGGAGCGGCGGAGAGAAACTCTCCGGCAAGCCTCCGCTGACACGAGAGGCTCCGGGCACGGGAAAACGAAGAAGAAATCCGCTTGGGCTAAAACTCCGAAACACCGGCCCACGGCGCCGATGACTGTGATTCTCCCCTGTGAAGATACTCCCCAAAGCTGAAATCTGGGACGCCGGGCACCAGGGCCAAGCCCCGGCCCTTATCCGCCTACTCCGAAGTCAAGCTCCACAAGCATTATTCGCCCACCACCTCTACCCACCAGATCTGAGGGAGCCTCAAACTGGTAACAAAACCGAACTGGGGAAATCAATCGGTGAGAAACGGCAAACGCCGAAGAAAACAAAATAAAAAACAGCAAAAAATAAAACCCCCAACACCCCTCTTCTCCTCCACTAAAAATCCCCAAAACCTCCCCACCCTACAACCCACCTCCCAGCACCGCCACCAATGCCCAGCAGATCAGAAAGGCCCGGAGGGGACCAAGCCACCGGAGGATCACTGGCAAAGCCAGGACCACCACGCTGGTCACCATCACAAAAACCCCCAAATCAAAGGGTGAAAAAGCAGCAGCATAAAGGAGAAGGTATATAGGAGTGAAAGAGAGAGATGGAAGGTAGAAGGAGGAGAAAAAGGAGAAATACGAGGTGAACGAGAACTTGCTGAAATGCCTCTGCAAATGTTGTTGGACGCAAACTCCCCCAATCCATCCGAAACTGCCTGAGCAACCAGAATAAACAGATAAGGCAAGATCACCTTGCCTAAGCCCACAAGTCAGCACAAAATGCGAGATTTCCTCCCATTAACTAAAACCGAAAAAGACACAGAAGATACACACTGCAGAATCCACCCTATGCACTTCAGGCTGAAACCCATAACCCTGAGAGTTCCTAACAAGAAATCCCAATCAACTCGATCATACGCCTTGTTCATATCAAGCTTAAGAGCATAGAGCGCACTTTGTCCTTTCTTTCTTTTCCTTACATGTTCCAAAATCTCATGAGCAACCAAAACATTATCTGAGGAGAATAAATTCTTTACACCGCCGGTGTAAAGATTTGTTTCCTCCAAATCAATTGCATTGCGCCATGTCGCCATGTTTTATTAATTGGGACCACTGTTTTGACACGTGTCGCAATACAATCGATTTGGAGGAAACAAATGTTTACACCGGCGGTGTAAAGAATTTATTCTCTTATCTGAGATCAACCTGGATGGCACAAATCCATTCTGAAACTGAGATATCAGATCCCCAAGCACCACACGTAGTCTATTGACTAAAACCTTGGCCAACAACTTGTAAAAAACATTGCACAAACTAATTGGCCTAAAGTCACCAACCTGCTGCGGATTTGGAACTTTCAGGATAAGGGTAACAAAAGTGTGATTAAGCTCCTTAAGCATATAACCCGATTGAAAAAAGGCCAAAGCAGACTGAACTATGTCCTTCCCTATCCACTCCCAATTTTCTTGATAAAAAACAGCCACAAAGCCAAGCACTTGATCGGCCTGTCACTGAAGGGGAGGTGAGGGAGGCTCTTCTCCAGATGGATGGGCGCATCACACTCCCTTTTTTGTTATCCACATGCTTTTTTTGTTTTTTAGAGTTGAAATTGTATGTATTTTTTTTGCTAAAAGACAAAAAGAAAATGTGGATAACAAAAAAGGGAGTGTGAATATCAATTCCCTTTTTAAAAGCTATTATATTTATATATATCATTTGAATTAGAAACAAAATATTTTTTGCAAAAAGCTAAAAAAGAAATGAAATATTCCACTTTACATGATATCATAAAAAATGGAAAAATAACATCTCGTTATGTTTTGAGAATTGTTTATTTTTTTAAACTCTATATTTATTTTTCAAATCTTTTAAATTTATTGGACATATATATGAAGTTTAATTTTGATGTAAAATAGTTTAATGACACAAGGTTGAAATTTCTCGAGTCGTCACTGCTATGAGAGCTTAAGAGACCCTACGAGGGCTTGTATCCAGCTCATGATATTAACCAATGTCAATGACTGCCCCTTTTCCAATATCCCTCACCTCTTTGTTTGAATCCGGTGCGCCACAGACCTACTCATTATACACTACAAGACCAAGTCACTGCGATATAGAGTTTTTACCCTATGATGTACAGCAATAGACTTAATTTTGAAGATTTTTTTTGCGGCAAACTGAGGTAAATATAGCAGAGGCTCTATTTTTTTCGAACCTAAGTAAGTCAAGGCAGAAGTTGCTAGATGTTGGCGGTAAATTAGTTCCACCTTTTTTTGAATTTTAATGGTAGGTGGAAAAAAAAATAGAAAATCCCTTCAAGAATAATAATCGTTAATGGCCACTGAAATAATTGCAGGAAGCTTTTGGGAGAAGAACTTTCTGGTTTGAGCATCAAAGATCTACAAAATCTAGAAAATCAACTCGAAATGATTTTGAAAACGATCCGCGTGAAAAAGGTAATTAATGCTTGGCCCCAAAATGTTTTGCATATCATAAATCATAATGCTCCCTCAAAATAAAGTGTATGCACATTTTTACGACAATTATTGGTTTCTGCAGGACCAAATTTTTTCAGCGGAAATACAAGCACTAAACTGGAAGGTCGGTCATCTTGGAAAAGCATCCAAAATTATTCTAAGTTTTTGTTAAAGTTTATACAACTATGTTGGTTTCCCGATTATTTGATTACAGGAAAGTCTCTCTCATCAAGAAAACATAGAACTGTATAAGAAGGCAAACCAAATCCGTCAAGAAAATACAGGACTGCACAAAAAGGTAGACAGACCAAAATAATCGCACTATCTAAAATGGCATGAGAAAACATAAATACCTGTTGTCATCTTCGACAGAGAATATTTAGACATTGTTCTCTTTCCGATTCTAAGAAAAATTTGCTTCCCCTGCAGGTTTATGGAGCAGAGTTTGTAAATGAAGCCAGCAGAGTTTCCCAAGTTTCATATGGACGACTCAGATACGACATGAATGCACCCATCAGTCTCCAGCTAAGCCAGCCAAAGCCTCAGAAGAACGAAGCACCAGGAAAAGCATTGAAACTTGGGTAATAGTCACAGCTTGGAAAATCATTTGCCCCCCTAACAAATTCCAAGTCTTGTTCATTACAAAATGATATATCAACATTATATATTTCAAATTCATACCAGGCTGTGTATTAGCAATGCTAGTTGACAACGCGGAAGAATGTCCATCGACTCGATTATTGCTCACAGTTGTTACAGAAGGCTACTACCAGAGAGTTTGAAGAACCGCAAGACGAATGTTAAGCATAATGGCCATTAGATTTATTTGGTGTGACAGTACTGATCTATTGGACCAAATCTAAAGTGATCGTAGACGATAGACGAAGCAAACTTTCCACGTTCGTTTAAGCAATAAAAAATAAACCATGTACGTCCAAATAGTGTTTTTTTTTTTTTTTTTTGTAACAAGCCTAAGGTGTTATTTTAGTTGTCTACAGTTTATATCATTGTTGAAATGGATAACAGGTTGTAGTGTACTTGTGTTAGTTTGGTTGAGGAAGCTCAAGGTTATTGTGGGTCAGAGTCGGAAAAAGAGTTCCATCATTAGCATCAAAGGCACCATTTCAAGCAAATTCATTGTGAAAGATTCATGACCGTTCGGAAATATGAAATTTCAACAGAATATGCATAAGGCGATGCCTGGGTTGGGGTGGCTGACATCAACTACCTTGTACTTTTCTAGTTTTGTATCTTAGACGATTAGTTTGGCTTTGTCCTAGATATTTGTAGTGAATTCCGTATTGTAAGTGATGCTAGGCTTACATCAATACAACTTCTCACTTTAGTCAAAATAAAAAAAAGCAGGTTGCCAAATTAAAAAAATAATTCCAAGAGGAGGATTCGTCCTCATTTTTAATAATGGATTTCTAAAAATCAAACTTTGCATGTGGATAAGAACTTACATGATAAAAAAGGGTAGGTATACATAACTCGTGCATTCCAAACCTTTTTTGAAATAAATGCTCAAGTCAACTCCACAAATCTTTCTCCAAAATACTAACGCAAGGAGACATTTCCCTGCGTTAGTTTCTTTTAGAACTCATAAGCTCGCTGAAGGCAAATCGTTTTCCACCATTTAATTTTAAGGAAATCATGTCTTTCCCCATCACATCAACCAATGTTCTTCCTTGGCTTTTCCCAAATTTCTTTTGCTGGACACTGCGTGTTTTTAGTCTCGTCATGGAAAACGTTGGAGTGCTCTGCAAATACGCAAAGCCAAACCATCTCAGGTTGCTATACTCCTATATTTCAATATTACTGCCACTTCTAACTACTAATATACACTTACTTCGAAGATGTTTCATAATACACTTATTTCGAAGATGTTTCATAATTGAAAAATATTTAAATGATATTTTAAGTAAAGTACTTTCATGCTGACCAAAAGAATGTATGTTGACATGACTACAAGCCTGCTCAAGTTAGTACACCACGTATAATGCATTGACAAAAACTGGGGCTGCCCACCGGATGGACCGATCCACCCAATCGCCTAAACCGATCAAACCGAACCATTAATGAACTAAACCGAGGTAGGTTACGGACGGATGCAGATCCTAATATAACAATTCTGGCAGATGCGGATTGGTTCAGTTCGATTGGCAGTTAAAACTGAACCATCTGCCTAAAACCAAAAAAATGCCTAAAACCAAAAAAAATGCCAAAAGCATATCGAAAACCCTAATCTAAAATAGTAAAATCCTAAATCGCTTGCACAGACTCACCCTAAACACTCATATGTAGGTGACTAGGTGTAATTTTTGTTCACAAATCTCTCGGAGGAATACCCGGTCAAATAACCTGTAATTCTAAGTAATGTTGTTGGTTTGGTGGATAATGTAATAGTTTATCTTTAAGCTTGTTTGGATTTTAGGGTGGATGAATGTTTAGACTTGATTGAACTTCAACTTTTGGGCCTCTATTTTTCAAATTTTTGGTGTATATAAAAATAAATAAATAAATTACATGCTCAAATCCGCCTAAACCGCCAAACTGCAGCTGAACCGAACTGACCAAATAACACTCACGGACGGTTGGCCGATGGAGAAAGCGCCAATCCGCTGTGAGCAGACCAGATTGGGAACTGAACCGATCCACCCAAAACCGATCCACAGGCAGCCCTACGCACAACTACAAGCTTGTATTCTAGGTGCATTGTTTTGCTTTGATCCACAATGACCGTAATGTATTCTAGTGATTGAATCGTTCATCACCTAAATTGGATGACAATAGATTAAAGCCTCAAGCCAATTAAATAAAGTCAAAGGAGTCATCTCCCATTGCCTATTTGCTCATTTCACAATCTGTAAGTGAGCATGCATAGGTTGATCAGCACCAAAAAGCGACGCCGCATTACTCCCTGTATTTAGGACTATTAATGAGGACCACACATGACAGCCCTTTAACCGACATGGTTCAAAAGAGAAGTCCATTTTTCAACATGAACCTTTCTTAGCAGTGAGTAAAGGAGCAAGCATGGATCCAGAGGAGAATAGTGAGAATACAAAATGAAGAGGTAGAGAACATTGGGACACATAAGAGAAAGCTCCAAAATGTAATATTTCTTAAAGCAAGGTCCAGTATCAGCATAAAAATGTGTCATAGGTCTGCATATGCTACACCTAAATCCATCCCACACTTTACCCTTTTAAAATGGATGAATTGAGGTGACATATAAGAGATGTACGTGTATATATTCATATGCAATTTCCTATATTGATCGCCAAATGACTTAGCTCATGATCCAGCATCCAACTAATTCAACAAAGCAAACAAGTTGAAGCCAACATGACGTAGCTCATGTTGATCCCTTGTACTTTCTATCCTTTTAATCATTGTATTTTTACTCTGATTAATAAACTGGCCTATCCTTCTTTGCTGTTAAAAAGAAAAAACATGACTTAGTTCATAACCTCACAAAAACGTCGAAACAGTACATGCAAAAAAAAAAAAAAAAAACCGCAAATGACACTTTGACGATCAAAAAACTGTTCTAGGAAAACTTAGCCTGCTACCCTGAGAAATTTTTGGGTGCCAAGTGGGAACCACATGGGCACGCCCACGTGGTGCTCGAGCAGCCCATCCGGGCCGTCCAAAAGTGTGTTGGACGACCCAAATTGAAACACTCTCTCTACTCTCACCCCACCACTCTCTCTCCTGCTTCTCTCTCCTTTTTCTCTCTCAAAATCCGAGCCGTCCAAAACCGAAATTAACGGCCCGGATGCGCCGAGCAGGCACCACCTAGAACCCACCCGGCATTGAAAAATTTCTCCCCCTCCCCTAGACAACTTGTAAGAAGCACTTGCTCTCAATTTCACTCCTCAAATAGAAGCCATCTAAGGTTGATGCTTCCCTAGAAGAACCTTTAATAGCACTTGTGTGCTACTTCCCGTGGCAGGACCATAGAGTGGAAGACAACATTAATTGAATATCATAATAATGATAACCAAACCAAACCGATCCTTACGTCCCAATCACTTGGGGTCGTCTAAATGAATCTGTTTCCTCCATTGAGCTCTGTCAAATGCCACTAGTTCACACAAACCCATTATATTCATATCTTTGCACACAACGACATCTAATTTCAATTTAGGTCTACCCCTTCCCCTTAGCATTGCTACCTAAAGCTATCTTATTCATTCTCTTAACTATTGCATCTTCTGGTCTATGATAGACATGCCCAATCACCTTAGCCTATTTTCCCTTAACTTCTTCTCTATAGGTGCTACACCTACCATGAACTTTTTCATTTCTAATCATGTCTCATCTAGTCTTACCACACATCCACCTCAACATTCTCATTTCTGTTACACTCATCTTGCTCACATGTTGTTTCTTAATAGGGCAACATTTTGTCCCATAAAGCATCGTTGGTCTTATGACAGTTCCATAGAATTTTCTCTTCAATTTTGTGGGGTACCCTCTTGTCACATAGTACATCAATAGCGCTTCTCCACTTGAGCCACCCTACTTGGATCCTATGGGTCACATCATTAGCAATATCAACTAATAATTGAGCCTAAATACCTAAAATGATCACTCTTTGGTATCTCCTGGTCTTGGATCATCACTCTTTCTTCATGCGCACTATTGGTACTACTAAACTTGCACACCATATACTCAGTTTTACTCCTACTTATCCGAAAACCCTTTGACTCTAATGCTTCCCTCCAAAATTTTAGTTTCATATTAACACATCTAACGGTTTCATCTGCGAGGACAATGTCATATGCAAACATCATACACCATAGAATATTCTCTTGAAATTGTCTAGTCAATTCATCCATAACTAAGGCAAAAAGGTACGGGCTCAGGGCTGACCCTTGATGCAATCCTATAGTGATTGGAAATTCACGTGTTTCCCCTACTGGTAATCTAATGGTAATGACGACACCTTCATACATGTCTCTAATCACCTCGATATACCCTTTGGTCACTCTTTTTCTCTCCAAAAACCCACCATATGAAATCTCTAGGCACCCTATCATAAGCATTGTCTAAGTCTATAAAAACGATATGGAGATCCTTCTTTTTTGCTCTATGTTTTTCTACCAATCTCATTAATAGGTAGATAACTTCCATGGTTGATCTTCCATGCATGAACCCAAATTGTTTCTCTGACACCGTAGTCACCATCCTCAAGCGATACTCAATAACTCTTTCCCACAACTTCATCTATGACTCATTAATTTAATAGCTCTATAGTTGTTACAGTTTTGCATATCCCTTTTATTCTTATAGATCGGTACTAAGATGCTCCTTCTCCATTCGTCAAGTATCGTCCTAGTCATAATAATCTTGTTGAACAACTTTGTCAACCAAATCACCCTCAAGTCACCTAGACTTTTTCAAATTTCAATAGGGATACCATTTGGTCCTAGGGCCTTACCCGGTTTCATCCTTTTCAAAACTTTAACCACTTTGAACTTTTGTATTCTCCGATAAAACTCATATTCTATGTTCTTGCCATGTGCATACACTTCCTCCCCACCAAAGCCTCCTTCATATTTCTCGTTTAACAACTTATCGAAATATGACTTTCATCTATCCCTAATCGCCTCGTCTTTCACCAACACCACCGAATCAATACATTTTATACACTTAACTTGATAAACGTCTCTAGCTTTCCTTTCTCGCAGCTTAGCAAGTTTATGAATAATCTTTTCTCCATCTTAACTATCAATTCTAGCGTGGAAATTTTCATAGGCTTTCAACTTAGCATCCCTAACGCCTTTCTTAGCTTTCTTGCTAGCTTGTTTATAACCCTGAAAATTTTTCTCATTCCAATCATTTTGCCACTTTTTAAAGCACTCTTTTTTTACTTTTACCATGGTTTGAACTTCGTCATTCCACCACCATGTTAATGATGTTAGAATAAATAGATATAATAAATAATATCATGATAATATTGTTTTATTGAGATTGTGATTTGATTGTAATTAGAAAGTCAGTATGATTTGCTTCCGTAAGTAGGATCCCTCTCCTGTATAAATAGATGGCTCATTGTGTAGTGAAAGTCAAATTCAAGAAAATATTTCTTCTCTCATTTTACAGATGCAAAAAGAATAAAGAGATTCTAAATGATTTAAAGGTTGCACTCAATAAATAGTAGAACATATCTTGGAAAGCAAAAATGATAGGAGGATCACACATGTGAGAGCCTAACTATCATCTATGATCAAGGGTAAGAACCACATAAAGTTATCAATCCCGTACCGGCAAGAGTACCGTTCTCTACTGGGATGGTAAGTACCGGTACCTTTCTGGATTGACAGTAATATATATTTTACATTTTTTTTTACATATGTTCAAAAAAATACTCAAAGTAGAGGTATAAAATAAATTCTAACACTTTGATATACCTTAAAATTAGTTTTAATAACAAGTTAAGAAGATTAAAATATATTAAATTCCAAATTTTATTGAATTATCTTTAAATTAAGGCATTTTTAAAGCAAAAGAAAAAATAAACTATTTTTTTCTTCCAGCTGGTACGCCGGTACAAGGCCTAGTATTGTCCGATACACCCACCCAGGCCGTTTATTTGGAGCGGTACGAAACACCTACTTATGTCTCGTGTACCAACCGGTACGGACCGATACAAAATGAAATTGACAACATTGCGCACACCTCCACCAATCGTCAAAATATCTATTTCCAACCCTGTGGATGTCACACAAGGTCTTGGGTTGAACACCTCAAAAACTAACATTAAGTGAGGGTGTCATGACCCATATATACATGGCCGGCCCCAATGCTTGGGTTGCCCAAGTCCAACCCCAAGCTTGGTTGCCCACATATTATTAAGTTAAGAAAATAAAAAAGAAATACAAGTCAAAAAAATCAATGTTACATTTGCTTTTAGCTATCTTGGATTACATCAAAAAATCAAAAGCAAAATATAACCCTGGTTATATTGCTTTATGATTACCATGATCCAATTCAAAGTAAACAACTTCTCCATGCATTTCTTGAAGCAAATTAATTCTTTGTTTAAGTCATCGTACTTTAACTTCATGTACTCATTTTCAATTGAGATCATAGCCAATCCACTTAAATCTCTCGTGTGACATAATTGTCCGAAAGTAAGTTTTTACTAACTTCAACTAAGAAAAATTCCTCTCCACCAAACCAAAGGTAACAGGAATATTCAATTATATCGATAAACAATCACATATCATTTGAAAACTACCATCTTTCCAATAAAACCTTATAATTACACGATTGAGAAACACATCTGAAGAAAATTTGAACTTAATTAAACCAACTCTTGAAAAATTAAACAAGTAAAAGTCCTTTTTAGCAAAAAAGCTAAGGTTAAATAAGTGAGTAAGACTTATCAATATAGACATTTTAACGTCTATATGCATCAGGTATTGTAATCGAAAGGAATATGAAAGTAAAATAGTTTGACCAAAACATAAAATGATATACTACAACAAAGTTTAATTTACCAAATATACCCTTTAACTTTTAATATTAGAAATCAAATGAAAAAATTAAACAAAAATAAGCAACAGTAGGAGGATTAAGCAAATAAATAAAAAAGATGTTCTAATAACAAAGATAAAGGGGACAGCCCTTGGACAGATCAAAAAACTAGAAAAGGAGACTACCTCAGCAAGACTCGAACCTGCCCATATTCAATGGAAACACATGGACTTACCACCGGGCCAAACACCTTGTCTATTAGCATTACGCGCTAACTTATATATTATTACAAACTTCATGCTTAATTTTGTGTATGCTTAATTTTGTGTTTCGTTGGTCGCCCCATGGCGGTGGTTGCCCAAGCCCGAGGGCTTGTTGGGCTTACCCCAGGGCCTCTGTACCAACCATTCAATCTTAGTTTGTTCATTAGCAATATTTGCTACATGCAGCTAGTGAGGCACGTGTAAGCACCAGATTTCGCCCCACCAATCATAGCAATGGGCATTTCAATCCAACCCTTTAGACTCTGACATGTCAATGTAAGCCATAACGAAGACGAGTGCATAGCTCCAGGTAAAGGTAAACATGCACCATAAGCATCAGGTTTTTCTCACTGTAAGCCGCAGGACCACTCAATTTAATAAACATCATAAAACATCTGCGCCTGCATAGCCTAGGCATGAGGCATAGCCGCATAGCATCTCAGAATGAGAGTATTGCTCCCTTTCCGTTTATTGGTCAAAAAAAGGGTCTCGGTAACCCTAAACTTGACCAAATGGCCTCATGGTCTTGGAAGATCTAGTCTCACATCAGGCACCAATAGATGTGCTTCTTTTAACATTCTAAAGATATTTGTTCAAGCTTCATTGAAGTCGGATGATATTTGACCGTTGGATCATCACCAAACCTTTGCCGGCACCTGGTAAATTGAGTGATTTACCCACAAAAAACAAAAAAAATTGCACGCATAACTCTTAACCCAATTATCAGCAAACGTTGTATATATATAGTACATAGTAGAGATGCTCAAAAAACTAACCTCAAGAAAAATAGCTAGAAGAGCCATACCAGTTGACATTTGTGCACTTCTTCCCCGACACTACCAAACAAAAAAAATCACAAAATTCCGAATAAAAATAATACTCCGTAATAGTACATTTTGAGAAGCACAAAATGAGTACAGTTTGAAAAGAGCATACCTTTCTCCTAGTCTTTGGTCCTGTATGGCCAACAAATTCACCTACATCAGTTCTCCTTTGTACTTCTGTTACCTTGTCGGTTGGTAAAAATCCCAGTCTTGGAAACAACTAAGCAAACAACCAATAGATGAAATCAAATCCTCTTCATTTGCCTTTCGCCGGCCCCACCATCTTGGAAACTCTGATCTTTCGCCGCTTGTCTACCGAAACCTTATCAACTAAAGACTTGGTCAACAAAACCCACAACAAATTCCACAAAGTGATTCAGAACCCACAAATCATCAATCCAAAGAAACTACAAACCTTAACTAAAGGAAAATAACAGATGGTCTGCCAAACACTTAGTAGGCGTTTCCATAATCGAAGGATTAAGCTTCACAAACCCAGCATAAGCGAATGATTTGATCAAAGCTTTTCACCAACCTTGATCAAAGCTTTACAAACTCAACAAAAAAAAAAACCCTAATATTGGGATTTTTACCAGCTTGGGGATTTTTTTAGGATCGTCGAAGTGAAGCTGCCAATGGTTGGAGTGGAAGACGATAACGGCAGAACGCTCTAATGACGATACAGAATAGTCAAACTTGAAATCAAGTGAAACTCTGTCAAAGTTGATATTGCATGAAACTCTGCCAAATATGAAATCGCCGTCGCTGTTGGAATAGCCTGAAACTCTTGAGATGGGAGGGAGAGAGTTATTCGTGTAAGAGAGAGAGAGAGAGAGAGAGAGAGAGAGAGAGAGAGAGAGAGGATGTAAGGTCGATTTGAATTTTGAACTTATTCATGAGAGAGAGAGAGGGGGAGAGAGAGAGAGGCTGACTGGGGAAAGTAGAGGTGAGATGCAGACTTGCAGAGTACTCTGGGAAAGGTAGATGTGAGAGAGAGCATGAGAAAGAGGGAAAGGAGCCCTTGGATCAAATTAATCCCACCCATCCACTAATTACGTTTAATGGCAGGAGTAAACCTGAACTCTTGCTAGCCGTTGGATCAAGATGAATGGTTCGGATTTATGCTTCTACCTCAACCAATCAGCTAGTGACACATATATAGTATTTCAAAAAACCTGAGCTCTATTGTTATATAGATGTATCCGAGTCATGGGAGCATCCCAAAATGTCCTAAAATCAACTGCATGAATTGCCCAAACCCCAATACATAAAATAGAGAAAACAAAGAAATCATATGTTCACTAACATAACATAGTCATGGTTGGGTAACCAAAAATGCTTCCTTTATTGACTACAACCTTCCCAAACAATTAACCAAAAATAAAAGAATTGAAACAAATGGAGTGATTGCCGTTCTAATGTGTTCCAAATTGATTGCACCTAGAAATAAAAATTAGTAAAACTTTGTTCAAAGATGTTGGGATTGTAGGAAACGCATACATAGGATGTGAGTTCAAATATGTTGGGATTGCAGCTCTAGAAGATGACCCCGTTATCAACTCTTGTTGCTTGTAGTCCTCTAAGTTGTCACTATCCCACTTTGCCATATTTTCCTGGAGCAATGAAACGTAAAATAGGTGAGATAGTTACACATTACCCAAGAACAAAATAAGCACAAAAACCCCTATCGAATTAAGGATTTCTAAAAATTAAGTTGTCGAACTATCCATTTTGTGTGCTCTTGCCGTAAAAAAAATGAAGTATATGCTCTTGCCTCATCACCAACCTCCACATTTCTAGAGAGTCATGGAAATGCTAGAATAGGAAACGATGTGCCTTATATGTTTTGAGCCACTTATTTGTTTTCCTCAATTGAAACACCTTATGCTCCAATTGATCGGTGTGAGCCAACAATCATTGTGTTGTACCTAACTTAGCCATAGCCACGTGTTGCAAAGAGAAACTCTTGGTGTTAATACTTAAACCAAACCAAACCAAACCGAGCCTTAAGTTCCAATCACTTGGGGTCGGCTACATGAATCCTTTTCTTCCATTGAGCTCTATCAAGGGCAACTTGTTCACGCAAACCTACTATACTCATATCATTGCAAACCACAGCATCTAATGTCAATTTAGGTCTACCCCTCCCCGTGGCAATGCTACCCAAAACTATCTTATCCGCTCTGTTAACTACTGCATCTCCTGGTCTACGATAGACATGCCCAAACTACCTTAGCCTATTTTCTCTCAACTTCTCTTCTATGGATGCTACACCTATCATCTCACGAACCGTTTCATTTCTACTCCTATCTCTTCTAGTCTTGCCACACATTCACCTCAACATTCTCATTTCCCTACACTCATCTTGTTCACATGTTGTTTCTTAATAAGCCAACATTCTGTCCCGTAAAGCATCGCTGGTCTGACGGCAGTTCCATAGAATTTTCCCTTCAATTTTATGGGAACCTTCTTGTCACACAGTACACCAGTAGCGCTCCTCCACTTGAGCCACCCCACTTGGATCTTATGGGTCACATCTTCTGCAATCTCTCCATATCTACTAATGATTGAACCTAAGTACCTAAAATGATCACTCTTAGGTATCTCCTGGTCTTGAATCATCACTTTTTTTTCGTTTACACTGCTGGTACCACTAAACTTGCACACTATATACTCAGTTTTACTCCTACTCAAACCGAATACCCCAATGAGAATAACCAGTCCCTATAAAATGAGCTAGCTGACTTCTAAAAAGCTTCACATATGGATCATTAATTTTCAGCATCAAGTTGACTATACTCAATTTAAACCTTAGATTGATACTAAAAGGGGCGAGCGATAAAATTAAGCAAGTTTTGTTAACCTTTTGAAAACCAAATACACCTATGGAACCATTTGAAAACCAAATTAAGCATGGTATTCATTAGATTAACTGGTGGAACTTAGAAAATTAAAACTACTTCGATCACGATTCAACAAATGGGCGTTTTCTAAAAGGAACGAAAAGGAGAGAGAACTAAACAAGTATACCACTCATGCAACTAAAAGGACTAATTAAAAAGGAAAACCAAAGCAAAACATTGCAAACACCACTTGCCAATAATTGCCCGAAGAGAAATATGCAACATCCAACTGACAAATCAATTTAAGCAATGGGAAAAAAAAAAACCATCAAACCACTGGTACAAATACATCTCCATAGACTAAATACATTAATCCAACTTATTCTACAAGGCCCATAATCAAATTTGTTAACCAAATAGCATTCTGAACTATACGTTGTTTGATGAAAATTTTTTAAAATCAATTCTCGTTTAGGGTTTAGGGTTTAGGACTCACCAACCCAGAATCAAATTTGTTAACCAAATAGCAAATAAGAAGAAAAAAACAAACCGTCGTCTTTAGAGTTCCATTACACGCACAGGGAGCCTCCATCTCATGCTCTTCATCTTCTTCACTACAAATCCTGCACTCCCTCACAATCTACCTCTAAACAAAGAAAAACTAATTACATTCCAATATTGATAATTTGATTAAACGATACACTGTGGTTATAAAAAAAAAACTAATAACCAAAACCCTGACCTGGCATGCAGAAGCTTCAGTAGTAATCCCAATCCCAAACTCATCCAAATTAGTCTTCCCAACAATAATAGACCCACTACCCACTCTCCCTCAACTTTCGCATCGTTGTAGCGTCAAACGGCGAATGATACCGTTCCAGAACCCTAGACCCAGCCATCGTCCACCGTACAAATATTATCCTTGACAGCAACCAAAACTCCATCCGATGGGCCCACCTCTCTGTTCCGCTCGATCTTACTGTCGATCATGTCGACCTCCCTCAGCATAGCAATGGCATCAAAGAAGGGCGGGGGTTATCACAGTCCACTGTAACAGATCCAATGGTTACGATTTATAGGGGAGGCATTTGGACCAATAAAAGAGTGACACATACACAACTTTTCAAAAAAACCTAAACGCTGTTGGATCAAGATGAACGGCAGGAGTAAACCTGGACTCTTGCTAGTCGTTGGATCAAGATGAATGGTTGGGATTTATGCTTCTGCCTCAAGCAATCAGCAAGTGACGCATAGTTTTTCAAAAAACCTGAGCTCCATAGTTATATAGACTAGGAATTGTCTGTGCCTAAAGGCACGGCACAACTCGTTTCAATTACAATAAAATCGAACTATCCTTCACTATGTTGAACACCTATGAAAGAATTTTTCGGGAAGTCGTCAAGAATTTTGTGCCTAAAGGCACTTGCTAAAGCTTCTAAAAGAAAAGTCAAATGACTAAACTCAAAAAGTGAACTAAGATTCGTCTTGCTTTCCTTTTATTCGAAGGGGCTGTCCATCGAAGTTGGGATTGGAATAAAGAACTCATACGTAGGAGAACACAAGCACACTTTCCTTCTTATGCAGGCCCACATGGAGGCTATCAGTCTGGCCTCATCTAGATGTGGGATAGAGTAGTTGACGATGCACCCTGAATGAAAGGAATTTGAATCTATCTCACTCGCACCCCATTTAAAGTGGTTGATCAGGATGATTCCCGGCGGAATCCAACTCAACCCATAGAAAAAGTCTCCGACCTCATCCATATGATCTCTATCAAGAAAAAAAAGGTCCATAATGTGCAGGCGCTCGCACAGAATCTCCTCAACTTCTCTTTTCCTTCTATTAGTCAGAAATAGAATTCGAAAGATAGGAGAAAGTATCCTGACCAGTTTTGGTCCTCCGGAAGCACATATAGATATTGATAGATTCCGCCGGTTACCCTCCCAAGACGAGGCAGGAACCTATCTATATCTCTTGATAGAAGGAAGTTCATAGCCAATCCTCAACCTCAAGGTTTCACTTTCTAGCAACTCTTAGACCCTATGAAGCACGGATACTCTATTTTGACCTCCGTATCACGTACCGTACGCGTATCGGATACGGATACGCTCGGATACGCTCCGGATACGTATCCGATACGTTTTTTAAAGTATCCGATTTTTAAATTTATTTTTTGGAGTTCGGATACGTTTTGGATACGCTCGGATACGCTTAGGATACGTTGGGATACGTTTCGGATACGTTCGGGGGCAGATTTGTTATTACTTAAAATATATGGGTTTGAAGTGTAATTAGGGCTATATAAACCCAATTTCTCCTTACTGCCGTGAAAAGGCAGCACGAAAAGAAAAAAGGAGCAGAAACGAAAGGAGGAAGAAAGCGATCTGGACCATCTCTGTCGTCTCTCATCTCTCATCTCTCGATCTGACCTGTAAGTTCTCTCTCGTCCCTCTCATCTCTCTCTCCTCGTCTCTCTCTTCTCCTCGTCTCCGTTCTCTCTCTCGTCTTTCTCTTCTCTCTCTCTCGTCTGTCTCTTCTCTCTCTCGTCTGTCTCTTCTCTCTTTCTCTCTATCTCTCTCTCTCGTCTGTCTCTCTCTTGTCTTGCTATGTGTGTGTATATATATAGTGTATATATATACACACACCCCGGCTGTATAAAAGTTGTATAAAAGCAGAAGCTTTTCCAAAATTAGATGATACTTTCTGTTCCATGCGAGAAACAAACAATCTTGTGAATGATTTAGCAACTTATGGTATCAAGAAATGTGGGATTGCTTGTTGCTAGAAGCTACTGTTGTCGTCTGATTTTTTTTTTTTTTTTTTATGACAGTAAATTGAATCTGAATGGATTCTGCTTCTGCTTCTGCTGGTACTGGACATACTAGTAGTAGCTCTATTTCCTCATCCTCACAAACAAATGCAGGGGATACTAATAATCCTCTTTGGAGTTATGTTACTAAATTAGAGAAATTGGGTGATCAAGGGGGAAATACTTTGTGGCAGTGCAATTTTTGCAGCGTTGTCAAGAAGAGTTCATACACTAGAGTTAGGGGCCATTTGTTGAAGTTGTCGAATGGAATTGGACCTTGTCAAAATGTTACAAAGGAAATTCTTGCAACTTTGAGGAAATTAGATGAGGAAGCTAAAGCAAGAGTGAAAGAAAATGCGCCAAAGAAAGTACCTCTACCCCCTTCTACTAGATCGTCTGGTTTTGTTCTAGAAGGTTATGAGACAAAGAAACAAAGAACAAGTGGGAGTAGAAGTGAAACTATATCACCCGTTGAGAAGGCATTTGATAGGGGTAAACGTGATCAATTGCATGCAGAAATTGCTAGGATGTTTTATTCCGGGGGTGTGCCATTTAATTTGGCAAGAAACCCTTATTATGTGAGCTCTTATCAATTTGCCGCAAATAATCCTTTGTCTGGATATATCCCACCGGGATATAATTTGTTGAGGACAACTTTACTTCAACAAGAAAAGACAAATGTTGAAAGATTGCTCCTACCGATTAAGGGAACATGGAGAGAGAAAGGTGTAAGCATTGTGAGTGATGGATGGAGTGACTCGCAAAGAAGGCCTTTGATCAACTTTATGGCGGTGACGGAAGGCGGGCCTATGTTCCTCAAAGCCGTGGATTGTTCCGGTGACACAAAAGATAAGTATTTCATTTGTGAGTTGTTGAAAGATGTGATAGAGGAGGTTGGCCCTGAAAATGTGGTTCAAGTAATCACAGATAATGCTAAGAATTGTGCCGGTGCGGGACTTCTAATTGAAGGATTATATCCTAACATCTCTTGGACACCATGTGTGGTCCACACTCTCAACCTTGCCTTGCAAAATATTTGTGCAGCAAAGAATGTGGAAAATAATCAAGTAACTTATGACGAGTGTTCTTGGATCACGATCATTGCGGATGATGTTTCATTCATCAAGAATTACATCATGAACCATTCCATGAGGTTGGCTATCTTCAATGACTTCGTTCCTTTGAAGTTGCTCTCGGTTGCAAGTACTCGTTTTGCTTCCGTAATGGTTATGCTTAAAAGATTTAAGCTTCTTAAAACAAGTCTTCAAACCATGGTTATAAGCCCGAGGTGGAATTCTTATAGAGAGGATGATACGGGAAAAGCAAAGTTTGTAAAAGAGAAGGTGCTAGATGACATTTGGTGGGATGACATTGATTATATACTTTCCTTTACCTCTCCCATGTATGATATGTTAAGGATTTGTGACACGGATAAGCCTTGTCTTCATTTGGTCTATGACATGTGGGATACAATGATAGAGAAGGTAAAGGTTGCAATATATAGGCATGAAGGAAAGCGGCTTGAGGACTCATCTACCTTTTATGATGTTGTTCACTCAATTCTCGTTGATAGGTGGAACAAGAATAGCACTCCACTTCATTGCCTAGCTCATTCACTAAATCCGAGGTGACTTCTAACTTCATTAGTTCACTTCATACATAGTGTGAACATTATGTACTCTATTATAGTATTATCCATAAATTAAACTTCAACTTTTCTTTGTATTAAACTTTTCTTTGTATTACGAAGGTACTATAGTGATGAATGGCTTCATGAGGGTCCTAGTAGAGTGCCTCCACATAAAGATGTTGAGGTTGCACGAGAAAGAATGAAATGCATGAAAAGGTATTTTCCTAATTCAGTGGATCGCTCAAAGGCTAACATGGAATTTGCCAATTTTTCAAGCAAAGGGGGAGAGTTTGGGGATAGTGATTCCATCCACGATCGCTATGCAATGGACCCTAAGAGTTGGTGGGTCACTTATGGTGCAAGTGCACCTTTGCTTCAAAGCATAGCTTTAAAGCTACTTGTGCAACCTTCATCATCATCATGTAGCGAGAGAAATTGGAGTACTTACTCATTTGTGCATTCAGCCAAAAGGAATAAGATGACTCCAAAACGTGCGGAAGACTTGGTTTTCATTCATAGCAACCTCCGCCTCTTATCAAGAAGAACTCGGCAATACATGGAAGGACAAACGAAGATGTGGGACATTGCCGGAGATGCTTTTGATACATTTGGGGATGTTGGAGAGCTTGAAATTGCACAACTCTCTCTTGACGAACCGGAGTTGGAGGCTGTAGTTTTTATGGACGATGGTGATGATGGTGAAATTGGCGATGAAGCAATGGAGGATTAGTGAAATGCAATGATGATTGCAATATTTTGGATGGACAATGAAAATCTTTTGACTTTTGATGATGTTAAATGAATTCTCTTTTTTGCTTAGCATGTGAATAGTGAACTTGTGCAATGGATAACTTTAGTTGCCAATGGAATATTATTTTTATTTATTTTTATATTCAACGTATCCCCAACGTATCGTATCCTACTTTTCGGAAAAATCACGTATCCACGTATCCGTATCCGTATCTCGTATCCGTATCCGTGCTACTTAGCTTAGACCTTACGCCCGTCCTCTCTTCATACAATATATTCTACTAGGATAGCCATCCCGAACTAAGAGCGGAAAAGACCATTCTCTTGGTTACTAGGATAGCCATCCCGAACTAAGAGCGGAAAAGACCATTCTCTTGGTTAGGCACATAGGAACTATAGATTTCAGAATTCCTAACAGCAGGAATGAGAACAGCTTCATGCTCTATCTAGTAGGCCTCGACCATTCTTCATTTTCTCTTAAGCATTTGAACTCGAGTTTAGCTCTCCTCATACTGTCTAGGTCTCCTCATAATGAGTACGGGGGTCTATCCTTTTTTGTGAAAGATCCACGGATTTCCTTGGCCCTGACGCAACTTTATACCTATATTCAAAGAGCAAAAATTTTTTGCAATCCCTACTCATCACTATTCTGTTACCACATGATAACCATAAATTTTCTATGATGAAAACAACCTTCTGTAATCAAACACCATGTTCTAGCATGAAGCTGTAATAACATTGAGATACTATAATAGCATTTTCATAGTAATTGCCCTTGCCTAAAGGCAAGATGCAACATGTTCTATCAAACAAACCCCACCGAAAAACCCGATGCACAACATGTTCCGTCAAACTAACCTCCTCGAAAAACACGACTTCTCCGAGAAGTTAATTTTTCGGATAAGCTTCAAACATGACCCATCTAATCAATTTCAATAAATGAAGTTTTAAAAAATACCACGTTTTACAAAGACCAATGAAACCAAAGATGCTTAATTTAAGTAAAGTTCATTTAGTACCTCACTTACGTATAATAATTTCGCCCAACAAAAGAAACATTAGAGGAAGCAAAATAAAATGATAAGAACTATTGGCGTTTGAATATCTTCTTCTTCTTCATTCCCAACAAAAGTTTTCAAGACATTCATAGCATTCCATTGTGGCTTCACTTCAACCCCATTCTTAAAACCTTTGCGTACCAAATGAAATAAAAATTTAGAAATTCATCACAGTGAGAGTTCATACACATTAACCAAAGAAGAAAGTGGGCATTACCTAGAAACAAAATATGTGTCTAGAACAAAATCATGTAACCTTTGTTTACTTGTTTATGGGACCAATTAACTTCAGAATCTCAAAATTGCTTCTCACCCAAAGTTGTCTGATGCTTTCTTACACGTTTTGAAAGCACGAACAAATCCTTTCGCCCTAAATCTACTAATTTTAAAGATGAATCAAGGCCTTTCCAATTGGCATTTGAAGGCTTTGTTGCAATCATAATACACTTTTAAATTTTCAGCTTGCTCTTTTCAGTTATATACAAATCATATATTATCCCGCAAGATACACAATGCCAACTACTCAGAAAACTGTATCGGTTTTAACCAACAAATCAAAACTGAGGGATAAATCAGTCTACTTGAATTACCTGTTTGGCCTGTTCAAATTGAGATAAATCACTCTACTTGATTTGCCATCCCAGTGAAGACAGTAGAAGCTTCTTTCCGGACCATTCACCCTCCCCTTGTGATGAAAAAGGAAAAGAAATCCAGTGATAAGAATTAGCTTGGTGGGCAGCAAACCTCGTTTCAACTGTTGAAATATAGAACTAACCAAAGTCTAAAATCCAACTGATCTAATGAAAAAGCCCTAGTGATAAAAAGTAAGCAAACTATAGCATTCAATTGACCAATTCAAGAAGGGTTAGTGTGAATCCCAAAGAAAGATTTGGGACACGAAGGTTGTTGGGCAAAGCGTTGTTCAGAACAACTTTCCATAACCTCTAACCAAACAAAGCGTTGTTCAGAACAACTTTCCATAACCTCTAACCAAAGTGCATCCTCCCCTTCTACTTATCAATACTAAAATCCAGTACTATTTACACGCATCACAGAAATTTATCAAAGGAGCAAAAGATCACATGCAAGCACAATTATCACATTTCTAAAAGGAAAAACACCTACACAAGGCCCATTCTGAATCTGCAATCTACTAACTCTGCTAATGAACCTCATTGAAGAATCTCAAACTCCTGTTTTAATAGCACATAAACCTCATAGAAGAACCCCATCGAAGAATCTCAATCTACTAACTTTGCTAAAATTGGGATATCTAAGCGGTTTCATTTTCTCAACCAAAAATCATTGACCAACCAGTATCCAAATCACATCCATGTACAATAGTATGATCAAAATACAAAAAGGGAAGCGAAATAAAATAATCATAACTATTTTAGTGTATAACAATCCTCTTAATGCTCATTCCCGGTGAAATATTCCAGGACACTCCAAGAATAATTTTGCAGCTTCACTTCAGTCCCATTTTTTCAAAACCTTGTGTACCAAAGCAATCGTAAATTTAGCAACTTATCGCAATGGGAATATAAAAGTACACATAAATTGTATCTAGAACAAAAATAGGTAAACTTTGTTTGTTTGTTGATGGGACCACTTAACTTCAGAATATCCACACATTAACCAACTCTCTTATCCACCTTCAACCTTATTAATTTACAATAAACCTAATGCCATAACAAAACACTAATTATTTCTTCCCCTAACTTTTCATTTACCAACACCCAAATTGCATGTGCTTCAAGGCACTTTCCAAAATTAGGCAATCCCAACCTAAAGCAACTACTCCCTCCGTTCCAAAATGACAGTCCCACTGTCTCTCTCTTGCCTCTTTTCAAATCAAAAAATTAACTACTTCCGTGCATAATTTTTGAAATTTTTTCGCACCGTATTAAAGATCTCGATTAGTACTTTAATTTGGTGAGAAAAATTTCAAAAAATTATACACGGAAGTAGTTGATTTTTTTATTTGAAAAATGGCATGACTTTTCATGGTGGACTATCAATATGGAACGGAGGGAGTATCATGCAATCTTACCATACAATATGCTTGACACAGGGCCACCTAAGTTAATCATTTGAATCTAAGAAAACATGAACGATTCAATATGTTCAAATTTTATATGATGGTTCCTATAACCTCACGAAGTACTGTCAGTCAATGCTCAAATTGCCTACACATGCTGCCATGCATCCTCAGAAGACCTTACATCAGGATAGATTCAAAAGTATAGATCCCTCTAATAGAGGTCAACGTTTTTTGCCAAGGAAAGAAAACAATGCCAATTTCATGCCAATGGAAACCTGATTCTTATGCAAAAGATGTGGCTGATCCAAGAAAACAATTTCATGCCCTAGGATTTATGTATATAAATCCAAGGATATACCAATTTCAAACCCTGAGCCTCCAAATACCAATTTCAAACTCCTCTCAAATATATTTTTCGATAAGTGACAACTACTATCATCAGCTCATGCCTGAAGACACTTTTTAAATTACCATATTTCATTACCTCCAATTTTTGCAAGCTAACTGAAGACGACGCGCTCAACCACCAACATATTATTATTTATTTGAAATAAAGGAGGACAAATCTCCAAATTCTTCATACAAAGCAGAAATTATTTTTACTAGATTACCCTAGTTGACCTAACTTGACTAAACAAAAAAATATAACTTGCCAAATATAGCAGCAATGCTCTGTAGCTGGAGTAGAACCAACAAATACTAACAAATTGTAGAAGAACAGCAAATACTACTACCTGAAGTATATTTGTGTCATGCTAGTGCGAATTCCAGTTGAAACCAGCCATTTTAGTATCATCAAAAATATGGATTCACAGCAAGAACATAAATAAATCAAAGACAGAAGAGAGTTAGGTAACTGTGAGAGGTGGGTGACAAAGAGGTTAGCATTTCAAACAATTAAATCACAGCAAAAAAATAAATCGCACCTGCAAAGTAAATCAAAGAGAGCTAAAAAACGGAAATCCTAATTGAGAACCAAAAGTTGCAATGATCATGAAACCTCAGTGGACAAAAAATAACTAAAGGAGAATAATAATCACCTAGAGGGCTTTCTGTCAAACACCTAGTAGGCATTTGCGTAATCCTTGTTTCACCTCATTTGCTCACATAAATCGGACCTGTGGCAAACAGATTGCCGTCCAACAAAAAAGGGACTTCAAAAAGTATTGTAAAAAACATGTCATACAGTAAACTAAATACTCCTAACTCCTCACATTTTGTAAAAAAGGAAAAAAGAAACAAAAAAACAGGATCTTACGTAAAAAAGAATATATAGACCTCCATACAATCGCCAAATCATACCTGCAAAGGAAAAAGGCCGAAATTAGTTGGCCATACTATTTCTCAATAAAGGGTTCCCCAAACCCCTAATTAGTTGGCCGAGATTAGTTGATCTTTATACTCTGACTAGCGGATGAGCTTCAGGCACGGTGCAACACGTTCAAACTTCAGAGCACAACTAAATTGAATTACCCTTCTCTGCTTCTAACCAACCCGATAAGACGATAACAAACCTGACCTTTTCAGGAAAAGATTTTTTAAATAAGATTCAAACAGGGTACATCTAATCAATTTCAAGCAAATGAATAATTCAAAAAATATATTCAAAAACAAGGTTGTCTAAGTTTCACAAAAAAAAAATGATCACAACCTAAGCCAGTTAAATCACTACATAATGATCCGCTCTTTCAACCCCCCTAACCTACGCAAAATATGCATAGAGCATTTTAACAATTCATCAATTAAGTTGGCTACAAACAACTTGCACATTTCATCATACCCCTTCGGAGAATGCTAACTAAGAATGAATTCTAATAGCAAATGAGCCCATGCCTAAAGGCACTTATTCAAAAGCATTGACCAATGGAGGCAAAAGAAGTCTAATTTCAGTACGTAGTAAGCACATTGTTAGTGTGCTTTTAGTACATTACTCATGAACTAAATAATAACAGTGATTACACAAATTAAATCGTATAATCAAATGGCATTTCTAACCATCTCCATTTTCTCCTACCAACAACCATTAACCAACGAATACTCCTATCGCATCCATGAATCTCATTACAAAATCTACAAACTAACCCATCCCTAAAGGCACTTCAAAACCAATGCGGACCTTGTTCTAGAGCAACATGCAGGCTTGTCCTATTATCGACCACCTCGACTAACTCAACTTGATTTCTCTGTGATCTTCCTTCACAAAACAGTTACACAGGTCCATCTGATTTACTGAATAAATAGTGCCACAAGGAAAATAATTTAGACACAATGCAAGCCTATAGATGGAAAAAGCATAATTATTTCACTCCCAAGGAGAATCACCCGTTCATATTACCATTGTAATTCTTGTACAGGTCAATCAAATCATTTTTCTCTGAGTCAGATCCTCCGTAGTTTGCTTCGAACTCTTCAATATCAACCTCAGTGATCTGCAAACAATGTAGATGTGTTATATAAAGCAAATATTATAACCTGCAGCCCAAAAAGAGACACTATTGTAAAAAACCGAAACAACCTTTCTGTACATAGTTCGGAAAAAGCTCCAGCAAGGTCCTGTCATTCAGGAAAGGAAGAAATGAGATAGTTGCCGCTTGATCAACAAAAATGCAGTAGAAAATGATGATGATAAGTACTCATAGCATCATCAACACAACCAGTTTGATCATAGAGCGCCCTTTTCTCCTCAACACCAAGAATTGACATCTTCTGCAATTGCTAGAACTTTTCTTTTGCCTCCTACATGTAATGCAATGAAGGTTAGTAACGCAGAAAAAATCGGGTCAAAAATCACATGCAAACTTGAAGTTCAAGGAAATAGTTTAGACAAAAAATGAAAGCATGTAGGTGGAAAAAGCATAAGTATTTCACTCCCATGAGGATTCACCTGTTCATGTTACCCTTGTACTTCTTGTACAGGTCAATCAAATCCTTTTTCTGTGTGTCAGATCCTCTGTAGTTTGCTTCAAACTCTTCAATATGAGCCTTAGTGATTTGCAAACAATGTAGATGTGTTATATAATCATGACCTGCAGTTCAAAAAGAGACACTATTGTAAGAAACCAAAGCAACTTTTCTTTACATAGTTCGGAAAAACTTCTGCAAGGTCCTGCCATTCAGGAAAGGAAGAAATGAGATAACTGCCTCTTGATCAACAAAAATGCAGCAGAAAATGATGATGATAAGTCCTCATAGCATCTTCAACACAACCAGTTTGATCATAGAGTGCCCTTTTCTCCTCATCACCAAGAATTGATATCACCTTCTACAATTGCTGGAACTTTTCAATCATGTATTACATGGAAACTTGATTTCAATCACGTAATTACACTGCAATTTTTAGACCCCTAAGGATAGGCCAAATGGTCAAGGCCTCGAGGGTTTGGGCCATCAAGTTTAAAAGTTGACAAGTCCTATCTAATGGATTACTTTGGAATCAGTCCATACAGGTCTTTGCTCAGGCTTTAATTTAGGCCCCCGCTAGTGGACAATGAGATTGGTCCCTCAAGATTAGTTGAGGTATGCATAAATTGGCCCAAGCACTTAAATTTTAAAAAATTCCACTGCAATTTCTGTGAACCATACAAAACCAGACCTTTCAATTGGGCTTGGAGGAGGGCTGTGTGCTATGTAGCTTACAACCAACACGTAAAAGCCCCGCTAGATCTTTATGACATGAATTCTTATATGAATATGTATCAAACGGGTCGCCATTCAAATAAAATAAAAAAGAATCGTAGAACATACCATCAACTGGAATTGGAATTTATTGAGACCTGAGACCTCCATATATCACTAGAGTGTAACCGGAAAAACAGGAAAATGACCAAACTATATATCATGTTAAAAGGTACTATTTATTCATAGTCAAAAGGCCTAAATAATCTGCTTGGACAATTAATCTTGGTTGCAACCATGAAGCTTCAAAGCATCACAGTATTATAAGAGACCTGATTACAGGTAAACATAAGCTAACTCAAGTAGATACTAAGAAAAAAACTCCAGAAAGCTATGAAATGTATTTTGGAGGTCCTGAAAGGAAAAGGAAAATGAAATTTAAAAATGGACCACAGCAATTTTGGGTTAAAATGCACAGCAATTTTGGGTTAAAATGCACAACAATTTTGTACCTCTGCTTTTCTTCCCTCTTTATTTGGGAAAGAAACATATAGTTCAATGTTTATAAACATGATCAAACGAAGAGGACAAAAAAAGAATATTAAGGAATTTGACAATTAAGAGGCAATTACTGTTATCTCAATTTGTTGAGCCATCAAATGACATGTTCATGACTAATGGAGAAATTATATCTTGAGCCACTAACAATCTAACTCATCCTCCTAAAGAAAGTATTTGACTTAGAGGTTCAATGAAGAGAAAACTCACCCCGCAAGGAAGACTCCATCAGGGTCTCCCCAATTACTGAGCATATTCTCTAGAATATGGGTACACCAACTCACAACATCTAGCAACCTATGCCCACCAACCCTATAACGTCACCCTAGCAAAAACATTGATGCTCTTGCTTTAGACAGGAAGCAACGCGTTGTTCTTTTCTTAAGGCATCTTGTCTAACAACCTGTTTGCAAACAAAAATTGCAAAGCTCTGATTATTCACCCCTTCTTTACTTGTAATTTGCGGATGAAAAATATTCAACTTGATGCAAAAAAATGAAGAAAACATAGGATTAGAAACAAAACATAAAACATTCAACTTGAACCGCCAATGCTATATTGCAATGGCTTGTTAAAATTCCCATTCATCTGGTAAGTAGTAACACTCGTGCAACCGAGAGAATTAATTTGAAAGCAAAACAAAAAAAAAAAGAATCGTAGTAAACACTTGCCAATAATCACACACACAAAAAGTCCACAAACAACCTCATAAGGAGATTATCGATCTAGCATTCAGGAAAGAAATTAATAGTCCAAAAATTTGGTGAATAGCCATAATAAAAATAATAATAATAATAAAAAACTTGAACATTTTTGACATAATTCTTCTTGCTTGCTTGATGGCAGTTTTTTCCTTGACAATCCAAGAGCAAAATTATAGGCTTCATGTGGCAACCAAAACTACTGATTCAATTAAAACACAATCAAGTTATTATACAAAATGGTTAAACAAACAACATTCATTTCCATCTCAATTTCAACAAATTTCAACCGACAACTTAGGCATGCGACTTTGTTCCATGTACATGGCAAATAGCAATCATAAAGCACACACAGATTATATGTTCTTGATTCAACATCCCCGTCACTTGAAAATAGTATGGTAAGTGTATAGTATTAAAGAATGTGAAGATTTGCTTCGGCCAAATAAACAACCAATGCATAATCAAAATCCTAGTTGAAGCTAACTCGAGATTTGACCCATCAAAACTAAGGTAGAAACCATGGAAATGAAACGAAAAATAGGTGAGCTGCTTATACATTACCCAAGAACAAAATAAGCACATAGACCCCTATCGAATTAAGGATTTATGAAAATTAAACTGTCAAACTATCTATTTTGTGTGCTCTTGCCATTAAAAAAAAGAAGTATGTGCTCTTTCCTCATCACCAACCACCACAATTTAACCTGTAATTTATATAGCAAAACTCATTCTAGAGAGTCATGAGAATGCTAGAATAGGAAACGACATGCCTTTTATGTTTTGAGCCACTTATTTGGTTTCCCCAATTGAAACACCTTATGCTCCAATTGATCGGTGTGAACCTACAATCATTGTGCTCTACCTAACTTAGCCATAGCCATGTGCTGCAAAGAGAAACTCTTGGCGTTACTGCTTAAACCACCAATAGAAAAAATTTCTAAACCAACTCAAACTGAATACCCCAATGAGAATAACCGGTCCCTACAAAATGAGCCGAATTCAAAGCAACTGGCAAGTGCCTTTAACTAGCTAGCTGACTTCTAAAACGCTTCACATATGGATCATTAATTTTCAGCATCAAGTTGACTATCCTCAATTTAAACCTTAGATTGATACGAAAAGGGGCGAGCGATAAAATTAAGCAAGTTTTGTTAACCTTTTGAAAACCAAATTAAGCATGGCGACCTTATTCATTAGATTAACTGCTAGAACTTAGACAATTAAAACTAAATTGACCACGATTCAACAAATGGGCGTTTTCTAAAAGGAACGAAAAGGAGAGAGAACTAACCCTAGTATACCACTCATGCAACTCAAAGAACTAATTAAAAAGTAAAACCAAAGGAGAACATTGCAAACACCACTTGCCAATAATTGCCCAAAGAAATATGCAACATCCAACTGACACCATCAAACCACTAGAACAAATACATCTCCATATACTAAATACATTAATACAACTTATTCTATAGGACCCAAAATCAAATTTGTTAACCAAATAGCATTCTAAACCATACGTTTGATGAAAAAAAAATTAGTCCTTGTTTAGGGTTTAGGACTCACCAACCCAGAATCAAAAGAAAAAAAACTACATCTTTAGAGTTCCATTATAGGAACAGGGAGCCTCCATCTCATGCTCTTCATCTTCTTCTGTACAAATCCTGCACTCCCTCACAATCTTTTTCGAACACCCTTGGCCTCCAAAAAAAAGAAAAACTAATTAAGTTCCAATATTGATATTTTGACTAAACTATACACCGATGTTAAAAAAAAAACTAATGAGCAAAACCCTAACCTGGTACGCAGAAGTTTCACTAGTACTCCCAATCCCTAACTCATCCAAATTAGTCTTCCCAACAATAATAGACCCACTCCCCATCAACTTCCTCATCGCCGTGGCGTCGAATGGCGGCTGATACCCTTCCAAAACCCTAGACCCAGCCGTCGTCCGCATGCCCGCCGTACAAATATTATCCTTGACGGCAACCACAACTCCAGCCGGTGGGCCCACCTCTTCGTTCCGCTCGATCTTCCTGTCAATCTTGGCGGCCTCCCTCAGCATAGCAATGGAATCGGACACGTGGAGGAAGCCATGGAGTTGGGGTTCGGTGCGGCGGAGGAAGGGCAAGGACGAGGACGGGAGAGAAGATGGGGTGTGGGGGAGGGAGGGGAATCACAGTCCACAGTCCACCATCGCGGTGAGCGATTTTACCCGCAATTGCGACCATAGTTGGCTTGAGATTGAAGTTTGAAGGAGAGAGTGTGAGAGAGAGAGAGAGCGCTCTCTTTGAAGTTTGAATAGAGAGAGAGAGAGAGAGAGAGAGAGAGAGAGAGAGTGTGTGTATTGGGAATAGAGAGAGACGGTTTGTGTGCGGAGGAAGTTCTCTGTTTTGCACCTTTCTGATCCAACGGTCGAGAACTATGTAACTGATCCAATGGTTAGGATTTATAGAACGTATGGCGCAATACGTTCTCGGCACAATTAAATTGAACTAGAGGCCGGGGCACACGCGATGCGTGTGCAAGTCAGTTTTTCACAACATTTTTGTAAAAATGCTTCTCACTTATTGTTTGATCAAATTTTTACAAATGTTGTAAAAATTCAACATGCACATGCATTGCGTGTGCCCCGGCTTCTAGTATATATATTCAGATATATAAATACAGAGAAAAGGAAAATTTAAAAAGTCGAACCAATTCAAGGCATAAACCTGTTTGTGTGAGCGGTTAGATATTGTGTGCCGGAAAGAATCAGTTTTCTTTAAAAAAAAAAAAACTTTTTGTGACAGGGCTTATAAAAAGAGACACAAATGATTCTCTACCTCTATATATTACAATAGCTAGACGGATAGTGTATTAGAATAGATGTAAACACCCTAAGAATTGTAAAGAAATATGAATCATATGACGTTTGTAGGCTGTATGTCAAAGTTTTGACACTTGTCAGTGTTCAACAATTGATGTGTGAATTGATCCACAACTCTATGCATAGCAACACCACTGAACATATGCGCGCGCATATATATATATATATATATATATATAGAGAGAGAGAGAGAGAGAGAGAGAGAGAGAGAGAGAGACCTGCCGAGGACAAAAGCGAGGGTGGAGATGTGGAAGAAATCGGGGTCCTAATCGGAATGCTTGCGGGCGTAGATGATGTGAACAATTGCTGTTCTAAAATGAATGCGAGGGAGAGTTCTATTGTAAGCAGTTGCAAACTGGGAGCAGTTATCACAACGTGGAGTTCAATTTGGGAAGTAAATTTTCTTTTTTACCCATACGGTTAAGAGGGTGTTTTGGGAAATGAAAAAGCATGACAGGAAAGGGAGACACCAAAAAGAGGTGCTCTCCCTTTATATATTAGAATAGATATTAGAATAGATTAATCTTTTTCTACTTCTAACCAATCCGATAAGGCAATAACAAACCAGACTTTTTTAGGAAAGATTTTTTAAATAAGATTCAAATAGGGGTTAGGATTTATAGGAGGCACGGCGCAACACGTTCTAAGCACAATTTGAATTAACTTTTTCTGCTTCTAACCAACCCGATAAGGCGATAACGAACCTGACAGGAAAAGATTTTTTAAATAAGATTCAAATAGGGTACAAATAATCAATTTCAAGCAAATGAATTTCAAAAAAAATATAAAAAAACAAAGTTGTTTAAGTTTCGCAAAAAAAAATGATCACAACCTAAGCCAATTAAATCGCTGCATAATGATCTGCTCTTTCAACCTCTCTAACCTTCTTAAAATATGCATAGAGCAGGTTGTATTTGGTTGAGAGTTTAATTTAGTTTAGTTTTGGTAGTGAGTGGAGAGATAAATAGAGTAATGATTGGAGATAGGGATAATGATTGGATAGAGATAAAAGAGAGATGAGAAAGTAATAATTAGAAAAATAGGGTAATGATTGGAAAAAAAAATAGGATAATGGTTGAAAACAAAACTAAAACTAAACGGGTAACCGAACAAAGCCGTTCATCAATTAAGTTGGATGCAAAAAACTTGCACATTTCATCATACCCCTTGAGAGAATGCAACAGAATGAATTCTAATAGCAAAGGAGCTCATGCCTGAAGGCATATCGTCCCCGCTTTATCAAATAAGTATTTAAATCGTCCCGCTTTTTCAAATAACTATTTAAAAAAAAAGTGTTGTGAGAGAAAGAAGGAAAAGTGTACGGTGTTGTGTTAACTAACCCTAACACAATCAACTCTTATTTATATAATGGAAAATCATAACAGAAGACTACATTAACCAATGTGGGACTAATACCAATACTATATTCTAACACTCCCCTTCAAGTTGGAAACTCTCTAACTTGTTACATATCAACCAACGAAATAATTACCTCAATTATTAACAACAATAACGAAAAAAATGGACTTACAAATACTATATTCTAACAATAAGAACCTATTTTCAAACTTAAAAATAATGGACCTACAGAAATAATTCTAATAGCAAATGAGCTCATGCCTGAAGGTACCCCGTCATTTGATTTTCATCCGATGAAGGTGCAAAAATTTCTTCTACGAGAATAATTTTTCTTAACTTATTCATGGTAGAAAATAAAATAAAAAACAAATAGTACATTTTAAAGAAACATGTTTTGGAGTATTGGTAATGGCAGATTGAGGGAGAATCATGAAAGTTAGCTTATAAAAAAAAGATACAAGAGAAATTATCGGAAAAATGGCACTACAAATGGGACGCGGGGCCTCTGCTGCCCGGAGGGGGCAGTAGCGCCTACCAAGGCCCCAGAAACGGCGCCGTTTCATTTAAAAACAAAATTCAACCAACCAATTTGCAATCCTATGGAGCAGAAACGTGATTATGAGAGTCCTAAAGACAAAATTTGATTATGTCTCTTTAGAATAATATGATCAAAATAATAAGATCTTCACACCCGTTCAAACGGATTAAAAATTGGAGCACTTAATTTTTTAACTATATTTTTTAATAAAAAATGGTCTAAAAAAATTAAGTGCTCCAATTTTTAATCCGTTTGAATGGGTGTGAAGATCTTATTATTTTGATCGTATTATTCTAAAGAGACATAATCAAATTTTGTCTTTATGGCTCTCATAATCACGTTTCTGCTCCATAGGATTGCAAATTGGTTGGTTGAATTTTGTTTTTAAATGAAACGGCGCCGTTTCTGGGCCTTGGTAGGCGCTACTGCCCCCTCCGGGCAGCAGAGGCCCCGCGTCCCTACAAATGGCAATGCACCATTGGTTTTACCATTGTGGCCAAATGCCCCTAATCATTACCATTCCATGGAAAATGGCGTAATTAAGCCACCCAACCATTAGACTTGCTATGAGGAGGGGCTTGCATTAGACCATCTGCACCAAGCTCGTTATTCACCCCTTTTCACTAGGGTGGTGAGCTAAACTCTAAAAACTGTCCCACACCAGACTCATTTGTGCCTCACCCCAATATTTGGAAAATGAATAGTTCTTCATCTTTCTTAACGAACCACTATTCATAGGTTAAAGAATATTTTACTATTTTTTGTCTTGTTCTTATTGGGTGTAAAAGAAAGCTAGGCTATTATTTTTTTGAAGATTTTCATGTTGTCAACTTTATTTGATTAAATGCTGTGTTTTAAGGAAAAGAATAGACCCAGTTCCGCTTTCTCCAAAAACCTTTTTTTTCAAAAAGAAGGTAATTTCAAACTCAAATATAACGAAAATGAAAAATAATTTTTCATTTTTTTTACACCGTTTAAAAGATCTCAATGAGATCTATCAAACAAGATCCATATTGGCAGGAAAATTATTTACATAAATCTATAATTTTTGACCTTGAAATTTACCTTCCTTTTCAAAAACCTTCTTTTTCTAAAAGCGGAACACCCCCTAAGTATTTTCAATATAAACGAATAAGATGAAGCATGTTAATAGAATAAAATTGCAAGTAGAAAGCTTAAGGTATGGTCCTTTTATAATTAGAAAAAGACGACAATGAGAGAAAGTGATGTAAAAGAAAGGAAAGTGAAAATAAAAAGATACTTAAATGAATAAAAAAGATGTAACCATGCTTATTTACCCAAAAATGTAACCATGCTTAAATGAATCAAAAAGATACTTACACAATGATTCAAATACAACATCAAACACAATATCTTACATACATGTTGGCTCCACACATACACTACTATATGTGAGTCCCACATGTATGTGAAAGGTTATATAAGTTATAGTGTTTGGATCGTTATGTAAATAGCATTGTTGTGAATGAATTGTACAACAATATTTAATACTCCATAAAAGTATAAATAAAGAAAGAATACTGAAAATTGAAAAAAAAATCTCAATATTACATTAGGAGACGAAGTAAATAATATATTAATGGATCATAAGTTAGGCCCTGTTCCAGAAACCTTTTTAAAAATAAGCAGCTTATTTCACATTTTTAAATTCAAAAATAATGTAAATGAAAAATAAATTTTTAATTTTTTTTTGCATCGTATAAAAGATCTCAATGAGATGTTTCAAACAAGATCCATATTGCATATTTTTAAATTTCAACAAATTCATAATTTTTGAGCTTGAAATTGCCTTCTTAAAAAATAAAGACTTTTTTTCCGTTCTGGAACGGGCCTTAGAATAAAAAGTGACTTTTAAGGACTAATGGCGAATTTGACTTTAAAAGTCAAATAGTAATTTATTTTTTTGGTCTTTATTTAAAAAAAATTGTGGACTTGTTCGTTTAACATATTTACTTTGTTTTCCAATCATCATCTACCTAATAAAACACAAGGGTGTGGGGACCACACAAACACAAGTTGAAAGAATGGCCGAGATTCATTTGATTCAATGGCAGATGTGTGCTCTCCAACTCTCTTAAGAAAACACCCATATTTTTACAAATATATCACAAAAATACCATTAAATGATGGGTAGTGCCGTAGGCATGGGTAAATATCCAACTCTCTTAAGAAAATACCCATATTTTTACAAATATATTACAAAAATGCCATCAAATGATGGGTAGTGCTGTAAGCACGGATAAGCACTAGTTACCCTATTTCTTCAATTATTAATTTCATTTCTCTCTCTATCTCTCTCCACTCATTGCCCCTCACTCCAATCATTACCCTATTTCTCTCTTCACCCATTACCAAAACTAAAATACCCAAAGTTACCAAACGAACAAAGCCCGCATTTGTTAGTTTTGTGTCAAACTTTTGTGACTTATTGATTCTTCTTGGCGAGAGAATCGAAAAAATATAAAATTTTAATCGAAACTCATAATATTTTTTAAAAAGTCAAAACAAGTAAAAAAAAGTTGTTGTCTTTTCACTAATTTTTTCATTATTCAAAAAATATGAGTTTCGATCATACTTTTTTAATTTTTCAATTTCTCTCGACGAGACAAATTAACAAATCACAAAAATTTAACACAAAACAAATAAATACAAAAAAATATAAATAAAAATGAAAAAATAAAAATCACCTGACTTTTTAATCTAAATCTACCCTAATTTGATCTCAGAAAGTCTACCAACACAGCAGATCTGTGCACAGATTGTGCACAGATTTTGTTGTGGGGCCCACCACGGGTCCCACAAAAATCATCCGAGCCGTTCATTAAATGTAAAACATTTTTTCAAGGATCTCCTTAAAAAATAAGTTCAATCCGATACCTATAAGTATTCGATCCAACCATATAACTTTTCATTATCAGGAAATCTGAATGAAAAGTTAGATGGTTGGATGAAGCACCTATAGGTATTGGATTGAGCTTATTTTGTACGGAGGCCTTTGAAAAAATGTTTTACATTTAATGAACAGCTTGGATGATTTGTGTGTGACCCATGGTGGGTCCCACAATAAAATCTGTGCACAATCTGTGCACAGATTGCTGTGTGTAGAACGGTTCATTTGATTGGATCTCAAACAATAAACAGAAAGTCTGCTTGCACAGCAAAGGCTGCACAGCAGCCTTGCACAAATCACTTTTGTGCCCGTCTCGGGTCTCGCAAAGATGATCAGAGCCGCTCATTTTGTTCAAAATACGTCGTTTATGGTCCCTGTAAAAAATCAGCTCAATCCGATATCGGGAAGGGTGTTTGCAAATCATCTAACTTTGCTTCAAAATTTAGCCTAAATTTTGAATATTTTAGTTTTGAACAAAATGAGCGGCTCTGATCATCTTTGCGAGACCCGAGACGGGCACAAAACTGATCTGTGCAAGGCTGCTGTGCAGCCTTTGCTGTGCAAGTAGCAGCACTCATACCACATCACACCGTCACAATCGTATCCAAAGCCAGTGTTACGACAACGGTTCCCCTGTAGGCCACAGCGACCACACTGCCAAAACACTCCGATGACACCCTCTCTCCTCCGGCGATGTACGATTGCCTCTCCGAACTCTTTCCGGCGAACCCAAGGTTTCCGATCGAAGGCGGCCCTCGAAGCCCTAGAAAAAGCCTCCGACGAGAAAACCCCAGCCATCGCACTATACAACTACCCTTCATTTTCCGGTGCTTTCTCAGCCCTCTTTGCTCACCTCTTCCACTCTCATCTCCGCCTTCCCTGCCTCATCTTACCCTTCTCCTCTGTCGAACCTCTCAGGTCTATACAAACACGTTCATTTGCATATCCTTCTTGCATCATTGTATTTATGCTGTGTAGGTGTGTTATGGTTTGTTTGTTTGTTTGTTTGTTTTGTATGATTTCTCTGCTCGGCTTCACTTGGGATTGGAAGTCAGGACCTGTTTGATTAATCAATCATTTTACAACCACACCCATTTACATACCCACACTCACAAGGGTGCGTGGAGCCCGCACCCTTGTAATGGTTGGTGTGTACTTGGGCGTGTGAATGTGTGTGGTTCTGGCATTTTTGTTAACACAATCCTTTCTTTTCTTTTCTCACTGGTGTGTGAAAGTGAAAGTTCAATCCCTCTCTTTTCTTTTCTCACCTAGGTAGCCAAAGGGGCTGGAAAAGCGAGTTGCCAAATTTATTAAAGAAGCTGAACTATGACAAGACAATGTTTTTAATTTGTCAATACCATTTGTTGTATAATGGCGGTAGTAGTGACGTGTTGTTGCTGGTAGCAATATGGCGGTGATCGTGTTATAGGGTTGGTGTTGTGGTGTTGAGGTTGGGATAGTGACGGTAACGATGGAGGGGTGGCGGTGGTGGAATTGGACTATGAGGAGTAGTGGTGGTGGTTGTAGTAGATGGGGTTGTGGTGGTACCATTGTATGTAAGCGGTTAGAATTTCATTTCAGAAAGTAAGAACTCATCTTTTAGTCGAATACTTTTCAACTAGAAGTATTCGAATGCTATACAAGAGTCGCTAAAAATTTTAGGTGGCGTTTATCAACTAAATCTAATTTACCAAACGTTATGTATTCAGTTCTACTGAGTTTAATTGTGCTATCAAACAATCCTGGTCAAATATTTTGTTCACTAGGTACTTATGTTTTGTTTTTTTTTGTTTTTAAATTTTGTGAGTTTTCTAGCCTGGCAAACGGTGTTCTTTATATATTTTTTCTTAAATTAGTTTGGGAATGTAGGGTTGACGATTTGTGCATCGAAGGACTCAAGGAATGCTACTTTCTTGATTTTCTTGGGCCAAGAGGATTTGCAGCTGAGCTTTCGCATCAATCGTCGTGCAAGTAAGAAAGTTTGAATACTAATTTGATGGGACTGGTGATTTTCTTTTCTATCGCACAGCTGGTTTTGATGTATATGGTACCCTAATGTGCATTTGTGGTTTGATTAGGGTGATTGGATTCGATCATAGAAAATCAGTTCTGTCCATGGTATCTTGTGACCATAGTTGCAGTGGGAACGTTTCATTTCGAGTTGATCTTGATAAGAGTAGCTCCACTGCTGCGTATGAGTACTTCTCTACTAAACTGTTACTGACGGAATCTAGTGATGTGAGTAATCTTATGCTGTTTATTGTTATCTGTTTTAGTAAGCTGGTGCACGTTATTTATTTTGACAATTTAAGATTTCTTCCGTGTGTGGGAAGGGGGTTTATTCTGAGTTTCGGATCAAATGATTATAAAAGCATATATGATTGTGTGGGGTGTTGTCTATCCGGATTTCTTCCTGGACCTCTAGATCAGACCTGGGGAGAAGCAACACCTTCCTCACCTAGATGTGCTTCTGTTAGTGCCAAGTCGGTTGTTGGCGACCTGAAGGCACTGATGGATAAGCAAGTCCCAATTTTAAGAGAGGAAAGTACAGAGCTCTGAGTGAATACTACTAACGGCCTACTTCCTTAGAGTTTTGAACTATACTTTACATATAGAAAGATTTGCCTTAGCCTCCAGTTAGCTCGTGCCTCCCATGAGGTGGTTGTTACGTCATGCATGACGATTGCCAAGCACCACATAGGCAGGTAGGATTTGGCTGAACCGTGCCTCTTTGTCCAACTTGGCTCGGCATCCTGTCTTACGTGGCTTGTAATGTTCGGACTCAACACTTAGCCCAGCCCGCAATGTAACGGCCTGAATGGCCCTCCGGCCGGCTGGAATCAGCTGCTGAGTCGTTAGGCCTGTTCATTTGAATGGGCCCATCTGAATGGAACGGCCCAATACAGATTGTGTAATTGCAAAGGTGGTATTCATTTTAGGTTTTAAAGAGAAGCAAAAAACAAAGTAATGCCATAGATTGTGGGGCCTTTTCTTCTATGTCACCAAGCACAGTGGAATGTATATTATATATGTCTAAAGCAATATTAGAAGTTATTAGAGATTTGGTTGCATAACTTATGGTAAATTTTGCCTTCTGCGGGGCAATTGTTATTTTAAACTCCGAGTTGAAACACAAATTTACGGACATGAAGTGGCCCGACATTGCAATTGGAAACCAATCCCAAATCCATGAAATAGCTGAAACATGTGTTGTACGAATTGTCAAAAACAATGGCTATATTGTTGTGTGAAACAGGGCGAGGTCAAGTATTTACTGAACCCGAAACAACGTGATCGTCTGGAGTTGGTTCTTAAGTACATTGAAGACGCAGATCTTCGCCAATGGAGCTTACCAAACATTAAAGCATTTAACCTTGCACTGGGTGAATGGCGTTCAATGTTGAACTGCATGACTAATCCTCACATGTATGAACAGGTTCAGTAGTTCAACTTCTGATTCTTTTTGTCATGTATAGGATGAATAAGGAGCCATGGATTTCTGATTTATACTTCAGTAGTGGTATCATTTCTGCTTTTACTTTCACAATTATGTTGACCTTGTTATCCAAGTGTCTCCAAGTCTCATGAAGTACTCAAAGCTTTCATATAATGGGAGAAGCTTCGGAAAGTTAACAAACGCTACTCTGATTTCATAACACCACATTATGTTCTGTCGATCTGTATCTTACCCTGCCGTTGGAGGCTTAGTGAATTTGAAAACTTGGGTTGCTGGAAAACATCGCTCTGTTACTGATTTTTTGCTATAGCTAAAATTTTGTTTTCAGCTCCCAATTGTCATCCTTTGAGATTTTGGATGTTTGGTTGATTTACTTGTTTATTTTATCAACGAGGAAATAGGATGATGGGAATTACCATAGCCTTGTTTTCTAATAGCTAAAGGACTCCTCCTTGTCTAAAGTTATGAGAGAGTACAGAAAGTCTGTAGGCTGAATTTGGGAAGTGTGTGACACAGTCTTTTGATTCTCCTTTTCAGGTGTGCGATTGGCATGGGCATAACCTTTCTAAGATTACGTATTGAGTTACTAGTGTATAAGTGCATTTTGTGGGGGTAGGGGCAGGTGAAGGAGTCTGGGAGTAAATGAAGTTTGAAGAGAGGCTTAGGCAACTGAAGATGAAAACATTCTTCGAAAGACCGAAAAGGAAAAAATCTTTAATGTGGTTATAAACCAAACAGTTCTGGATCAAAAGATTGGAAGATTGTAAAAGCCCAATCTTTCACGAGTCATCTAAAGTTTATAGATCTATCGCAAGGGTTTGGACTTGATAATAATAAGGTAGAACGTCAGAACCTATCAATAGTCGTTTGAGCTTTTGAACTAAATCTTTTTTCCATTTCTATGTCGATAGAAAAACAGAAAGAGGAGAAGGCTGCGAAAGGCGAGATTGAATGTAATATTAGGTCTTTCTGAGGTGAGTCGATTGTACTGCTCAAGAGCCACTTTTGTTTACTAATGGTAGTGTGTTGTTTGGATAAGTGGTTCCAAGTTCGGACACTTATATCAACTTTGTAGAGTCCCATCTTCGTATTTAGCCGGCATTTTTTGTCACTGGTCCTTTTTCCTTTTCATGTGGATGGCATCTTTCCGTTGATGCTCTGTTATTTTATGTAGTGCTATGTTGTTATTAAAAAAATGGAGTGGAAGAATACAATGGGAGGAAAGGATAGAACGGTAGGAATCCACATCTGGAGCCCTTGAAATCCGCATCAAGGGGTTGTACCTCATCAATACCGATGAGAAATCAATTTCATTTGTTAACTAATTTAAAGAATGTCTTAGAGTTCCATATATGGAATCCTTCATAACAATAAGACTAGCCTCAATAAATTTCCTAGTAGACAAATCCTAGAGTGACAACATATTTTATGTACGCATCTACATCGACTTTAAAAATGAAATCTCATCTAGGATCCTTTAGCTTATTACCAAATCTGTCTTGTTCATTCTGCCATCCCACACAATGATCCACTAGGTTCTAATAAAATCTTTTGTTTCATATGTTCTGAGTCTGCTTTCCCAGCTTTATAAGCTAATATCCATGTAGCTTTACAGGTCAAAAATGTTGCTTCTTTTTTAAAGATCACACTTCTCATAACTGCAAGAACACATGAATGTCATAGCTGGGGATGTATGAAGGGGAAAAAATGAGAAGTCAGTTTGCTGCATTGTTAATACAGTACCCGATAGCTGTGCTGTTTATCTCAATTTCCTGTTACATTAAAAATTTAATAAAAATGTGTTTGCACTAGTATTTGTATGAGGAAAGTGGATGTTTTGGAAGTATAACCTATGTCTTTGGCATATGTGGCTTAGTTAAGATCTACACTGAATGGGTACATAGTTTGATACTTCTCATATGCGAGCATATAAGGTGGGTTTTCATACAGATGAGTGTGGGTTTTCATACATTCTCCCCTTTATTCTTGGTTCATAGGCTTCAGTTTAGATCGTTTTGTCATAATTTTGACTTGGCTTAAACTGTCTTTGTTGACAGTTGCTGGAGATAAGCTCTTTGGATTTAATTGGCAAGGGGAATTCTCTCATGTGTATTCGCCAGGATGCAGCAAAACACTTGCTTGATAAGGTTTTCAAAGTTCGCTTGGGCAGAGGATTTTATGGGGAGTGTCTGGTAAACATAGTGACTAATCTTCTTTGCTATCTTTCACTAAGATCAATCAATTTTAGTCCTGATATAGTTTGCCAGAGAACTGTTGCCATGCATCAAAAGCCCTATGTGACTATTGGTTTTAGCACCGTGTCTCTAAAGCATATCTACCGCATTAGGTATTGGAGATCCAAAACTTCTTTCAGATTTCTTTCTTCCTAAAAACATTCTTTTTCCTTTTCTTCTGCATGAGAACAAATTTTACATAAAATTCTGAGTATCCAATTAACTTTTACTCCAGTTCCATTAATCTGGTCCTCAGGGAGTTAGAGCTGATGGAAATTCCAATTTAACTGATGAAATTGCCAAGGAGCTTAGCTTAAAGAGTGCTGCTGCTGGGCTGAGGTAATTTTTGTCAAAGTGTTATGTACTTATCGATCTTTTCTTAAAATTGTAGTCTGCAATATTTGTTTCCGGACACGAGTAGATATCAATGTATCTGCTATAAATGCTGGGTCTCTTTTGGTGTTTGTGGATGTGTAATTCTTCTGTACGAAAATCCTTGATGTGAAAATCCTATAATGATCCTTTGATTTCCATGACATTCAGATCACAACCTGAGCAACCAAACACTAAATAGGCCTTTATTTTGCCAGGGGCATCAGGCTGGCTAAACTCTTAAATTGTTTTAGAAAGAATATTCTCATCTGTTACGTTTTGTATATCTATCCTATTGGCGTGCATCAATTGACACCATTGAATAAGATGTTCAATCAAACTACTTTATATTCTCGACATGGTCTTCCATAGGTTAGCAAAACATCTTGGTGATCTGTATGAACGGGAACGTAAGCCACACTTAAGGACATGTACCAATGACTCCTAATATTTGTTGTACTTGGTCCTTGAGATGATAAAGGTACCTTAAGTTCATTCATTAGCATTATTAAGGCTCCCTTTTCTCTAGGCCTTCCCTCTCTGATGCCTGCCGGTTTTGATTCGAGGGATTGGTTCCACGGTATATTGTCCCATGAGTTCCTTGATTTTGGGAGGTATTGGGGGGCCACTATTAAGTGGAAATATTCCTAGCCTCCTAGGCAGCCACTTTGTACATATATAGCCAAATTCAAAGACTTTCCTTCATAAAAAAAAGAAAAGACCGACTATCTTGGAATTTGATCCTTTATTGTTGCTCACTTCCTTCGTAGCTCGATGCCTTGACCCTATTACATAAGTTGATTCAGAACTATTATGTGTATATTGCCAATTCAAAGATTTTCCTTCATCAAAAAGAAAAGACCGACTATCTTAGGATCTGATCCTACACTGTTGCTCACTTCCTTCGTTGCTTAATGCCTTGACCCTATTACATAAGTCGATTCGGAACTTTTATATCACATCATGACATAAGTAAGCAGTTATTATTGTATTGGCCTAAAACCTTGCTAATTGATCTTTATAGTGCTTCCTCTATCAATTAGATCATTTTTTTATCATTAAAATGCTTCCCCCGCCTATACGTCCTGGATTGGGGATTACATGAGTACTGTAATTGTTATTGTTGTACATGTCCGAGATTGGATAAAATTGACAGCCTAATGCCTAGATTTGGCCCTAGCCATAATCCTTGTGAATTATTTGGACCAATCTCGTATTGGAATAAGGTTAATGGTTTATGCTTTCCTTAAGTGAGTGAGTAGTCATATAACGACCCGATATCATCAAGCACCACGACCAGGACATTTTACGGCACCAACTCAATATAAACAACAAACAGAAAGTCATCCCCCACTTCCTTAAATATTTGCATAATTTTTTATATACGATTTCTACATACCCTTCTCTCTGCAACTTATCTTCCTTCCTTTCTCTCATTGTATCCTTCCTTTCCCTACTATTCCTTGTCACCCTCTTTCTAAACCAGCTCCTCCTCTACTCCTCCCGTATTTTTCCTCTTTTTTCTCCCGGCTTCTAGTCCTCCCATTTTTCTTTTTTATTCCCTCTCTAAGAACTTGCCGAGTCATTCCAATGAATGGCAATTTGGTGGACAAGTGTCCTCTCTTATAACATTTGTTTTTTCTTCTTTCTTATCCTTTTTTCGCAACACAACAAACAAATCCTCATGCACACAAACACATGTCCCTTCACGTGCACACACTCCTCACTTAATTTACACCAATGGCCTCCATGCAAATTTTTTCTTTTATTATTATTGTTTTTTAGACTTCTTTAAATAATTCATGCACCTTGTTAATGTAAAAGTAGACAACAAACAGGATACATTAAAAATCTCTTGATTTCTAATCCAATATATGGTGGGGGCCACCTCTAGGATCTCGTACGAGCTTGATTATATGTTGTACAAAACTAAGTGTCACATCGTGACCATCAAGGGAAAGGTTCTTGGCTAATGCAACGAGGACGTTGTATCATGATGTAGCACAGCCTCCTCTTCCACCTCGAACTCCAGCACGTCCTTCGGCCATAGTCAGGATTGGAACGAGAGCTCTGATACCAACTGATGCAGTGCAGCCTCAACGTAAAATAAAATATTATTAAAATACTATTTTTTTCTAAAATCTAATCTGCATCACATCATAAGGTGGGGAGATTGTGAGAAGCCATTGTGTTAGTCCCACATTGGTGGGAAAATGGGAATGTCAATTGTATATAATGGTTCACAATGAGATACTGGATAACCTGGGGTTAACCTTTTGAACCATGTGGTTAGGCTAAGAGTTAGCAGGTCAGTTGGCGCGGGTCGTTGCAAGTCATGTAATCTGATGGTAGAGTAGTTGTTGGGATTAGCACTTACGTTGTTGGTGTCTGCCGACGAAATTGCTGCATGGTTGGGGAATTTACACCCTTGGTCAAGTTAACAAAGCTGGTACCAGATTTTATTTTTTGATTTTGCATCTAACAAATGCCATTAATTAAGTACAAGCCTGCATTGCTCTAGCGTGGAGGAAGTTCAACTGAACCGGAAAAAACTTAGTTCTTGCCAGATTCCGTTAAATTTTCATTATGGTTTAGACATCGTTGCACGTGTTGATATATGTACTTCAACTTCTAGAACATGTAAAGTTTCGGTCAAGATGTCAATCAGGTTCTTGTGTTGTACGCGAGAAGCCTAGATCATCCTTTGTGTTCCACCAATCATCTGCACACTTCAAGCTTGGGCTTGCTGGTATGCACATAGTTTCCTCCAGTCACTGTTGCAGATGCTTCTTTCCTATTAGAGAATTTCATATTTCAAAATCCGTGGACTAGTAATAAAGAGTAATACTATTCAAAATGCATATCATGATTTTTAGAAGGATTTGGGCTTACTAAATCTAAGTGAACCCTGGAAGGTCAATGGAAAATTGAGATTCATGAAGCTGACCCCAATTGATTGGGACACAAGGCTCGTTCTGGTTACTGCTCATTGAGGTGTAATTCGATGCCCTCTTTGGATAATAGCATAATTTGCATTTTGTGGTGTCAGGTCTATTGGAGCTGTTATCTACATGCAACGGAAAAATCTTAAGATGTGCCTAAGGAGTACGGATGCTGGTACTGATACCTCTGAAGTTGCAAAGGTAGGTCATGATGAAACACATAAATTTCATGATGAAACAAACGTATAAATTATTTGCTCCATTCTACCCCCCTTCAGCTTTGATATTGTGGGAATATTGTCAGTTATTTTTGTATTGCCTGTCTGAACATGAAGGCATATGGTGGAGGAGGTTCCCCAAGTTCCAGCTCTTTCATAATAAGGATGGACGAGTATAACCAGTGGCTTTCGGTACACCAACCATGAACACATTATGGTATGCCACTTACTTTTGCTTAGACAGTTGGAAGTATGTGCTTGATAGGTGCACAAATGTTACATTTACACCCCCAAGTTACGTTTTTTGGTCCATTATTGTGTAAAATTATGTTCAATACGTGTTTAGGTATTTGGAGACCGGTTATTGCGATTTTGGAGCTAAAACTGTCGAGATAGTCAATTGCAGAGCAAAACCATGCAAGCAAGGCAGCCAGCCTCCGGACCCAAATTTCTTTACTCTGGAAATTTTCTTTAGCCAAGCGTCTGGATGCCCGAAACCTGCTCTAGGCCCATTCAGATGGTATTTATACAGCTCTTGGGTTTGATTCACCAACCACGCGTTGACTGAACCTTTTCCGTGTCCGGATGCCCCATGCAGACTTTGATGATATTTTCGGATCCTCTGTCCCCCTTTGCCTGTCCCAGCTCCCTGTCCTAGTTCCCAAAACGTGACACATGTTCTTTACACACTATACCGAAAGTCTCAATCACACCCAATCTTCTCTCTACTATGAAACCCTTGGCCAACTGAACACCCATTTCCCCCCTTGGGCAAGTCACCACCTCCATCCATAACCTCGTCAATCGTCTGCACGCCGCCACAGCGGCCCATCACAACGCCGTAGTTTGAAGAAACAGAACCTAAATTCATGAAAATTGAAACCCCTTATTTGATTCTCTAGAACCTGTGGATGAATTGCTAAGGTTAAGGCAGAAAGTTAGTATGCAATACTGATTTGAAATCATCTGCAAACAGGAAAAACTAATGATGGTAATGTATATTTTTGAACGCCATATGCATATATGCAAATACATGGATTTGTGCGTATGTATTGATACATATTTGTGAGAGAGTGGGAGAGAGTTTCAGTAGATTACAGATCACATGAAAAAAGAGTTCAAAAGGCTTCAGAATAGAGGATGTGGTGGTTGACGTGGCTGTACGAGAGGTGGTGCTACAACGATAGCTGTCGGCGAAACTAAACCTGGCCGGAGGTACTAGGGAAGATGACAAAGGGGGATCCGGTGTGGCTGAGACTTTTGGTATAGTGTGTAAAAGACAGGTGTCACGTTTTTTGTAAACTAGGACAGGGAGCTGGGACAGGCAAAGGGGGACAGAGGATCTGAGTCCGCTCCGGTTTTGTTTCCGGCGTAGAAATATCTAGCAGGATGATCCGGCAAGGTTTGATGGCTTCCACCACTTCCTCTGCGGCGATCAACTCCACCATGCACTACCACTAATAATTATAGTACAAGTGTAGCATTGGCAAGGCTGGTGCAAGTTTCTACAAAAACTTACATGTACGCTCAGGTCGATGCCTGAGACTTCGTCGGTGTTTGTGTGTGCATTATTTTGATGGTTGTCTTCTACCGCGACCGACTTGGTCATAGCCGTTACGGTTGTGGCCTCCTCTACATATTTTCATTCCACCTTCCATTGTGTGATAACACCAAACGAGTTCCTTGTTGGAACAATATCAATTTTCTCTTGACTCCCGCTAAATGCTGCGAATATACAAAATTATTTGGAACAAGTTCCAATTGAAAATCATATATTCACCAAAACCTAACAACAAATTAATGGGGTTCCGTGGTAGGTATGAGCGAAAATAAAACAAAAGAAATCGTGAATTGTGTCTTGTGAAGACTTTGGAGTGCCTTTTTTTAAATTTTTTTTTTTTTTTAATCGGAAGTCTTAGGATTAGAAGTGCTAGCTTGCCGTATGTCACACAGCACTATCACCTACCTCACTACATATAACACCTCAATTTTGAGAGGAGAAAGAGGTATGATGAGAATTTGCAAGTAGCAGTAATAGAAGGGTTTTGTGCACTCTCTGAAGCCTTCTCATTGCTTTTCTTTTCTTAGTATTATATAGTGATTTCATTTGTTTATCCTTGTGATGAAGTTCCGTGGTAGGTTTGAGCGAAAACAGAACAATTAATTGAACCTCCTATGTTTATGTTGCAACAATTAGCTGATGACGCTGTAGGGGTTAAACACCTTAGAACAATTTATGTTTAATTTTCTATAATATCGTCTGGCTTATCAAAAAATAAGAAAATAGAAAATAGAATAAAAGAAATTGTGAATTGTGAACCTTGAAGACTTATAGTTGTGCCGGATCCACCAGCTAGGCATATGTCACACAGCACTGGCATCTTCCTCACTAAAATTTAGGGTTCTGCTACCCACATGGAGAATGTGTGCACAGATTGTAAATAGTTTTTTGGGGTCCCACTTTTGGGGCAACAGAAGTACAACAAAGTACAAGAAGTCAATAAGGCTCTACAAAATGATCCGATCCGTTCGTTAAATTTAAAACAATTTTTTGAGGGATTTTGTAAAAGTTTAGCTTAACATGATAAATATAAGTGTTTGATTCAATCTTACAATTTTTCATTCGGAAATTTAATCCAAGATCTCTCAAAAAAATATTATAAAATTAATGATAACGGATCAGATCATTTTGTGGGATCTAAAAGTGGGCTCTACAAAAAAAAAAAAACTGTGTAGAATCTGTGTAGACATAATCTGTGTGAGTAGAATTTTCCCTAAATTTAATATGTAACTAATGTAGTAGACATTCCATGACTATAATCGGTTTTAGAAAGGAGGTATGCAATTAACACAACAATGTGCACAACATTCTCATGGGTGAATGGTTCATTGGTTCTTTTTTTTTTTTGCCAATCTCTCTATCTACCTATCTATCTATATACTATAGAAATGTGTCGAGTCTCACAAGCCTCCAACTCTTGATCCTTAATTTTCTAAATTTTTTATTTTCTGTTAAGTTTTGAGAGGGAAAGAGAGAGGAGGGGGTGGGAGAAAGGGGAGAGAGAGATTTTGGAGAAACATTATTCAATGTCCCATGGGCATTGCCACATGGCAGCTCAATTTATCTTTCCACTACACAATTTTTGTCACTCACACTACAAAATATTGAGCCCATACAAAATTTGTTATTTGCCTCGTGTATCGAACGGGTACAAATACTTGTATTGTATACATTGGTAGAGATTAGCGGGGTAATTAGATAGTTAATTCATAAGAGGTCCAGAAGTTATCTATAACCCTGAACCTCACTCTAGTCTCCCTTACAGAAGGACCAAGAGATAACCGATAGACTACAAATCTGTTCATAGGTCATTGATGAATAAGACGTTACTTTACAATTACTAGTTAACGAGGTAGTGCCACATGAGCATGTTGCACATACGGTTGGGCAGAAGGTTGTGTTACTAGAACAGGACTAGGAATCCATAGGTCTGCGTTTTGTACAATAGAACATGACTAGGAGGTGTTAAGATCTTGTACGTAAAGTACTGGACAGACTGAAGTGGCTAGGTTTGTACGGATTTAACAAGTGAGGCAGAATATCACACGAGACTCGCTTCGACTCCTCTCGATCCAACTACAAATCATAACAACAACAAATGATGCTTAGGAATGCAGAAAGTTCAAACTTTTGACTGTTCGGAAATTGTCACAAGTGATGGGATTAGGAATGCGACTACGGATGTAAGAGCATATCGAGCTCTCTATATTTTGAACTAAATTATATTTTAAAAGTCACTTTCTACAAAAACATACATGTACGCTCAGGTCGATGCTTGAGACTTCGCCGGTGTTTGTGTGTGCATTATTTTGATGGTTGTCTTCTACCGCGACCGACTTGGTCATAGCCGTTACGGTTGTGGCCTCCTCTACATATTTTCATTCCACCTTCCATCGTGTAATAACACCAAACGAGTTCCTTGTTGGAACAATATCAATTTTCTCTTGACTCCCACTAAATGCTGCGAATATACAAAATTATTTGGAACAAGTTCCAATTGAAAATCATATATTCACCAAAACCTAACAACTAATTAATGGGGTTCCGTGGTAGGTTTGAGCGAAAATAGAACAAAAGAAATCGTGAATTGTGTCCTGTGAAGACTTTGGAGTGCCCTTTTTTTTAATTTTATTTTTTTTTAATCGGAAGTCTTAGGATTAGAAGTGCTAGCTTGCCGTATGTCACACAGCACTATGATAACCTACCTCACTACATATAACATCTCAATTTTGAGAGGAGAAAGAGGTGTATGATGAGAATTTGCAAGTAGCAGTAATAGAAGAATTTTGTGCACTCTCTGAAGCCTTCTCATTGCTTTTCTTTCCTTAGTATTATATAGTGATTTCATTTGTTTATCCTTGTGATGAATATAATTTTTTTGCAGATAAAAAAATTCAGAGTAGATACGATTACATGAGGATAATAGATTTTAGAATGGAGGTAAGCTCCAAAGCACTTTACTCTTCCTAAGGTCTAGGAGTAATTGAAAATCATAATTTTACCCAAACCTATCAAAAAATTAATGAAGTTCCGTGGTAGGTTTGAGCGAAAATAGAACAATTAATTGAACCACCTATGTTTATGTTGCAACAATTAGCTGATGACGTTGTAGGGGTTAATTACCTCAGAACAATTTATGTTTAATTTTCTATAATATCGTCTGGCTTATCAAAAATAAAAAAAAGAAATAAGAAAATAGAAAATAAAATAAAAGAAATTGTGAATTGTGAACCTTGAAGACTTATAATTGTGCCAGATCCACCAGCTAGGCGTATGTCACACAGCACTGGCATCCAATTCACTAAAATTTAGGGTTCTGCTACCCACACAGAGAATATGTGCATAGATTGTAAATAGTTTTTTGGGGTCCACTTTTGGGGCAACAGAAGTACAAGAAGACAATAAGGCTCCACAAAATGATCCGATCCATTTGTTAAATTTAAAACAATTTTTTGAGGGATTTTGTAAAAGTTTAGCTTAACACGATAAATATAAGTGTTTGATCCAATCTTACAATTTTTCATTCGGAAATTTAATCCAAGATCCCTCAAAAAAATATTATAAAATTAATGATAACGGATCAAATCATTTTGTGGGATTTAAAAGTGGGCTCTACAAAAAAAAAAAAAACTGTGTAGAATCTGTGTAGACATAATCTGTGTGAGTAGAATTTTCCCTAAATTTAATATGTAACTAATGTAGTAGACATTCCATCACTACAATCGGTTTTAGAAAGGAGTTATGCAATTAAAACAACAATGTGCACGACATTCTCATGGGTGAATGGTTCATTGGTTCTTTTTTTTTTTTTTTGCCAATCTCTCTATCTATCTATTTATCTATAGAAATGTGTTGAGTCTCACAAGCCTCCAACTCTTAATCCTTAATTTTCTAAATTTTTTTATTTTCTGTTAAGTTTTGAGAGGGAAAGAGAGAGGAGGGGTGAGAGAAAGGGGAGAGAGAGATTTTGGAGAAACATTATTCAATGTCCCATGGGCATTACCACATGGCAGCTCAATTTATCTTTCCACTACACAATTTTTGTCACTCGCACTACAAAATATCGAGCCCATACAAAATTTGTTATTTGCCTCGTGCATCGAACGGGTACAATACTTATATTGTATATATTGGTAGAGATTAGCGGGGTAATTAGTTAGTTAATTCATAAGAGGTCTAGAAGTTATTCATAACCCTAAACCTCACTCTAGTCTCCCTTACAGGAGGACCAAGAGATAATCGCTAGGTTACAAACCCGTTCATAGGTCATTGATGAATAAGACGTTACTTTACAATTACCAGTTAACGAGGTAGTGCCACGTGAGCATGTTGCACATACGGTTGGGCAGAAGGTTGTTACTAGAACAGGACTGGGAATCCATAGGTCTGCGTTTGATACAATAGAACATGACTAGGACGTGTTAAGATCGAGTACGTAAAGTACTCGTCAGACTGAAGTGACTAGGTTTGTACGGATTTAACCAGTGAGGCAGAATATCACACGAGACTCGCTTCTGCCCCTCTCGATCCAACTAAAAATCATAACAACAACAAATGATGCTTAGGAATGCAGAAAGTTCAAACTTTTGACTGTTCGGAAATTGTCACAAGTGATGGGATTAGGAATGCGACTACGGATGTAAGAGCATATCGAGCTCTCTATATTTTGAACTAAATTATATTTTGAAAGTCACTTTATTATTTTAATTATTTACTCTTAAAATGTCTACTGCATCAGATTATCTATATTAAAATTATCTCATTAAAAATATAATTTGTTTCTTAATTTAAGAACAAAAAAGTAAACCAAACCCTGTTTGGTTTAGACTATTTATATATTAAAAAAATTTAAAAACTGTTCAAACGGATTAAAAATTTGAGTATTTAATTTTTTTAGACTGATTATATACTTTAAAAAATAGTTAAAAAATTAAGTGTTCCAATTTTCAATCCGTTTGAATAGATGCGAAGATCTTACTTTTCTGATCATTTTATTCTAAACGGTCATAATTAATATTTGGCTCTAGCGCTTTCAACGAGAGCCCTGAGAGGGTCATAAAACCAAATGAAAGAGCGTATATTTAATTATGAAAGCCTAAACACAAATATAAATTTTGACCTTTTAGCATAAAAGGATCAGGAAAATAAGATTTCTCACCGGTTCAAATCGTTTAAAAATTGGAACACTTAATTTTTTAGACTGTTTATATATTAAAAGTAGTCAAAAAAATTAAGTGCTCCAATTTTCAATCCATTGGAACAGTGCAAAAATTTTATTTTTCTAATCATTTTATCCCAAATGATCATAATAAATTTTTGACTTTAAATCTTTCAATAAAAGCCCTACGAGAATCATAAAACTAAATAAAGAGCATACATTTAATCTCCTTGAGCCAAATATTGCACCTTAAAAACAATAAAATAATACGCTTTGTTTGGTTTAGATTTTAGAAAGTTATTTTTGAGAGTTGGAGTGGTAATGAGTAGAGAGAGATAGAGAGAAAGATTTATTGAAAACTGTACCGAGAGTTGAAAGTTACTTTCAAAGTGTTAACCCAAACAGAGTGATTGTTGTTTAGAATAGATGTGGTGTAAAAAACAATAAAATATTAGTTAACCTATGAACAATGGCTCTCTTCTTCAGGGGAGTGACTTCAAGACAGTGATTGTAGCAAATGTTAGTTTGATCCAATCAAAGGCAAGACTGATGCAAATGATGTTGTTCACTTTTTCTCGCCAGTTTACCGCCACGACGGGTGTAACGAGTTTAATGCAAATGTTCTAAGAGATACTGCTCAAACCACCCTACCCGCTGCGGTCTTAACTGAACCAAATCGGAGGATTTTGACCAGCTTACCTTTGATTGGTGTAGGCAATATTGCTTATGGGAAAACTGAATCAAACCGGTTCGGCTGCGGTCCATACACGTGAAAGACCGTTTGACACCGAAACCAACCAAATATAACTCTCTCGATATACTATATCCCTCTCTTTAGTTTTTTTTATTTTATTTTTAATTTGAGTTAGTAATCCAAATATGTGGCTATCAAGAATGTAATTTGCAGGAATAATTATTCAGTAGTCCGGGAGCACCGCCATGTGATACTCCAAACTACTCCAAGATCATACATTTATGTGTGGTCAATACACTTAATTGTAGACCCCACGAGATTGTGTGGTTGTAGAATGATCCGAAGCACCACGTGGCGGTGCTCCCAGACTATTATATAATTTCACAATTTGCAGAGTTGAATTTCTTTCACAGGAAATGGTTTTGTAACGCCCCGAATTTTGGGTACGTTAAATAAAATATTTTATTATAAAAACAAAGCGAGTCCAGCTCGTTATTACATTATAACCCTTACAAAAGTACTCTTATTTACAAAACAGAGGGATCTAGGATTCCTAACTACAATTCTTCCTGCTTCTCCAGCTCCTCGGCTCCGAACGCCTCCAAGGTGAATAGTTCGACCTGTTCGTCTATCAAATCTGACATATTATACCGGTGTCGCCACCCATATAATATGCCAGGGTCACCACAAGGCAACACCATGAGCTACGAAGGCTCAGTAGTATAATCCTAATACTAGCATCGATTTCCACATGATAAGTACATAAGCAGTGAATAAAGACAATAGCGCTAACAATTGCTTTATGATTTACCGTTGGTGTCGACTCATCTTAACCCATGTTGTTATTACCCTTTTCAAAAACACCTTTTTAACTCACCCAACCTCGGTTCCGCCGCGCCGGGTTCCCATTGGCACACATTTGCATTGGCTCCTCTCCGCGGATAACCAAGCTATACCTCACCATGGTTCCGCCGGTCCGGTTTCCCATGGGAACACACACAAACTCACGTAATACCCTCGACATGGTTCTTACGTAGTTTCGAAAATATTTTCCAACCGGGAAAACACAACTTCCTTGTTAAACACACCCTAGGTGCCATGTTTCTACTTTTCTTGGTTTTTATGTCACAATCTCATGCAAGACTCCGCGTGTGGGACTTTACATACAACATGCATTCAATCCAACTTTGAAATAGTATATCAAGAACATTTAAGTCCACATAGCATGCTTGAATCTCAAAAACGACATAATCATACATTTTTACTTTTTCATCTACAATCAAGTAACTTTTAAACTTTTGGAAAGTAAGTAGAGATTTCAAGTAGCAAAACTTAAACTACTTATCGAGAATAAAGTAAGGATTTGAAAAATAGGTAAGGATCACTACCGTTCTCCTAGGCGGTGGAGGTGGATGTCGGTTGATTCCGGCGGCGTAACGGCGTCCGGTTTGCTTCGAAAGGAAAAGATTTACGTTTCTTTTCCTAGAATCAACTTCCTAACTTTCCCTAAACTACTTTAAGGATCGTTGGGTGGTATTTGGAAGTGGTTTGGTGGTTTTGCTCAAGAACACTCAAGAACAAGAAAGTTCTTGAACTTTGAACAAGAATACTAGAAATTCTAGAGAGAAGGAAGAGCTATTGCTTTGAGGTGTGAGTTTAAGCATGAGAATGGCCTTCTATTTATAGGCAAGGGCTCCCCCTCTCCTCTTTATGGCCGGCCCCCCCTCTCTCCTCCATTCCTCAATTTTTTTAATCCAAAAAGATGTGTTCACATGGAGAATTAAGGCTAAAATCCTAGGTTTGCATGGCTATGGTGTCCTTAAATTTGATCTTGGAACCAATGGATGGTGGAGATGAGTTTGTACAAGATTCTTGGGCTTAAACAAATACTAGAATGTACAAAGAAGGACAATGGAGTTAAGACTTTGGTTGGAAGAATAAGAATCCAAGGATTTGGAAGTACCATGGAAGATCAAAGGTCAAAAGTACCATCAAATCTCTCCCCTCCTCTCTCCCACATCCGGCCCCCCTCCCCTCTCTCTCTCTCTCGGCCCATCTCTCATCTCTCTCCCTCTCACTCTCTTGCCAAGTACATGTATACATATATGCATGTGATGTATTGCAAGAAAAGAAATAAAAAAGTAGTTTTCTTTGGTACTTAAGATCAACACAGGTCTAAAAGTCTAGGATTTGCCCACCAACTAATAAATAGGCATAGGGTACTTTAGATAATATTCTAACCATCTAAGTACTAATATATATACACACATATATACTCATGTACAATTGGTGGTTAGAATCCCTATTAAAGAATAATAAAGGGTACTTTGAGAATATTAGTACCATGTACTTTTTAATTAAAATATTAAGTACCTTGGTCACATGGCTTAAAAGATAGGATTAGTTTATTAAATCCTATGGTACTAGAAAGATTCACCCTTTTATCCAATGGGTAATAATTCCCCTAATTTCTATTATCCAATGGATAATAGTTATTAGGTCACCTATAATATTAGAATAATAAAAAAGTACTTTCAAGTAAGTATACTTTTTAATATAAACAATAGGATGCTATTATCCAATGGGTAAAGAATATAACCAATTTGATTAAAAGAAAAAGAATATTAAAATTCTAAGTCTAGGGTTCAAAAGGGTCAAAAGTTCCAATGAGGGGCAAAACGGTCATTTTGAAGTAACTAGGAAGCTTTCCAATTAGTTCTTCTAACCGGATGGTTAGAAGCTAGTTAGACTTGCTAAGTGAGGCTAAAGTGCAAGAAACGATAGTTCAAGGGCTAAATTGCAGTTATGACAAACTATCGGAAATTAAAGCAATATAACCAATTTAAATAAATAACTTGAATAAGAAATAAATTCAAGGGGCAAAAATGTAATTACGACAATTTATAGGATTTTAAAAGTAAATCAAAGCAAATTCAAGTAATCAATAAAAATTCAAATATTTAACGAAATTTTTACTGACCAAAAATCAGGGTCGTTACAGGTTTTGAGTTTGCTAGCTAGTTTTGTTTATTATAAGGAGAATTGGCTTAATTATGTAACGTCCAACCCAATAAATTGCCTAATTAAATACCTAATTAAATACAATGCGGCTCGGGGCGGTATGTTGGTGGTACCGGCATGGTTTCGGTTCACAATAATTAAAACCTGACTAATTAAACTACTCCCTCCGTCCCTTTTTAAGTGTCCTGCTTCATAATTCCAACTTATTAAAAAGATATCATCATTATACCTTTCACATCAACTTTTTCCTCTACTTTTCTTATTTACCCATCATTATTACACTTTTATTCACTAACTTTTCAAAATAGAATCTAATTTTAGGGACAAAATAGACAATGCACCAAATTTTACCCACTGATTTTACAAGATGGACACTTATTAAGGGACAGCCCAAAATGGAATACCGGACTCTAAAAAAGGGACGGAGGGAGTAGTTCGGTTTATTTTTTCCCTAAAAACGGACCTTACTAGACCATTTCCATACCGAGAATACCCCATGACGGGGCGGGCGGGTTTTGCCATTCCCTGACCCAAAAAGTGCAACAGGACCCCGCCTCGAACCCGAACTGAGTAATGCTTTCCCATTCTCGCTCTACTCGAGGGATGGGTTCACCTGTTGCCCGTCCTATAAAAGATGAGGAAAAAATGTGTAAACTTACAAAAACTGGAAGGAATAGTTATATATCAAGTGTTATTATTACAATGGTGAATAAATATGGGAAAATATAATTTTTTTAGTAAAACAATGAAAATTATCAATAAACATATACTCCCTCCGTCCCATAATATTTGTCCGGACCGCAAAACGGAGACGTAAAAATAATACTATTTTTGTAAGAAAAGTTGGGAAAAAATTTACCAACTTACTAGATCTTGACGAGTTCTTTTAACTTGTGAAAAAAATTTGAATTTTTTCTTGAAAGAAATGTATTATTTTGTAGTCTCCGTTTCGCGGACCGGACAAATATTATGGGACGGAGGGAGTATAAATAGTATTTTTTTTTTGTATAATAATGAAAATGTAAGGATAAAAAATGTTAATTTTATATATTAAAAACATTTTGAGGTAGCGTAATGTCATCCTGACCCCGATCAGTACGTTTTTCCTTATTTTATCTGACCCCGATTAGTTTTTTGTTATTTTACCCCAAGCCCAACATAAAACCCAAAAGTTTGACGAAAACCCGCCCTGATTTAGGTAGATCTGAGGTGAGGGATCCAATTGTCATCGCCAGATGGGATTAGCCTTTGTTAACAAACTCCGCTGGTATGCTGAGGAATTAAAGGAGAAAAACCCGGGGACTGTTATGGATGTGGAATATTGCAATGAGACTAATCGAATTTTAAGGTTTTTCTTGGCGTTTGATGCATGCATTAAAGGTTTCAACTATTGTCATCTTATTTTGGCTGTTGACGATACCTTTTTGAAGGGGAGATACAAAGGAACGCTTCTCGCAGCTATAGAAAAGGATGCCGATCAAGGTTAGTTACTGTTTTTTGTTGTTGCTTGTTGTATGTTGTGGCGGGTACAGCTCGGTGAATGAACCCCGGCACTTGCCATGTGACTCCCATGAGCCGAACCCGACTCATTAGACGGATGGGTCGGCATATGCAACGTTCGGCAGTACCCTGTAGTGGGTACAGCTCGGTGACGGAGCCCCGGTACTTGCCATGTGACGCCCATGAGCCGGACCGGACTCATTAGACGGATAGGTCGGCATATGCAACATTTGGCAATACCCTGCTGAACTTGACATGTAGAACAGGGTTCGGCCCCAAAAGAATCGGTCTTGATATGTGTCATGAAGTTCAGTTCGGCGATGACCTGCCGAACTAGTAGCAATTCTGTGATTCAAGTGTAGCCGGACGGATATGATCGGCGAAACCCCCAACCACCGAACCGTCCCTGTTCCCTGACTTGAAAAGGTCAGGAAGCGTTGGATAGGGACAACAAGTGGCGTGATATCACTGCCTTAATTATAGGAGCAGATCATGGAGATCGTATTAGAAACTCGGATCATGAACCTGATTTGGGGCCGCGATAAACGAGCCAATCATTGGACGTGTGATGCCTAAACGTGGTTTGATCTGCACGTTTCCTCTGCCTATAAAAGGGGCAGTCATAAGAGAGGTAAAGGGACAGAAAAAAGGACTCCTCTTCAAAAAAATCTTAAAACAACTCAAAAGCATATCTTCCTCTTTGACTGACTAAACCATTAGAATGCCTATCCCGGGCCTCCACGATCTGGGTTTGGGCACTAATGCAGGTGCTTCTCGTGCAGGTTTCAATCAAGCTACGCTAACCTAACTACTTTTCCTCCCAAGGGATGACCGGAGTAAGCATAGCACCACAATTGGCGACTCTGCTGGGGAATCTTTTTCCTCAGATCTTGTGAAAACACTTTTTCCTCGTACCCTCCGCCTTTTCCCTCTTCACTGCATTTAAAGATGACTGGCGCAGACAGACAACTTCTTGGTCTCGCACATTTCATTCCGAACTCTCAGGCGCATCAAGCCTCCCCAACGACTCAGTAGGTATTGGCGGACCTAGGGCTTTCCTTGGTACCCCTTCTAAGAGACCCGATGGTTCCGTCATGGTAGGCTCGACCATCGCTGGGATGAGTAATCAAGTTACAGGAGCAGCTTCATTCCACATCGATGGAGTCAACTGTTCGGTGGCTAGCCTTCTACTCCTCCACCCCCTCCACCAGATCTCCTAGTGAGTATGGCAGAGGAGTTATTGCGACTAAGGACGCAGGTAGAAGAGCTTCAAGCACACTAGGAAGTCCCTCCCGTCTCCAGATCTAGGGAACGACGCTGAAGGAGGAATATGCTCCATTCGACCCAAACTGCTGACACAGCTCGGGCCTCCGCCTTTACAAGGCTCGGCTCATTGTGTCGTATAGACGCAGGTGGACGCATTCATCTGGAATCCAGGCACCGATTGTCTTCTCATAATGAGCGGTCCGGCGATAACCATCCTCGCCGAACATTACTTTCGCGGACAAGTGCCACGGCTTCTAGCGCTCGCACGAGATTTCATAAGCAAACACCATCAGAGGTGGCTCCTCGAGCCAGCAACTCGAGGAATAATGTAAAAAATTCCCAGGACACTCATTCCTCAAGGCCTGAGGACCGGCGAAGTGATCGATGCCCATCCAGAACTGAGGATCGGCGGCATGACGGGTGTGGGAAAGGGGTGGCGACTTATTCCCGACAGCCCTTGCCGGGGCATTCCGGGCATCATTACCAACGACGCTCGCCGAGGGGTTCTGCGGGTCTGACTCAAGCACGAAAAGACAACCAGGGGCTGCTCCTGGAGGAGAAATGCGAGGTCAGCAGTGGCGGTGGAACCTTAACAGTGGTGAACACCAGAACTGGTGAAAGGACCACCTATTGAACGACGCAACAACACGTGGAATTCCCTCCCAGGAAGGAGGCAAGGGCAACTCAGTCTAAAAAATGGAATTCACCTAAGCCGAGTGTCGGCGGATGAGGACCTCGAGAACCAATCTCGGGCAAGCATTCAAAGGACACTATCCATGACGCTTATGTTGCGCCATTGGCAGCCATTGTTTTGAACCTTTGAGATACGGCCGTTACCACAGCCGAAAAGACAGGGTCACCTTTTTCCAAGGCCATAATGGAAGAAATTCCACCTTCCAACTTCAAGGTCCCAAAGTTCAACACTTATAATCTGAAGTCGGATGCTCCAACCCACGTGCAACAGTTCAAATCAATGGCTATGCTCTGCGGACTTAGTGAAGCAATGATGTGCCGAACTTTCTCTTTGAGTCTCCCGCACGCTGCCATACTGTGGTATACGCAACTTAGACCTGGGTCAATTAGCAACTTCGGCGAATTGGAGCGCTCATTCACATCTCGGTTCGTTGCGAGCAACCGGCGACCAAAAACCATTGAGGCACTGATAGACTTAAGGAGGGGGATCGGCGAGTCATTGAAGGACTATTTGGATCGCTTTACAACGTCTACAATCTGGTTGTAAGCTGTGACCAAAAACTGCTGCTACCTCATTTAAGCGAGGCCTAGATCGAACCTCCGATCTCTCCAAAGAGTTGATGCTCCAGCTGCCGAGCGATATGTCTGATCTTATGCAAACCGTTGCCCACTATATTGAACTTGAAGAATATATTGGTGGCTCCGGGGTTGCAGAAGTAGCTAACCCGGCTAAACCGATAGTGAAGGAAACGAAGAAGCAAGTCACTTCCATTGCCAAGAAAAAGGCGTCGGGGTCGGCGGAAGTAGGGGGCGGCAAGTCATGGGATCGACCGCCGAGCGATGAATGGGATTACCTTGCAATCACCACTTATATCAGAGAACCCATCCTTCGCATGCTCCGTGAGTGCAGTCGGCTACCTGGATTTCAATGGCCGACGAGGGCAGCGAAAAAATTAGAGACCGCCGATGGGCGGGAGCCGAACCAGAGGGTGTATTGCTCATTCCACAATGAACAGGGACATTATACGACGGCATGCCAGCCGTTTAAGCTCTATCTCGAAGAGCATGTACAGCAAGGGAGGATGGATTGATGGATCGATCGGACTAAGTCGCCGGACGCAGAGGTCCAGTCGCAAGCCCGAGTCCTAGATGGTGTGGTTCAATGCATCCATGGTCCAATGGATCAAGGCCGGGCCAACAAGCTCCACGAAGAATTATATCACCTTTCATCCGAGGTGATGGTGATACAACCATCTTCGAAGCGCACGATGGATGCTCATCATACATGGGAGATTACGTTTACCGAGCGGGACATGGTGGGGTTGTCCCTACCCCACAACGATGCCTTGGTCCTCTCAATACTCTTCCAATGGAAGATGGTTCGCCGAGTGTTGGTCTATCAAGGAAGCTTAACAGAGATTCTCTATTAGTCGGCGTTCAAGGCCGTTGGCCTCTCGAGGGATCAATTGTCCCCGGTGGATGCCCCTCTTTTTTGGATTTACTGGGATTCCGATTTACCCGCTCGGTAAGACAGTGCTTTCAATCTTTGCCGGCTCAGTACAACTGGATGTGGAATTCATCGTGGCCAATTCGCTGAGCCCCTACAACGCCATCCTAGGCCGCAATTGGTTACGCAGCATGAAGGCTGTTTCGCTAACGCTCCATCAATGCGTGCGATTCATCGGCAAGTCTGGGTGGCAGGAGACCATTAGGGGTGATCAAATGGCTTCCAAAAAATGTTTTGTTAATTCCATCCTCCGAAACGGCATGGCAAAGGAGGTTCAGTGGGTTGAGATCCCCGAGTTACCAAAGGCGACGAGGATGTGAAGTAAGCATTTCAAGGTCCAGATGAGATCGGCAAATCGGCCAGTGAGAGAGTTGTGGAGGATCTGGTTCGAGTACCAATCAATGAAGATGGCTCTCGATTCTTTATGGTTGGCTCGGAACTCGATGAAGCTGAGCGTGATCAATTGATCCAGTTCGTCAAAGATAATATGGAGGTCTTTGCTTGGACCCCGTACGAGATGCCCGGCGTGAGTCCTGATGTGATCGCGCATTCATTGAACGTTGATCCAGGAAGGACACCCATGATGCAAAAGCCACCCCGAGCCTCGGTGATGCATGCAGATGCTGTCAACGAAGAGGTTGGATGTCTCATTGATGCCGAAGCAATTCGTGAGGTCCAGTACCCTACTTGGTTGGCCAACTCGGTGGTAGTCCAGAAGAAAAATGGAAAATGGCGGGTGTGTATCGATTTCACCGACCTAAATGATGCATGTCCAAAGGATTGTTTCCCCTGCCCATGGATAAACCAGTTAGTGGATGCCACCACCGGGTACACACACTGGAGCTTTATGGATGCATACCGGGGGTATCACCAAATTGCCATGGTTGAGAAGGATCAGGAGAAGACCGCCTTCATCACCCCCAAAGGCACCTACTGTTATTTGGTGATGCCCTTCAGTTTAAAGAATGCTAGGGCTACGTTCCAGCATACGACCGCTCTGCTGTTCAACAGCTTGCTCGACCGTATACTAGAAGCATACATCAACGATATGGTTGCAAAGAGCAAGGACGGAGCGGATCATCTTTTCCACCTCGACGAAATATTCAATGTACTGAAAAAATTTGGCTTGAAGCTTAATGCCGAGAAATATGCATTCGGAGTTGAGTCTGGCAAGTTCCTTGGGCACTTGATCATGCGCCGAGGAATTGAAGCCGATCCGAGTCAAATCAAAGGCATCCAGGAACTAAGGGCCCTAACCATGGTAAAAGAGGTCTAGCGTTTCGCCGGCAGGGCTGCTGCCCTAAACCGACTCATCAGCAAGTCCTCGGATATCTGCTGTCCATTCTTTCAATCAATAAAGGGAAATAGCCAAAGGAGTTTTCAGTGGACGGCGGAGTGCGATCACGCTCTTGCCGCCTTAAAGGTGTGCCTTTCCCGAGCCCCCTTGCTTGTCGTGCCAAAGGAAGAGGAAGAGCTCTACCTTTATCTGGTTGTATCCCAACATGCCACTAGTGCGGTTTTGGCACGGCAAGCAAGAACAGAGAATAACGCTGACCAGCAACCAATCTATTACATCAGCAAGACGCTTCCGCCCGCCGAGACCCGCTACCTGCCAATAGAGAAACTGGCACTCGCGTTGGTCACGGCAAAGAGGAAGCTCTTGCCATACTTTCAGAGCTTCACTATTGTGGTCATCGCTGAGTATCCAATGAAAAATGTCCTCCTAAAGGCAGATCTGTCGAGCTGGCTGTGCAAATGGTCTCTCGAGCTGGCTAATTTTGACATTCGATATCAGCCCCGAACGACGATCAAAAGGCCAAAAGGCCAAGTGCTGGCGGATTTTGTCGCCGAGATCTCTCCTGGGGTATCCTTGAATGAGGTAAACGATCCAATTTCAATTGACGATGCAATCATTCCAAACGATGAACCTCGGTTAAGCCACCCAATGTATGATGAGTTCATCACCAAATGGCCTATTCCCTCTCATCGAGCAAAAATCTTCATAGGCCACGCCTGGCGTCTTCACATTGATGAAGCGTCCAATAATTGAGGGGCTGGAGCCGGAATGGTGTTGGTTTCGCCGAGCGGAACAATACATGAGCATGCCTTCAGCATTGGCTTCCCCGCTACCAACAATGAGGCTGAGTACGAAGCCCTAATGGCTGGGCTAAGAATTGCTTGGCATATGGGCACTGAAGAGGACTCTTAACTTGTTATGAACCAGCTGAATGATGACTATGAAGCCAAGGATGTGCGTATGAATAGATACATGGGCGAGGTCATTGCTTTGACCGGCTCATTTCAGAATTTATTTTTTGATTATGTTGATCGTGATCTTAATTCGCACGCCGACTCTCTGGCTGGTCTCAGAGTCGTCTGCGCCGTGCATGACGGTAGTCGAACAATAATTCTTGGCGAGGTCCCTTCGCCGGGCGTTGAGCCAGAGCCACGAGAAGTGATGGACATTCACTTGGCACCAAGTTGGATGGACCCTCTCATCGCATACTTAAAACATGTCGCGCTTCCTACAGATCGCAAGGAAGCTCACAAAATTCGTTGCTAGTCTGCCTCCTACTTCCTCGATCCCTCCGGCGCTGTATACCGACGATCATACACGGGTCCCGACCTTTGTGTAGTTCATGAGCAGGAAGTCCCAAGCATCCTTCAAGAACTCCACGGGGGGAGTGCTGGTTGCCACACCGGCGGTCGGTCCTTAGCCGATTGTGCCCTTTCTCAGGGTTCTCCGCTTCTCCACCAGCCGACCCTGCCTTTGCAACCTTTTTTCCAGCCTTTGGCCCTTCGCCCAATGGGGGGTAGACATTATCGGTAAGTTACCCAAAGCCCCCAATGGTTTCACGCACATCATCACTGCCATAGATTACTATACCAAGTGGGTGGAGGCCAAGGCACTCATAACGATCACAGCCACCGACATGGAAAATTTTCTTTGGAAGCAAATCTTCACCAGGTTTGGGGCGCCATATGCCATTGTATTTGATAATGGTACCCAGTTTGTAGCCGATGCTATCAAGGCCCTGTACAAGAAACGCGGTATTCAGATGAAGATGGCTTTTGTTTCTTACCTCATGGGAACGGGCAGGCTGAAGCTGCCAACAAAGCAATTTCCACCGGATTGAAACGCCGACTTACCAATAAGCGCTGCAAGTGGGCAGCCGAACTGCCCGATGTTCTGTGGGGCTATCGGACCACTCCATGGCGTGGAATTGGCCGGACCCATACTCCATGGCGTTCGACGTCAAAGCTATGCTCCCTGTGGCTGTTACTCGACCTACAGCTCGAACCGCAACCTTTGATGTCTCGACAAATGATGCCATGTTAGCTTCCGAAGCAAATCACATTGATGAGCTCCGAGACGAAGCTCACTGTAGACACCCCAATCTGGGCTTCCAGATTAGTTTACTTACAGTTTTTGATTCCCCAATGATGAAATGGATCAAGAACGCATTGGGAATGATAGCGTGTTTGAGCTTTGAGTGTTTGCAAAACCCTTGAACCTAACCTAGCCTAAGCCACTTCAAAAACCAAAAACCCTACTGGTCCGCGCCAGGGCGCAATCATCTCACGCCAGGGCGCAACCATCCCGCGCCGGGGCGCACCATCGCGCGAGGGTTTCACTCCATCGCGCGACAGTGCGCCAGGGCGCACCATCGCGCGACAGACTCACTCCGTCGCGCGATGGTCTAACCTACCACCGATCTTTCTGAAGGAGGACAGTTGGCCACCAATGCAGCCTCAGCCAGGCCTCGTGGACTGGCTGAAGGCCTCTGTTTCCAACCAGATTTGCCCCCTCTCCCTATATATACCCCCTTTGGCCTTCCATTAAAAGGGTTAACAAGTTCAAAAAAATTGAAGAAGGGTTATACCATCCTCCATCCTCACACCTCAATCATCCAAGAACATAGCTTGTTCTTCCCCATTCAAACACCACTCAATCAACCTCACATTCAAAGCTCAATCTCTTTCAAACTCAACCAAAGGTATAGCTTACCTATTGTTTTCTGTTCTGATCCCTGAGGGGGGCTGGCAGGGCCAAGGCTGGTAATCAATACCAGTTCTGGTCCTAAAGCTGGCGAGGTTTCAAAACTGTCATGGCAAGAACCAGCGCGCGATGGAGCCACTCTCTCGCGCGACGATTTCGATCATCGCGCGACGGTTCCCGTGGGGATTGGTGTCTTGCTATTTTTGTATTTATGTATATATAGATCACTCTGTAAGCATGATAATAATCGGTTTACTGCTTTTCTTAGTATAAACTGTTAGCTTTGTAGTTAATTTGCATGTTTTCTGTTTTGGAATACCCCTGGGATAATTCTGGATCTGTCCCAGAACCCAGAAAATGTGAACCAAGCACTGGTCTGTCCGCGCCAGGGCGCAACCATCCTGCGCCAGGGCGCACCATCGCGCGACAGACTCAGTCCATCGCGCGACAGTGCGCCAGGGCGCACCATCGCGCGACAGAGTGATTCCATCGCGCGACGGTTTGCCTCCGACCAGTGAGTGGCCTTGCACGGGTAGCTTAGTTTTAGGCCATTATTTTGTCCCCACACTGTTTATGGGGTGTTTTATTAATTTGTAGGGCTTTTTCAGCCTTTAAACTGTATATTATGCTGCTCATAACTGCGTGGTTTGTCCTGGGTGTGCACTGGTCCTTCCAGAGCCCAGAGAGTTTGAGAATAAGAGTTGTGGGTTTGAGCTCACCGGCGCGCGCTTGTCTTGGAATTATGCGCGCAAGAGTGAACAGCATGCAGTGACTTGTTCAGTGCATGCTGGTTTCTTCCTGCGCACGTCACTTCAAAACAGGGGCTCCCCAGTTTGTTTAAACTCCCACAGCAGTCTGTTCTCATCCTATACTAACTGCTCATCCATGCTATCTATCACATCTTGCAAGTTGTTACAGCTTTAATCCCCATTAAACTGTTTTCCCGCCCTAATTGGCTAAAAACTGATTAATCAAACAGAATCGCAAACAAACATCTTTCGCAAATGCCTAAGTAGAGACCAATCTCCGGATTGGGCGAGAGGGGTGCCATAAAACCCTTCCCCTCTCGTAACCTGGCTCCCGAACCCAGATATGGTTATGACGGACTGGTTCCTTAACTTTTTCAAATCAAACAGCGCGGCAAGTGCTTCGAAATACGGTTCCTTGGGTGTCGGACCTTCAAACCCAAGTGGCGACTCTGTATTTTCGCGAGCGCTTGTCGTCCAGCTTCAAAAAGCGCTCCCGCGAACCGGCAGCATCTTTCCTTTCTCAAAAGGGTGGGGAACGGAATCCCTTCCCCGGAGGATAGAAAGATCGGGCAAAATCGCAATTGCCCACAGTGGCGACTCTGCTGGGGATCGAATCAATATTAATCTATACTTAGATTTTAATACACTTGAGAACAATCCCACGAAAGCCTGTCAAAATAGTGAGCTTCGCGCTGCTAAAGAAAGGATTGGTGATTTAACAGGACCTCGTGTCCGGCCATCCAATCTGGGGCTTTTTCGATTGTTCTCTCGTGTAGTTTCTTCTAAGTATTGATCAATAAAGAGAGCCAAATTTGAAAAGGCATTTGCGAATTTGCGATTCTGTTCCATTAATCAATTTTTTTTTTAGCATCTTCATTTGCATCGATGTGGGAAAAGCCCCGTTGGATCGTTTTGGCAAGCCGGCACGGTTTACCGGAGCCCGGGGACCCCGAATGACCAACAACCTTCGACGACGATGAGTCATTCTACCGTTTGACTGTTGCTCTGCGGTTACGCGGGCAGCGGGAGGTATATCTTGGCTCTAGTCCGAGGAACCTGTTACAAGCCAAAACCAGCCTTTGCATATACAAAGCATTAGAACTCTCCAAACTAGGACAGGTACCTACAGGGTAAGATTACTTGCATCTAACCCCACATACTGTCTACGTGTTACTGCTTTCCCTATCGCATGCATTGTACATACCGTTTTGCATAGGAGCATGCTTAGAGTGGTTCTCTCTTTCGAGTTTGTCTTGCGTAGTCTAAGACGTTGTCGGACCCGATGAGGAGTCGTTCATTCTGTCGAATGTTCGTTATCAATCGCAAAAGTCCTTAGTTCAATGAGACTTTGAGAAATCAAAATTTACTACATCCTTGGCTCATGCCCGGTTAAGAATTCAACCGAAAATATGGAACAACAAAAGTAGTGATGCCGTGTCACTGGTGCCACCCAGGTTGAAGTGCGAAGTCACTATACACCGCCGTGTTCAAGGTTAAGGTGCCATGTCATCACCACCATGTTGTTCCAAATTCAAGTTGATCCTTCAAATGGGACTAGTCGAAGATTTAGTCTATTTTGACATCTTTTAGGATCTGACGATCTACTCATGGACACATAGTCGAAAAGAATTATGAGGATTCTGACAACGTCTGAAATTCATGAGGCAAACTCGTCTCTGTTTCTGTACATACATATCGTTTTGCGTAGGAGCATGTTTAGGGCGGCTTCTAGGTTGTCACTCTTTCGAATCTGTCTTATGCCTATTAGGACGCTGCTATGACCCGATGAAGAGTCATGCATCTCAATGGTGCATGTTGCTAATTTTCAAAGTCCTTAGATCAGCGAGACTTTGAGAAATCAAACCTTTTTAAGTCCTTGGCTCATGCCCGATTGAAGTTTCAACCGAAAATAAGGAACCACAAAGTATGGATGCCGTGTCACTGGCGCTACCCAGGTTGAAGTGCGAAGTCACTATACACCGCGGCGTTCAAAGTTAAGGTGCTGCGTCATCTATACCGAGTTGTTCCAAGTCTAAAGTTGAAATTTCGAGAACGGAATAGTCAAAGGCTTAGACTATTTTGACATCTCTTAGTATTAGTCGATCTATTCAAAGGATACGCCCTCGAAAAGATTTCCGAGGATTCTGGCAGCGTCCAAACATCATAAGACAGAATCGTCTGTAGTTGTAGAGTCTAGGAGGACACCGACGATGTCATGTACATTGCATTCTAATTGCTGCAGGAACGTCACTGAGCTTTCAATTACTTTACTGTCTAGTTTGGAACCATTGCACCGAACAAGAGAGTACCGAAAGGAAGAGCCAAACCTACTTGGGAACGTGTGCATCAGAATCCGATTCAAAGGCTTGTCAGGCTAGATTCCCTGTCAATCACAACGGAGGCTTCTCCAGGTTCACTGTTGGCCACCCTACAGTCGGGTTCGCCATCGATATTGCAAAAAGCCACGCCGCCGGCTTCCCCATCTTCAGCTTCTTCATCAAGCTCCATTGAAAAACCTGCAATGGCAGAACAGCCTCAACCGCTCACTCTGGAAACCATGCTCATGAACCTCCAGAACAGTATCACTGCTATGCAGCAGAAAGCCACTCAGACTGATGCCTCCATCACTCGCCTGAATGACCTTATCAACACTCGTCTTCCACCAGCAGCTGAAGAAGAGGACGAGGACGATGAGGATGTTCATGCAGAACCTGTCTTTATCGAGGATCCAAACCATGCAGGGCGTCTCATTGTTCAGCCCAACCCTAGAGAGGCTCGTGTGCCTGCTCCAAATCCAAACCCCGCTGTTGTTACGCTGGTTCAAAACCCTGACATAGCTGCTCTCATGGTCAAGATGGCTAAGCTAGAAGAAGCTATTTCGAAATCCGAGAAGATCACTGCAGGGGGAATTGACCTGGATCGTCTCTGTTTGTACCCTAATGCTAGGCTTCCTGACAAATTCAAGATGCCTGACTTGGTTAAGTTCGATGGGAGCAGTGATCCCAAGACTCATCTCTTTGGCTACCATGCTGCAATGAAGTTGTTGGGTGTAGAAAGTGAGGCCATGTCTCAGCTTTTTCCTCAAACTCTCTCTGGGCCTGCCTTCCATTGGTTTTTGTCGCTCGACATCTCCAAAAGAAGAACTTGGGAAGACATAGGGGCTGCCTTTGTCTCACAGTACAATTATAACTCTCAGCTCAAGATGACTACTCGTGAGTTAGAATCCACCAGAATGGAAGCAAATGAGTCCTTTGCGGATTTTGTTAAGAGGTGGAGAGCCAAAGCCGCATTGATGACTGATAGCCCGAGCGAGAGGGATCAACTTCGTATCATCTCTCGCAATCTTCAACCTGACTTCGCCAAGCACCTCGTGTTGGTTCAAGCATCTGCAAACTTTGAGACTTTCTTTGAGTCTGGCCTGGCCATTGAAGATGCATTGCAAAGTGGAATTCTGCCGAGGGGAGAGTCCTCCTCACAGAAAGCTAAGCCGAGGGCTTACTCTGGAAATAGTAGCACACTGTTTGGTGGAAGCAATTACGCCAATTCAACTACAAATGGGGACAACACTGCTGCTTCCTCCAATCGCGCTGCCGATGTCAATCAGGTTCAAAACGCCCAAAGCTACCGGGCCCGAACCCAACCTCGAAGTTTCTCTGCCTTCGAGGCACCTCTGTCCGCAGTGATGGAAAAACTTGTCAAATCTGGGCATCTCAAACCCTTGACCCCAACTTCTCCGCCAAAAGTCCTGCCTTCTGGTTACAAGCCTCACCTCTTCTGTGCCTTCCACCAAATGCCTGGCCATCCCACTGATGCATGCTATCGTCTTCGACATGAGATTCAAGATCTCATTGACAATGGCACGGTTCATGTTCCACCAAAGCCTAACGTCATTTCCAACTCCTTGCCTCAACACAACTCTGACCCTCTGGTAGGTCAGATATCTATCATCTCCACTCAAATCAACCCCAGCTCTACCATATTCAACCCTAGCCACTACATCGTCCCAGCAAATCAACCCAAACCCATCGTATCCATCTCGTCTGAACCGGAGGTTAACATGATGGCTGTAGGTTGGGCAATTGAGGTTTTCTCTGCCGACACCTGGATTGATAGTAATGAGGGGCTTGCAAAGGAGAAGACTGACTGGCTGAGGTCCATTATTCATGGGAGCACCGAGTAGGTTTGGTCGAAGAAGCTGAGGAAGCCGAAGTGCTGTTGCTTGGGCCTGACATCCGCTGGATCCTACCTCTTTTTGTGGAAGCTATGGGTAGCTTTTTAAATATTGCATTTTCAAACCGCGTCTAGTTTGCATTGGCGTTTTGTCTGAGTTTGACACAGAGTCATTTGCGTTTGTCTAAGTCTAGCTCTGAGTCGGAGGTTGTGCCTCTTGGCCCTCCATATCGTAGCTTTTGTTTCAAGTTTTGAGTCTGCTGTACTTGGCAACCCCGAGGGGCTTTCTTTATGCACTATCTTGCTTCTAAGTACTTTGCTGACTTTTGAATAAACTGTCGACCCTGACGACGAAGGGATAGATTTCGATGGGAACATCCCCAAGGAAATGTGTTCCCTCGCCGAAAGGGAAGACGAAAGGCGTGCTCAGCCTATTAATTGAAATAGTAGTTTTCAAATAAACTTGAAAGACAAGGACAACCTCCCAATGGTTCAAATTTGGTTCAAAGCTGTTCCCAGAGGAGCATTGTGTCCAGTCAGACAGGCTCGAAGAGTTCATCAATGTTTTGGCAGGGTCTCTCAAGTGACATGCCTAACGTTGACCCTGAGATAAAGGAACATCAAATCCCCCTGCTACCAGGCGCCAAACCATACAAAGCAAAGCTCAGAAGGTCCAGCACCTCATACCATCCTCAAATTTGCAGGAACAGCGTTCCGCCAACCACAAGTTAGAAAGTTCAAAATTGGCCTGAAGAAAGGCATGTCAATTGAAGCACTTTGGACCTTGCATCCATTTCATCTGGGGGTGTGGCCATTTCTTTGATCTCGATAGCGATAAATTCAAATACCTTGGTCAGCATGGATCAATTCAAATAAGCCTTTTCCCTGAGAGAAGCTCGTTGGGCTGAAAACCCCAAGGGTGGGCAGTTCCAAGCAAAAGTTAGAGCAGCCTGCTAGACCAAGAACCTATGAAGGAGGTCTAGGCAAAAGTAAAGGCAATGTTTGAAAGCTCGCTAGACCGAAAACCCGAATGGGCGGTTCTAGGCAAAAGTTAGAGCGTAAAAGGTGAGGTAAATACTCGAGTGAACCTTAGCCTGAACTACGTTTTGACCTGATTCCCTAGCTTAGGATACGTAGGCAGTCTCTCTTTGAGACTCGGTCACAATCTATCAATTGGATCCATGGTTGACGTTTGGTACACACCAAAGGTCGAAGAGGTTCGAAGATCAAGCTGCATGGGAGGCGTCTGACGGGGAAAACCTTTTGTCTTTCAGTTTTATTGCAAACTACTACTTCAATTTCAAAGCTGAGCATAAAGCCTTAAAAGAATTTAAGCATCAAAAGCAGAACGAAATGCTGGCGAGGCCTAACGGCTCACAGTTTATTCTAAGTTCAGCGAAGTCTGATGTGAGCAGTTGCAGTAGCTTTGCATTTATATGCGCTAGTTTGAGGTTCACGCACACTTGATTCGTAGTTATGTGCATTGGTCTCAACCCTGCGCGCACTTTTTCAATTCGTACAACAATCGATAGCAGTCAGCTACTGCCGTCGAGTCCTGTTCAAGGGGCTATTGTCAAGTTTGGTCATACCGTGTAGACTTAATGTGACTGCACGGGGGTGTCAGTTTCAGTCCGGGCCTATACGTGTCTTCATTTGCGTCTTATGTCCATCTTTGTGGCATTTTTCTAGATTTCATTGTCATGTCGATATGCTTTTCTCAGTTCTATTTGTTCATCCAGGTCACCGTACATATGTTTGACCTTACAAGTGTCAGTTTCGCCTGTTTAGGGATATTGTGAGTTTTGGCACGTTAATGCCCAAAATTTCATTGTATTCCATGTGTCTAAGGGTTCGCATTGTTCCCTGGGGCTCTTTCCCCTTTTTCGTTCGAGCTAGGCACGTCTATACATATATGTGTGTCTGCGTGTCGACTCAGTTCACTTGTCAATGCAAATTAGATATTAGCGCATGGTTTATATGTCAATAAACTGAAAAATGCAATTTTTACATTGCTACTCTTGCATCTGTAATCCACAAGCTGTGGACTCTCTTGAGACAGCAGGGGCACGTCAGTCCAAGGCCAAGCAAAGCATATCTCTGGGGCTTATCCGCCCAAGCATTGAAGAAAGGGCATGCAGGCCCAATGCCACACCGCTACATGTCAACTGGGCACGTTAGCCCACTCAATATCTATCTATCTAGATGCGCATCTCAGAAGCAAAAGGCAATAAAGTAATGGGGCTCAGTGGTAGTCCTTAGGCATCATTGTCCTTTTAGGAGCCGTCCTTAGCTTGCATCTGCACTTTCAATTTGTGCATTTTGTTAGTATACATCTTTGCATATTGTATATGTCAAATGTTGAAAACAGGAAGGTGGCCAGAATGGTTACCATCAAGTCTTGGTTCGCCAAAGAATGCAATGCTATCTCCTGCGGTTTTGTTTTGTTTGTTAACGGAGGCAATGGAAATCTCCCTAACTCTCGATTTGTTGGCCGAAGGATGCGATGCTATCTCCTGCGGTTTTGTTCTGTTTGTTAACGGAGGCGATGGAAATCTCCCTAACTCTCGATTTGTTGGCCGAAGGATGCGATGCAATCTCCTGCGGTTTTGTTATTGTTTGTCAGCGGATGCGATCGAAAATCTCTTGCGACATTGTTCTCATAGCAGGATGCGATAAAATCTTCTGCATAACAAATTAACGACAGCCGGTCCTGTCCATTTTTCAACGGCTCGATCATTCTGCACACTGATCTGCCCGTCTCAAATCAACGACAACCGGTCCTGTCCATTTCTCAACGGCTCGATCATTCTGCACACTGATCTGCCCGTCTCAAATCAACGACAGCCGGTCCTGTCCATTTCTCAACGGCTCGATCATTCTGCACACTGATCTGCCCGTCTCAAATCAACGACAGCCGGTCCTGTCCATTTCTCAACGGCTCGATCATTCTGCAAACTGATCTGCCCGTCTCAAATCAACGACAGCCGGTTCTGTCTATTTTTCAACTGCTCGATCATTCTGCAAACTGATCTGCCCGTCTCAAATCAACGACAGCCGGTCCTATCCATTTCTCAACGGCTCGATCATTTATACTGATGATTGTCCCATCTGACTTCAACGGCTTGGTCATTTATACTGATGATCCTCCCATCCTGTCTTCAACGGTTCGGTCATTTATACTGATGATCCTCCCCTCCAGACTTCAACGGCTCGATCATTTATACTGATGATTGTCCCATCTGTCTTCAACGGTTCGGTCATTTATACTGATGATCCTCCCCTCCAGACTTCAACGGCTTGGTCATTTATACTAATGATCCTCCCATCCTGTCTTCAACGGTTCGGTCATTTATACTGATGATCCTCCCCTCCAGACTTCAACGGCTCGATCATTTATACTGATGATTGTCCCATCTGTCTTCAACGGTTCGGTCATTTATACTGATGATCCTCCCCTCCAGACTTCAACGGTTCGATCATTTATACTGATGATTGTCCCATCCTGTCTGCAACGGCTTGGTCATTTATACTGATGATCCTCCCATCCAGACTTCAACGGCTCGATCATTTATACTGATGATCCTCCCATCCTGTCAAATTCCTCAGCGGTTTAATCACTCAGCTCATTGATCTCTCCGTCTGCACCCACGACAACCGGTCCTGTCAAATCCATCAATGGTATTTAGCCATATCGTTCATACAATCCACAACGACGATCAGATTATCGTCCGATGGCTTGTTCAATGGTCCACCCATCCGCAACTAGTTGTTCCCCAGGAGAGTCCGCCTTGGCCTGCCCCAAACAACTACCTCTACATCAGTCTAGCTTCACGCGCATCTTCCAGCAGGCTTATTGCTCTGTCTCGGATGGTCTTTGATAAGGAGATTGGCTCTGATTCCCAACAGATGGAATTCAACCTGCCTGACACGACCTACCCGTGTTTGTTGGAATACTTTGTGCCGAGGATAGCTTGATCCCCAGCAACGACGGCCTGTCCCGTCCAAATCTGCAGCGACAACCTGTCCTGTCCAACTTCGATCAACAAGCGGCGATTCGCTCGTCCACTTCTACTTCCATCCCCGGCAATGGACAGCTAGTCCATTCCACCGATCAGGTTCCTTAAGTTTACTTGTCTACTTTGCTAGTATGCTTTGCTCTGGATTGCCTTGAGGGGTGTCTAGAATTCTTTGACGTTACTTGTACCAAGTCGATGGTGCTTCAAGTGCCGTCAAAGAGGGGCTACTGTAGACACCCCAATCTGGGCTTCCAGATTAGTTTACTTACGGTTTTTGATTCCCCAATGATGAAATGGATCAAGAATGCATTGGGAATGATAGCGTGTTTGAGCTTTGAGTGTTTGCAAAACCCTTGAACCTAACCTAGCCTAAGCCACTTCAAAAACCAAAAACCCTACTGGTCCGCGCCAAGGCGCAATCATCTCACGCCAGGGCGCAACCATCCCGCGCCGGGGCGCACCATCGCGCGAGGGTTTCACTCCATCGCGCGACAGTGCGCCAGGGCGCACCATCGCGCGACAGACTCACTCCGTCGCGCGATGGTCTAACCTACCACCGATCTTTCTGAAGGAGGACAGTTGGCCACCAATGCAGCCTCAGCCAGGCCTCGTGGACTGGCTGAAGGCCTCTGTTTCCAACCAGATTTGCCCCCTCTCCCTATATATACCCCCTTTGGCCTTCCATTAAAAGGGTTAACAAGTTCAAAAAAATTGAAGAAGGGTTATACCATCCTCCATCCTCACACCTCAATCATCCAAGAACATAGCTTGTTCTTCCCCATTCAAACACCACTCAATCAACCTCACATTCAAAGCTCAATCTCTTTCAAACTCAACCAAAGGTATAGCTTACCTATTGTTTTCTGTTCTGATCCCTGAGGGGGGCTGGCAGGGCCAAGGCTGGTAATCAATACCAGTTCTGGTCCTAAAGCTGGCGAGGTTTCAAAACTGTCATGGCAAGAACCAGCGCGCGATGGAGCCACTCTCTCGCGCGACGATTTCGATCATCGCGCGACGGTTCCCGTGGGGATTGGTGTCTTGCTATTTTTGTATTTATGTATATATAGATCACTCTGTAAGCATGATAATAATCGGTTTACTGCTTTCCTTAGTATAAACTGTTAGCTTTGTAGTTAATTTGCATGTTTTCTGTTTTGGAATACCCCTGGGATAATTCTGGATCTGTCCCAGAACCCAGAAAATGTGAACCAAGCACTGGTCTGTCCGCGCCAGGGCGCAACCATCCTGCGCCAGGGCGCACCATCGCGCGACAGACTCAGTCCATCGCGCGACAGTGCGCCAGGGCGCACCATCGCGCGACAGAGTGATTCCATCGCGCGACGGTTTGCCTCCGACCAGTGAGTGGCCTTGCACGGGTAGCTTAGTTTTAGGCCATTATTTTGTCCCCACACTGTTTATGGGGTGTTTTATTAATTTGTAGGGCTTTTTCAGCCTTTAAACTGTATATTATGCTGCTCATAACTGCGTGGTTTGTCCTGGGTGTGCACTGGTCCTTCCAGAGCCCAGAGAGTTTGAGAATAAGAGTTGTGGGTTTGAGCTCACCGGCGCGCGCTTGTCTTGGAATTATGCGCGCAAGAGTGAACAGCATGCAGTGACTTGTTCAGTGCATGCTGGTTTCTTCCTGCGCACGTCACTCCAAAACAGGGGCTCCCCAGTTTGTTTAAACTCCCACAGCAGTCTGTTCTCATCCTATACTAACTGCTCATCCATGCTATCTATCACATCTTGCAAGTTGTTACAGCTTTAATCCCCATTAAACTGTTTTCCCGCCCTAATTGGCTAAAAACTGATTAATCAAACAGAATCGCAAACAAACATCTTTCGCAAATGCCTAAGTAGAGACCAATCTCCGGATTGGGCGAGAGGGGTGCCATAAAACCCTTCCCCTCTCGTAACCTGGCTCCCGAACCCAGATATGGTTATGACGGACTGGTTCCTTAACTTTTTCAAATCAAACAGCGCGGCAAGTGCTTCGAAATACGGTTCCTTGGGTGTCGGACCTTCAAACCCAAGTGGCGACTCTGTATTTTCGCGAGCGCTTGTCGTCCAGCTTCAAAAAGCGCTCCCGCGAACCGGCAGCATCTTTCCTTTCTCAAAAGGGTGGGGAACGGAATCCCTTCCCCGGAGGATAGAAAGATCGGGCAAAATCGCAATTGCCCACACTCACGTCAAGTATGCGGCTTATCAGCGGCAGTTGGCTTGGAGCTACGACAAGAACGTACGGACCCGGCCATTCAATATTGACGATCTTGTTCTTCGACAAGTGGTCCAGAAGAAGGAATTGAATAAGTTTATGTCCAAGTGGGAGGGTCCGTTTCGAGTAATTAAGAAGGTCGACTATGGCTCTTGTGAACTCTCGGAAATGGATGACACGACAATACCGAACCACTGGAATGCAAGGTTGCTTAGAAAGTTTTATACTTAATTAAATTTTCTTTACTTCAGCTACTTATGGAATCCACTTTCGTTTCAATAAAAAGTTATGCTCAGCAATTTTAATAAAAAGTTATCTTTTACACAGATTGTTACCATCGGCGGGATTATTATTTACACACTTGACGGGCACCAAGGCACGCTATAGACACCCCAATCCGGACCTCGGAGATTTTTTAAATGTCTCGATGACGAAATAAAGGAAACAATACCTTCGAGAGCTTGGATGAAGGACTCCCCTAAACCAAAAGCCCAAAAGAAAGCCCAAGGGGCCGGAACTGGACCCATAGTACCGTATGACACATCTCTACACTACACGGCATAACGAATCTCATTATGCCGCACGAGGTCATGAGGTCAACCACATGACATTTTGGATAAAGTTCTGACTGGCTCAACTAGCTGTCGGTCACGCCCACTTGAGCCACAGTTATAAGTTAGCTTAGCTGAAAAAGCACTTCTAGTTCGCCCAGAAAATACCTCCGCCATTTGAATTCAACATCATTGGCTCTTGCCTGTAAATACAACCCTCCACTCAAGAGAAAAGGGCTTGAATTCTCTTTCTCTCTTATTATGCTTTCACACCCACTCCTCACTTCCAAGTCTTGAGAAAGCAGATTTAAAAACATTCTCTAGGCACTTTCTTTCTCAAGATGCCTCCATTTTCCTCCTCGCCATTAAAGTGAGCCCCCTCCCCTTTTTGCTCACTTTGAGATAATGTCTACCAATACACTTAACAATCATTCACATCCATAACCCTCTTTTCCCAACCGTCTATACCCGCACTTATCCATCACCGTCCATCCTTATCCAAACTCAAAATCAAAGGTATAAACCAGTTTCCTTGGGATAGGCCCTGTCCTTATCCCTGAGGGAACTTTTCTATAGTCAGGCTTAACCCCTTTGGTTAAATACTGACTTAAAAACCATTTTCAAAAACAAAAACAAGCCATTGTGCTGGCTGCACCACGCCGTGCGGCGCTTTGATGCATCGCACGACGTAGTGTGGTCAAGCGGGCGGCGTTCTTCAGGCCTATTATTGTTGCTGAGACATCAGTCATTAGTGTTTTCAGAATAAGACCATAACTACAAGCCATGTTTGGTTTTATAAACAAAGCTTCCTTGATCATTTTAAGTGATTAAAGGCATTAAAAGTTGTTTTATGTTCATGGCTTGAAGGAATGGTACCCTCCCGAAATGATTTAGTGGCTGGGCACCTTCTGATGTCTATTTAAAATATTGCATAATATGCCGGGCAGTGTTTTGGAGCCTGATAATGACCTGATGACAGAATAGATACCCTGCATGGCATATTGTAAAGCCGTGCGCGGCATTCCGATATGCCGCGTAGGAGATCGCTGAGGTCCAGACAGTTTTATCGAAGAGTTCTTTTCTTCTCTATCATCTTTACCATCCCTGTACAGACAGCACCACGTGTACGTCAATGTGATATATTCTCCCATGTCCCTATCCCCCTTACTTGTTTATTAAAGAGTTCCATTTTCCAAAAGATTTATGAAATTTCCCCCCTTTTAAAAATGTTTAGTAGAGACCGGTCCCACCGGGCGAGCGGGTCCCACCGGGCAAGCGGGGTGCTTTTCAACAAAACCTCCCTGTTCGTAACGTGGCTCCCGAACCCAAAATCTCAACGTTTCCGCAAGATCAAATGCCTTTCCAAGCGTGTTTTCGGTTTCTCGGATCATCCATCTCGAAATCCGGGTGGCGACTCATTGGGCGGGCGCCAGTCAGGGAGCCCATAGTGGCAACTCTGCTAGGGATGCTTGGAACTTACCTCTTTTTTCAAAGAATCGAATAAACACGAGAGCCAAGCTTGAAAGACATTTTTTTTTAAAAAAAAGAAGGGGGTTTTCATATAGCTTTTGGAAAAAGGAAACTCTTTTATCCTGTACACTTTGCACCGCACAAGCCTCACCAGTGTGTTTCGGCAATCTTGCCCGGTTTATCGTTGACAATCTCCCCCGGGACGCCTTGCAACCCTCGACGATGATGGGCTATTGTACTACTCGACCACTGTCTTACAATACACTTGACAGTGGGAAGTACATCTTGGTTCTAGTCCAGGGAACCCTGTTGAGACCCAAACCGACCTTTACACTTATGCATAACCATAGAACCATCCCAACTAAGACAGGAACCCGTGATTAGAACTTATGTGATATATCCCGTCTATGTGTTTATCTTTTCTGTGCATGCATATCATTCATACATAATTGCACTCTGCAGGCTAGAGGATAGGGCTCCATAAGAGATCGGTCAGTCTAAAAGACTCTAAATCCATGGATTTTGAAATACCTCCGGTGTTTGCCGTGCTCGAACGGCTCCCTTGATCCAGGATAGACCTTAAGGATGTGCTTATCTGGATTCCAATGATCATATTGCCCTGTAAAGACCCATAAAATTAGTGTAAATTTCAAAAAAAAAAAAATTATTATTTGTTGTGCAAGAGAATAGTTTATTATTAAAGTTGTACATATGTTTGTGGAGGTGTACGGATATACGTATCCGATTGCGTGTCGGACTCTCGGAGATTAGTAAAATGTAAGTTTTGATGTTATTATGTTGTTTGGAGATGTTGGTATCAAGTTGGGTTCGTTTTGGAGTCCGTTTTTTCACTTTTCTGCCTAGTCGGTACCCACTCTCCAGAAGGTGTTCAAAATTGATATTTTTGAAGGCTCCAGCACCGGTACTGGGAGTCACCCAGTACCGGTACCAGCTGCGTTTTTTTTGCAATTTTTAGTATGCTTTTTGGACTTCTATAAATACCCTCCTTTTGTCATTTCTCACTCTAGAACCCACGAAATACACTTGGAAACACCCCTCTCACCTACCCAACCTTAATCTCACCCAAAATCCTTGATTTTAACCTCAAATCTTCAAGATCCAAAGGTTTCCAACCTCAAAATCTCAAGATTCTTGCATTTGGCGATCCAATGGTGAATTTTGTGTTTTTATTCTTACTCCTTGAAGCTCTACCACATTTTTCTCTCTCTCCTCTCGATTATTTGTTGATCTTTGCTAGATATTCATGTTTTTGGACTTTATTTGCTCTAGATCTTGTATCCAAGCTTGGGTGAAGCTTGTATTTGGAGGATTCGAGCTTATTAATCTTGATAGACCTAGGGTTTTGCTCAAAACCCAACTAGGTAGGGATTTCTCTCTTCTTCTACATGTTTTGCGATGATTATGCATGATTTTAAGTGTTTAGTTGCCATAAATGGTTGAATGGAATGTTTTATGACTCGAGGATTGCGTATTCTTTGAAAGTAGTTGTAGACACCCCAATCTGGACTTTCGAATAATTTTTAAATTCCTCGATGATGAAATAAGGAAAAATATACCTTCAAAGCTTGGATTGTTGCTCATTTGCTACTCCTTCTCTAAACCTCAAGAAAACCCCTTCTCAAACATGTAGGGTGGCCCGCGGTTCAATTGCAAAGAGAAAAACGTGCTTGCTTGGTCAAAAACAACTTTTTTTTATGACACACCGATGGTAAAATGGGCACACATTTCAATGTATAAAACATCTTTGAGTAAAATCAATTGGGTTAGAAAGAGAACTCGACAAGCTTTCCAACGCTTTGAAAAACGCCCAAATCCGAGTTCGGGAGTGTCCGGGGCGGCTCCGCAAAGTTTGGTGTTCTGTGCTGACCCACAATGCCGCGCGGCATTTCAAAGTGTCGCGCGGCATTTCAGAAACGCAGCACGGCATTTCAAAAAATTCCAAAAAATTCACTCAACCGCATTGGATTTCAATACGCCGCCCAGCATTTTGAAATTTAAACTTCTGACAGGAGGAGCGTCTGACAGATTTTTTTGCAGATTGTTTTGAGCACGTTTTTCGCATTTTTGGGCTTTGGGTGCACTCCAAGCATATTTTTATCTATAAATACACCCCTACTCTTAGAGAAAAAGGACCCCTCTTGATTCTCTCTCTACAACTCTTTACACCCATTACCATACTCATCTTTCTTTCGCTACATCAACCCACAAGTTGGGCTATTGAGAAATCAATCTCAAATTGATTTCTCTCTCCCTCTCTACACTCATTTGCTCTCAAGACTCTCAAAACTCAACCCAAATCAACCTTCAATCTCTATTTTCAAGCACATTCAAGCTTCGATCAAAGAAGTTTTCAATCCGAATCAACCTCCATTCCTCCATCTTCAAGCACATCCAAGCTTCGATCAAAAGGTATAAACATATTCCTTGGGCTAAACCATGTTTAGTTTTGAGGGGAGCCGATCGAGGCCCTTCTCAGTCTTTCTCTACTGAGTTTGGGTCTCAAACGAGCTTTATATTTAAAAAGCACAAAAAAATAGCCTCTGTACCAGATACGCTACATCGTGCGGCGTTTTACAACTCCGCACGGCGTAGCGTATTACGCCGTGCGATATTTTATTTCTTTTACATACTCCTTCTTATGTTATTTTGTTTAGTGTGTTCATTACTTTTCTGTGCGGGTACATTCCAGAATCAAGTTTCATGTTAAAGTCTTTTTTTTATTTAAATCTTTTAACATTTCAAAAAGTTTTTAACATTGCTTTACATGATTAGATAAACAAAATGATCTCGTAAATCAATTTTTTCCCGAGATTCGGAAAATATAAAAAACTTTTTTGTAGATCTGTGGTTTGTTTTGTCATGTAAAAGAGAACTGATTCTGGAATGCGTAGACAAAAGCACCGCACGGCATTTTAGTTACACTGTGCGATGCCTCCGATCCGTCGCGCGGCATTTCACTTGATATTGGCAAACTGCTATGATGCTGTTATTTCATTTTCTGCACATTGTTCATTCATTTCATAATGTACAGTTTGCACCACAAGCACGCCAATGTGTTATATTAAATCCCATGTCCCTTTCCCGTACATGTTTTAATCAAAGTTAAGTTTTTCAAATGATATTAAATCCCCCATTCAAAGTGCTAAGTAGAGACCGGTTTTTACCAGGCGAGCGGGGTGCTTTTCCAACGTAACCTTCCTCGTTCGTAATGTGGCTCCCGAACCCAAAATCTTAACGTTTTCGTTAGACCAAAAGCCGTTCTTTTAAAATCAAGCTCTCGGTTTCTCGGATCATCCATCTCAAAAATTCGGATGGCGACTCTTCTTTTTGGGCGCGCACTGGTACGGGGAGCCCATAGTAGTATTATGGACCTGAGTGTTATGATTCATTAGTTATATGTGCCGTATTTGGTAGTTGATGTGAAGCGGGTGTGGAGAATATTGTGTCACAAGGTGTGGGAAACACAATTTCGCGAGGGGTGGAGTATATTGTGTCGCAAGGTGTGGGAAACACAATGTCGTGAGGGGTGGAGTTTATTGTGTCGCTAGGTGTGGAAACACAATTTCGTAAAGGGTGGAGGACTGTTGGGAGGTGTGTGTGTGTATATGTGTATGAGCATGTTATGATATTTCGTAAGTGGTGTTAATGTACATACATTTGGATTTAATGTTAAATTTGGTTTGCTGCATTCATGTTCATCATCTCATTACATATAGATTTTGTAGAGAATTTCCTACTGGGCTTGTATAGCTCATCAAAATTCTTTTTTTCAGGTTCAAACGTAGGGCAGTAGGTTGCATGACTTGGTGTTTTTGGAACGAAAATTTTTGGAAGCTAACATGATTTAGTTACTCATCCATCTTTGTATTGGTTTACTTTTGGATAGAGATGGTATTGTAACTAATTTTCGTTGTTTGATCTTTTGACAAAACATTGTAATAAACTTAAAGATTTTGTACATGTACTCAACTTAATTTGAGCCGTGGTGCCAAAGTTATAATTTCTTAAACTTGTGGACCTTGTTGTAATTAAGCAGGTGGGAAATCTCATTTTGGGTATTATTCATATTATGTGAGAATCTTCCTTGAATTGGTTATTTATTTATGTTGAAAACGAGGGTGTGACAAATTGGTATCAGAGCATCAAGGTTTGAATACTTTGAGACCGTGGGGAGACTTCTAGTCTCATGGGTTCAAAAGTCACGCCTTTTGCATAAACATATGTGTATTTGAGTGCATTGACATTATGTGGATTATTTGGCATTGCATCTCAATATGATGGAATAGCTTAGAGTTGTTTAGCTCGTGTTGGAATAGTCGGGGGCTTAAACCCTATTGAATAATGTTGTTGTTGATGAGCTTCTCTCTTCTTAAATTTGTAGTGTGATGCCTCTGAGAACGCGTGCAAGAGCCGGTGAGGCCGAGAGTCGGGGAGGCCGTGGTCGCGGTCGGGGTCGAAGGGAGCCAATTGAAGATGAGGTTAACTTTCATGGTGAGAATCCGAGTGGGAATCCGGAGGGAGAGGCCGGACGTGGTCAAGGAGAGGAGGTGCCAATTGTTCAAAATCGCTTTGCTAGGGACTTTGTTGCGGCTCTTGCTGCCGCTAATCTTTTAAACCCCGCACCTAGGGATGGTGCAGACAGCCGTGCCTTACTAGCGATGAGAGAATTCAGTCGTAGGAATCCACCAACATTCGATGGGTCGAGCAGTGACCCTCTTGTGGCCGATCATTGGCTGGCTCAGATTCGAAAGCTTTTCAGGGCTCTTGGGATTATGGAGGATGACTTACGAGTCAACATCGTGGCCGTTCAACTTACCGGGGAGGCGAATGAATGGTGGGAGTCAGTCTTAGAATCAAGGAAGGACGCGAGGAGAGCGACAAGGACCGCGGCTCAAACAAATGAGCCGAAAGTGGAAAACTTAACTTGAGCCGAGTTCGAAGTGCTCTTCGAGGAGTAATACTTTCCGGAAACTAGTCGTGACCAATTGAGGGAGGAGTTTGAAAGGTTAGAACAAGAGAATATGACTGTGTCAGAGTATGCTCTAAAATTTCAATCTTTGTCCTGTTTCGCACCGGAGTTAGTGGCAACCGAGGAGAGGAAGTGCAGGTGGTTCGAGAAGGGTTTACATGAAAACGTGAAGAAGTTTGTTATGGCTCAACGCAAAGGGAGGTTTTCCGAGGTTGTGGAGTGTGCAAGGAGTATTGAGACTCCTAGGGAAGTGTCGAGAAGTGCTAAGACTTGGGAACCGAGGCAACCGGTAGGAAGTGTGAGCTCTTCTTCGAGGAGTTTGGGCAATCAAGGGAGGAAGAGGCAGCGGGATCAGTTTTCAACCTCGCAGGGTCCATCAAACTTTAGGCCTCTGTCATCTTTTTCTTTTGGGACTCGGGGAAAAACAAATAGGCCTTCGATTGTGTGTCACGAGTGTGGCCAAGTGGGGCATATTCGTGCACAGTGTCCGCGGCTGTTGGAAACGTGCTATACTTGTGGAAGGAATGACCATTATGCGAGAAATTGTCCGCATGGAAAAGGGACACGAACCAAGTCAGGTTCAGTGCAGCAACCGAGAAGCGATCAGAGTTCAGGTCGGCAATCATTTCGGGGTACTCAGAGGCAGCAGCAACCTCACTTTCGTCAAACCACGTCAGCTCAGGGATCTCAGGTTGAGAGAGGAGCGAGTTCTTTAGCACCTACCCAGGGCTCCGGCCAGCGAGGTGGACATGTTCAGACTCAGATGACTCAGGGTAGAGCCTTTACTATCACTTCTGTAGAGGGGTTTTCCCGAATAGAGGAAAAATAGCTTGAGCACGTGCATAACACATGACCACATAGGAGCACTATGTGAAGGTGCTAGGTGATAATGCCTAGCAGGTGCATTAGTGGGCGGCACCATGTGAAGGTGTTCGGCAATGATGCCTAACAGTTGCACTGGTAGGGAGTGCCATGTGAAGGCGCTAGGTGATGATGCCTAGCAGGTGCACTGGTAGGCGGCACTATGCGAAGGTCTTCGGCAATGATGCCTAACAGTTGCGCTGGTAGGCAGCGCCATGTGAAGGTGCTAGGTGATAATGCCTAGCACGTGCACTGGTAGGCGGCACCATGTGAAGGTGTTTGGCAATGATGCCTAACAGTTGCGCTAGTAGGCAGCGCCATGTGAAGGTGTTCGGCAAAGATGCCTAACAGTTGTGCTGGTAGGCAGCGCCATGTGAAGGTGCTAGGTGATAATGCCTAGCAGGTGCACTGGTAGGCGGCACCATGTGAAGGTGTTCGGCAATGATGCATAACAGTTGCGCTGGTAGGCAGGGCCATGTGAAGGCGCTAGGTGATAATGCCTAGGAGGTGCACTGGTAGGTGGCACCATGTGAAGGTGTTCGGCAATGATGCCTAACAGTTGCGCTGGTAGGCAGCGCCATGTGAATGTGCTAGGTGATAATGCCGAACAAGTGCGCAACACTTGAGGCTGCTTAGCAGTGATGCCGAACAGTGTTGGTTGCACCTTATAAAGGTGCTCATTGGTATGGGCCGAACACGTGATACTGTTCAATGAGTTAGCCTAACACATGGTACAGGTGCACTATAGTAACTGTGCACCGCCGATGTACATTGGACCAACTCTACCTGGATCGCTGATGTGGTGTGGCGGTATAATGTTCCAGAAGGTTCTAGAAACGAATCCTACGTGATAGGCAAGTGTCCCATAAATAAAGGGATTATAACTGAGTTACCATATGGGAGGGAATTCCATATGGGCTAGGATTCCTAATGAGGTTGGAACCCTAGGCAGAGAAGGAGAGTTGGAGAACAAGTATGTCTACATCTATAAATAAGAAGTAACACCCACGAAGGGAGGGAGGTTGATATACATGATTTTTACCAGCTACGAATTAGGGTTTATTGGCCAGTACGTGATACTAACTTTGGCATCGGAGGGCCTTTGCCGACGAGAGGCAAAGGTGCTCTCACGGTGTCTTGTTTGGCAGAACTAGGGTTCTGGCAAAGAGGCATGCACGTTGATCTTAAGAGATGTTGAAAGAATAATAAGCGAATTTTTTCCCCTTACAACTTCTGCAATCCCATCTGCACCACCTCCTGTCACTTCTCAGACCCCGGAGGCTTCAGTTGTGAGGGGTACCTTTCTATTGTTTAACTCCTTTGCTAGAGTATTATTTGACTCTGAAGCATCACATTCATTCATCGCTGCATCTTTTGCGTGCGCATTGGAATTGGAAGTTGAAAGTATCGACCTTCCTTTGTATGTTGAGACACCCATAGGGGGTGGATCGCCATTAAACCGTATTTGTCGGAATTGTGAGCTTATCATTCGAGATCGCCATTTTACCTTTGACTTCATCGTGTTGAACATGTTGGGGTTTGATCTTATTCTGGGAATGGATTGGTTATCCACATTTCACGCTACCATAGTTGCTTCAAGCGTCGGGTTCGTATCTGTCCACCTGGGGGTTCTTGTTTTGAGTTCTTTGGGGAGCGTTGGGAGCCGTTAGAGCCGTATTTGTGTGAGCCTAGGGGGCAAGAATCGATGTGCGCCTTATTAGCGAGTTTGGCCTTAGATGAGGACGTGTCCGCACGCAGGGAGTTGCCCCTTGTTGTTTGTGATTTTTCGGATGTACTTCCGAAGGAATTACCTAGTTTGCCACCCGAGAGAGATTGAGTTCACTATCGATTTATTTCCTGGCACCGCTCCCATTTCTGTACCTCCTTATCATTTCGCGCCTGCAGAGTTGAGAGAATTGAAGACTCAACTGCAAGAATTAGAGGATTTGGGGTTTATCCGTCCGAGTACGTTGCCGTGGGGAGCACCGGCCTTGTTTGCTCAGAAGAAGGATGGGTCGCTTCGATTGTGAATCAATTATAGTAAGTTAAACCGCGTCACCGTAAAGAATAAGTATCCAATTCCTAGAATTGACGATTTGTTGGACCAACTTCGAGGCGCGACTTGTTTTTCTAAGATTGACTTGAGGTCCAGATACCATCAATTGAGGGTTCGGAGGGAAGACATTCCTAAAACCGCATTTCGTACACGTTATGGCCACTACGAATTCGTTGTTATACCCTTTGGATTGACGAACGCACCGGCGACTTTCATGGATCTCATGAACCGTATCTTTCGTGCCTATCTTGATCGCTTCGGGGTGGTCTTTGTTGACGATGTCCTTATCTACTAGTATTCGGAGGAGGAACACCAATCTCACCTTTTATTGTTCTTGAGCTTTTGAGAAAGCACCGCTTATACGCCAAATTGAGTAAGTGTGAGTTCTGGTTGTCCGAAGTCAAGTTTTTGGGTCACGTGGTATCGAAGGATGGGGCGTCTATTGATCCGGGAAAGATAGAGTCCGTAATGAGTTGGCAACAACCGAAGAGTGTATTTGAAATTCGTAGTTTCTTGGGTTTGGCCGGTTACTATCGTCGTTTTGTCCTTGATTTCTCTTGTCTAGCGGCTCCAATGACCAAATTGACTCGTAAAGGAATTCGTTTTGTTTGGAATGATGCGTGTGAGAAGGCCTTTGAGGAATTAAAGAAAAGATTGACAACCGCGTCGGTTTTGGTTGTGCCCGAATGAGGAATAGGTTACTCCGTGTATTGCGATGCTTCGAAGGAGAGATTAGGGTGCGTTTTGATGCAAGCAGGGCGAATGGTGGCGTATGGATAGCGGCAATTGAAAACTCACGAGCGAAATTACCCAACCCACGACTTGGAACTTGCGGCTGTCGTCTTTGCCTTGAAGTGCTGGCGGCACTACCTTTACGGTGAGAGATTCGAGGTATTCTCCGATCACAAGAGTCTAAAGTATTTATTTTCTCAAAAGGAGCTAAATTTGCGACAACGCCGTTGGATGGAACATCTAGAAGACTATGATTTTGAGTTGCAATATCACCCCAGAAAGGCGAACGTGGTAGCGGATGCGTTGAGTAGAAAATCGACATACCTTGCGAACTTGGCCATTCATGAGTGGAAGATGACAAATGATTTGGGCGCATATGCCTTGCATTTTGAGGAAGTTCGAGAGGGAGTCACCCTATGAAACTTAACTGTTCAATCGACCTTGTCAACTAGGTAGGGATTTCTCTCTTCTTCTACATGTTTTGCGATGATTATGCATGATTTTAAGTGTTTATTTGCCATAAATGGTTGAATGGAATGTTTTATGACTTGAGAATTGCGTATTCTTTGAAAGTAGTATTATGGACTTGAGTGTTATGATTCATGAGTTATATGTGCCGTATTTGGTAGTTGATGTGAAGCGGGTGTGGAGAATATTGTGTCGCAAGGTGTGGGAAACACAATTTCGCGAGGGGTGGAGTATATTGTGTCGCAAGGTGTGGGAAACACAATGTCGCGAGGGGTGGAGTTTATTGTGTCGCTAGGTGTGGAAACACAATTTCGTAAAGGGTGGAGGACTGTTGGGAGGTGTGTGTGTGTATATGTGTATGAGCATGTTATGATATTTCGTAAGTGGTGTTAATGTAAATACATTTGGATTTAATGTGAAATTTGGTTTGCTGCATTCATGTTCATCATCTCATTACATATAGATTTTGTAGAGAATTTTCTACTGGGCTTGTATAGCTCAACAAAATTCTTTTTTTCAGGTTCAAACGCAGGGCAGTAGGTTGCATGACTTGGTGTTTTTGGAACGAAAATTTTTGGAAGCTAACATGATTTAGTTACTCATCCATCTTTGTATTGGTTTACTTTTGGATAGAGATGGTATTGTAACTAATTTTTGTTGTTTGATCTTTTGACAAAACATTGTAATAAATTTAAAGACTTTGTACATGTACTTAACTTAATTTGAGCCGTGGTGCCAAAGTTGTAATTTCTTAAACTTGTGGACCTTGTTGTAATTAAGCAGGTGGGAAATCTCATTTTGGGTATTATTCATATTATGCGAGAATCTTCCTTGAATTGGTTATTTATTTATGTTGCAAATCGAGGGCGTGACATGCACTGTCTCGGATGGTCAAGGTAAGGAGATTGGTTCTGATTCCGAAGCGTTCGAAATTCAACCTGCCGGACAGCACCTACCCGGATTATCGAAAATCTTCTGTGCAAATGCCTTAAGTGAAATTTGGATCACGGTACATTTTAGGCCTAGTTTCCAGGGGGTGCGAGGAAAGGAAGAACGGGTATCCATGATAGGTTTTGAGTTTCTCGTTTTGCTTTGGTGCCAGCCCTGGAACATTGGTCGCCCGCAAGAAAAGACTGTACTCAATTGGTTTCGTCCCCTCTGAAGACTAGTTCGCATAGACACCCTGGAAGACATTTAGTTATTTGAAGTTCAGATAGTACAGGATGGCCAACTGTCAGTAGAAGCATCACTAGAATCCCTAGCAAAAAACCAGCTGGAAAAAACCCTTACCAATGGCTGATCAAGGAAACATGGTAGAAAAGCTCAAGCAAAACATGGCCGCCTTGGATACCCAATTCAAACAGTCCCTTGCCAATGTTGACGCACAACTTAAGGCTTCCGTTGCTTCCATGAAGAATGACATGATTATGCTAATGGAGGCCATGCAAGAATTTAGTGATAAGCTTTAGGCCAAACCTCCTCCACAGTCTGACCAGCCCAAAGAAGAAGTACCTGCCGTAGATCCTAAAATGGCTACTCTTATGGCCAAAATCAGTCAGTTTGAGGAGTCTATTCAAGAAACTAGGCGACTTGGGAAAGGAGAGGTTGACAAAAGCAAGCTGTGCTTATTCCCTAATGCTAAACTACCAGAAAAGTTCAAAGGCATGGACTTTGCGAAGTTTGACGGCACCGATGATCCAAAAGCCCACGTCCAGGGATCCGTTGGTTCTCTTTCCATGCGAGGAATTGAAAAGAAAGCAATGGCCGAACTATTCCATGAGTCTCTGTTCGGTCCCGCCTTGCAATGGTTCCTTACTCTCGAGCCATCTAAGAAAAGGACTTAGAAAGACATTGGGACAGCCTTTGTAGCCCAATATAATTTGAATGTTGATCTGAAAATGACCACCAGGGAGTTAGAAAGTACTAAGATTGGAGAAAATGAAAGCTTCGCCGACTTTGTAAAACGTTGGAGAGCCAAGGCCGTACAAATGCAAAACAAGCCAGATCTCAAAGAACAGATACGAATCATAACCAAGAACTTGCCAAGCTCTTTTGCCCCATACATGGTCCTCTCCCAAGCCGCCCTAAATTTCGAGACTTTCTATGACTCTGGCTTGGTCGTAGAGAAAGCTCTACGAGATGGCACCTTGGAAAAGAAGGAAACAGGATCCAAGTCCAAAAGAGCATATTTTGGTAACAACAATGTTCTTTTTGGGAACTCCAATCAGGCCGGAACCTCATCCTCCAAGCCCGTGGAAGTTAACTAGATTTCTAAAAAACCAAAATCTCAGAACTAAGTTTTCACCCAATTCAGCACTCCCAGATCTGCTTTACTCAAGAAGCTCACAGAAGTTGGGGTGTTAAAACCTCTTTCACTACCACAAACCATCCCACCAAACATAAACCAAAGCGTCTACTGTGAACCAGACTCCTGGCCATATCACTGATAATTGCATTCGTCTCCGTCATGAGATCTAAAATCTCATTAATAATAAGGTTATTGATACCCCTCCTTCAGATAAGCCCAATACCATCTCAAACCCTTTACCGCAACACAACACCGCTTTCCGTGTTAACCAAATTACCTTAACCCCAGGATAAACTACCCAAAGTTTTGATCCAACCCTCTTCATTAACCCTGATAACAAACCCAAGCCAATTGTTAAAATTCCCGAAGAAATTGCTCTTTGCTATCTGGGAGAATGGGAAAATATGTGGGGAAACCTTATTTCAGATTGGGAAGAATTCGAAGCAGCCAACTTTCACGGGGATGCTGAAATGCCATTCGAGCCTGGATGGGAAGTTGATTGGCAGAATGTTCATGCCGACCCTCTCGACGGATTTTCTCTAAACATGATGTTCGAAAGCCAGTTCGAAAACTATTAGATCCCTCAAGAAATTCCAGGGTGGGAATGGGACCCAACCCGGAGTGAGTATCAACTTTTGGCCGCGGATGATCTGCTAGATATGTTCTCCCTACCGACAATGTTTGATGAAGGATACCAACTCGAGATAGCAACCTATAATTGGCTAGGATTTGCCCCACCTCACCCCAACCTCTGCAGGTACGATGTAGGCAACGGCGTTGGATATGCTCCATGGCTTCTAAATCCAGGATTCCCAGAGTTAAAGGAAGAGGTGGCCAGTAGTGAATTTAACCGCATGGTTATCTTGTGGAAGAAGCAGAATCAGAACCATTGATCACCTCCCCGGAAGACGTTGATGTTGCCATGATGAACTTATGGGAGGATAAACCAGGGGCCAAAGCAAGACCTTGGGCTAGCTCTGAAGTCGTCAACATAAAGGTGGGAAATGAGGAATGGACTGTGGACAGGGCAGTGATGGAGGCCGAACAATGGAAACCAGAAACCTTTGGGAAGATCTGGTCATCGCTGATCTAGCATCCCACCTCCAGGATACTACCATTGGAACCAAGCGCAAGGCTCTTGTTGACTTATGGAGTGAGGAATCAAAGTACCGCCAGATTGACCATCTGATCGAAGTGGGCGTATCTATCAACCTCCTAACTTCCAAGTCGAGGAATCCTCTAACCCCGCAGCTCTACCAGCCGAAGGACCCTCAGACCCTTTCACTACCCTGACCAAAAATACTTTCCAACCTTTTGCTCCACCAGCCAAGGAACCCTCCCGTCCTGTGAAAAATCCCGAAGGAATGATTAAGCAACAACTCGAGCAGACCCAGGCAAAAATGTTTGTTTGGGATATACTTGTTCACTCCACTCGTCACCGTGAGGGACTCAACTCTCTCCCATCTGGAAGTTCCTTCTACAATAACTCCCGATGAGCTTGTAGCACTTATCAAAACCATACCCATCAAGCATGCCATAACCTTCACCGATCGAGACCTGCCTGCTGAAGGAACTGATCATAACAAACCATTCCATGTTACTCTGAAATGCCGCGATAAATGGGTCCAGGTAATCCTAATCGACATTGGGTCTGCAATAAATGTTTGCCCGCTCCGTGTTGCTTACTGCTTGGGGTAAAAAAATAAGGACGTCTCTCCCTTGGAAGTCAAAGTCCGAGCATATGGCAATACTCGTCGAGATGTAGTCGGACCCTTATGCTTCCCATGACCTTTGGATCCTACCAAACTGAAGTGGAATTCCATGTGGTGAGCATTCTTGCTTCTTTCAACCTGTTGTTGGGAAGACCGTGGCTACATCGACCTGATATCATGGCCGTGCCTTCCACTCTCCATCAGAAAATTCGTCTAGGACTTGAAACGGGCATGCTTACTATCCACAGAGACTCTGGGATTTGCGTACCTACTGAAGATAATGCCCCATTCTTGGAAATCCAACATGGAGAAGAAGACATTGCTCTGGGCAGTTTCTCGCTAGATACCTCTAACTCTGTCTTTTCAGTTAGAATTGATAATGACTTTGTCATCAGTAATGTTGCTATAAGAATCGCTGATAGTTGCAAAGAACGGAGTGGCGAAAGAGAGGCAGAACAACATCTATCACAACTTCTGCAGCGGCCTCCTGTCTAAGGCCAAGCTGACGCTGAATCCGATAGGGGATGTAAGAGGTGAAGGCTTTTAAATGAGCAAGGACGACCCACTGAGGGCCCATAAAGTGCACTGTCATAGGCGGAAGGTCCAACCACGAGCACCTCCAAGAAATGGTCTTAGCCTGCAGGTGTCTGAAGAAGTCGACCCACTCAAAAACTCGCCTGTCGGTGAACTCGAAGCATCGCAGGGATAACAGCCTAACCTCGTATGCCCAGTTGCTAGGAGGGATGGTTAACACATTCACTTCGTCACAAAGCCAAATCTGAAAAGGAGAGAAAGACAAGTAAGGAACTATAGAAAGCCAAACCGAGTGTTGAGGTAAAATGAGAATGTGAGAAGAGTTTGAACTTGAAAAATGAGAGCTGAGTGAGAGGCCAGCCTGTAAGCGGAGAGGACTACCCTCAAAAGTCCTAGTTTCTTCAGAGCAAACCTTGTCCAAATCCATCAATGTCTCGATCAAGACCATCGAGATCACATCCTTCCGAGCCTCAATTTGAATGGCAATACTGACCAGTGCCGTGCTAGCATGACCGGCCAAAGGCACCAGGAGATAGGCTGCAAGCAGGCACATACAAAGCGCGGTCATGCACTGAGTTTGATAGGTCGTATCTACTAAGTCACCAGAAGGACAGAACATCTCAAGGAGCCGCATCACGTTGAGATGACCATCGCTGACCAAGTAGCGGGCGGCACCTCTATTCAACCTGAGGACTGCGGCCAAAACCTTGTGAATGCTCTCATGTACCGGAGGGATAATGACTTCTCCCGAGCCGAAGCCGCCTAGGTAGGCGCGAAATTCCTCCACAGTAGGGCAAAGCTCTTGCTCGCCAAAGCGAAACACGTGAACTTCCGGGTCCCAGAAACTCGTAGTTGCCCTCAAGAGCTCAGGGCAAAGACGAATGTTGCGAAGGTACCTCATGGAATAGAGACCATAGGCTCAAAAGTTGAGCCAATCGACACCCTCCATTGAAGCTAACCATGGACGAAGCGAACCGGTGAGCGAAAGGGCCATTGGGAGGAAGAAAAAGCTTTAGAAGAATGAGGCTTTGAGCAGGGTAGAAAGAATTTGAAGTTGAGAGCCTGAATTTATAGGAAGAAGGGAGGAGACAACTTCGACTTTCAAAGAGCCTCGGGTTTCAAAGGTGCAAATTTCCTATGGGCCTTGCATAGGAAAAGGCTTGGTCATAGCATGGAAGTACAATGCAGACATGCATTGGCTTTGAAACCGCCTTTGCACAGGTCAAACCTCAATCACCATGCAATCTAACTTGGGAAACAGCAGAATGGAAACTGTCATGAAAATAACCACGTGGTATAATGGAGCAACGAGCGGTATACCAAAACCAGGAAATCAGCACGGCGTAGCATTGATATCCAGTGAAGCCATGAGTTATAACGCGGGGCATTTCAAAGAAACGCGCGACATACTATGTCTGCATTTTTGCAATTTTTGACAGCAAAGGCATGAAGTGGATTCAAAGCATTTTGGGGCATCGTCAACCACCAGAACACACTCCAACAAGTATATGGGACTTCAAGGATGTTTTGCTTCGAGTCAACTCTCGAAATTTGAGGTCATAGTACAAAAGGTCGATAAAACCCCGTTTTCAAGCCGCGTCGAAGTACCAAATCACGTTTCAAATCATTCCTTCGAGTCGCATAGGTCATATTGGTTGAAAGTGACTTGGTCTAAGTTCCAGTTCGAGTCCCGGGTCAAAATTTGAGGTTGTCACCTTTTAAAGTCAACGTTTTCTTAGTTTTCAAGTGTATCCCAAGCATAAGGTCAAAACTTTCAAGTCGCATATCGAGCTCGGAGAATTGCCATCGTCATATGTAGTTGTGCTTGGGCTTGTAGTAAGGGCATTTACGTAAATTCTCATATTTGGCGTCAATTTTGTAGTCCTTTCGATTGTTCCTTTGATTTCTATTCATTTGTCAATATATTTCCCATTGTAAGCCATGCATTGGGCTTAGTTTCATGATTTATGGCTAGTTGTGCATTTCGGTGAGTGTCTTAATTATTCAATTCTCGTTAAACAGCAGCAATAAAGGAAATTGAATGGCAAAAGGCAATAGAAAAATACTTTCTATGCATATATTCAAAGGCATTCATGAGTCGAAGTACATAACAAAACAAAGCATGTGAGCCTGACGCTCAAAATCCTATCTATCAAGGGTAAACAGGCACCCAACGATAGGAAGCACGCAGGGTCCATATAAAGCGAAAAGGGGGAGACTCAATCCTCATCCCCTTCGCTATCTTCCTCCTCATCCTCCTCAGAGACCTCCTCCTTCGCCTCGAAGCTGACGACCTCCTGAGTGCGAGTCACCCTAGGCACGGTACTACCAGAGGTATCCTCTAGATCAATGGCTGTAGGCTCCTCGGTCTCGTCCGCCAGAGTGTCGTTGTCTCTTCAAGGGTCGTTCCTTCTGAGAGCCAGCAGACGAAGCTTGTTGCATAGGCATGCGAACAGACTTCCTGCGTAGCCCCGGCGCAGCTCCTCCTCTAGCCTGTAATAACACAACTTTCATATAGCATTCGCATCATAACTATGGATAGGAGTAATGGTAAGCAACCAAAGTCCAAAGATTTACCATCGTCCCTCCAGCGCGAGCTAGTATTGGTGGGGAGTGGCCCATGGCATATTGCCGCGCAAGTTGCTCCAGGCCCATCATGGTCGCCGCCATCTCCCTAGCGTACTTCGGAGCCATCTACGCGATGAAGGTGATAATTAGAATAAGCAGTGGCGATAGTACATTGACAAATGAAAGCATGTCGTACCTGAGCAAAGAACTCTGGAGGCTCGACCGTGGGACATGGGACCTCCACCAGGCCAGGGACTCTTTGAGCGGTAACCACGTCCACCATCCAAGAAAGGGTGGGCAATCTAGCCCCATTCGGACCTGCACCGCCACCATGGGAGCCCTCGCCTCCCCTGCCTCTATCATCTCTTCTTCCTCCCCTACCTCTTTTACCACCTCGGGCCTGCTGTTGCGCCTCCCAGGCAGCACGAATCCCAAAGCTTTACATCAGGATCCGAGCCTGGTACTCCGCATAGTCAGCGCCAGCCTAAAACAATGGCTCTAGCTGAGGGTCCGGCTGTGTGAACCGCTCAACCTCCTCCAGCGTATAGTCGCTCGTCGTTAGCGCAAGAGGAGGGAGCGGTCCAAGGACTGAGAAAGTGTCCAATCCTAGCGACTGGCATGATACCTGATCGCTTAGGTACCACTACCAGCCATAGGTTGACTCTAAAAGCACTCTCCCTCTCGTCACATCCCGGCTGCGAGCCATATATGGAACCTCAAAGCGATCCCAACTACGCCAGTGTATCTGTAATTAGAAGCATGAATCAAGAAATCGATTCGATAAAAACTGTATGGGTAACATGGATCGAGAAATCAAAGAAGCATGAACACCTGATCAGGACGCAGCTCATCCAAGTACAGCTGGTAGGCGTTTAGATCGCCTTTCCCTTTCTTCACCCCTCGATACTCCATCGACCAACAAAGGGCTCGAGGAAGTATCATGTCGTCAGGGCACGACGTCGTGGGAGGGTACATGTCTAGTACCTCGTATGTCTAAAGCTGCAAAGTTCAAAGCATCAAAGAGTTAGCACGAGATGATACAAATGCATGAATGGAAAGCTAACTAAACATTAAAAGTAGAATTTCGAAGCATACCTCCCAGACCCACCAATAGCCACCGAGGCTCTTCCCTGCACCTCGTGGAAAGGGACCCCATGAAGGCGTAGCACGCCCCCATAGCCGCGCCACCCCAGTCAAAATGGGCAATCTCCCCGCTATTCCTGAGTGCTGGCAAGAAAGAAAGATGTACTCGGTTGCGCCTGTTGGGAAACAGGGATGCACCAAGTACATACAGGAGGAAGCACCTCGCCATTTGCTCCTCCTGGACCCTATCCATTGGAGGCTCTGCCCAAAAGTCTAGAAGCTGGGTGTATGGCCCATCCCCCTTCTTTGCTCTCAGCCTACGCCCCAGGAGACGCCTCTGAAGCTCAGGGTCCCTCCTCGCCATAGCGTCATAAGGGATAGGGTCACCTGCGACCCTCAGCCCGGTGATCACCGCAAAGTCCAAAGGCTTCATCGTCATCTCACTGAAAGAGAAGTGGAAGGAGTTCGTCATGTCCCACCACCTCTCAGTGAGTGCCCTCACTACCTGGCAATCATTGCTCGCCCTCATCAGCACACTGACAAACTCCTCGAAACCTGCCTCCCTCACTATCTCCCTCGAGGCCTCTGGGAGTCTCTCCCAAAACTGGGGCACATCGCTCGCACCGTCGTAGCATGAGATCCTTATTTTCTGTCACAATAAGGGGGATGATTCAATGAACAGGCATGATATTCAAAAGCATGGAATTAAGAACCATGGTACATTGTATTGAAGTACGAATATCAAAGCACACCTCATCCCGTCGCAAGGACGAGTGCTGCTATGGGTCCCTCAGGACTAAAGCCTCGTCATAAATAGTCCTCTTTGGCCTGTAGGCGTCCAGCAGCGAAGGCACCACAATGTGCCGAAGCGGCACGTAAGACTCCTCGGCAAAAGGCCAGTCCTGCCCAAGGACCGCAATTGCCTCATCCACCATTGTCCTCCGTGGAACCAACACCTCCTCCTCCTCATCTGCTCGAGTCTCCTCCTGTGGCTCCCTAGAAGCCCTAACCTCTAGCTCAGCCTAAAGCTCTCTCTCACGAGATTCTAGCAAAGCCTCCGCTAGCCCAAGAACCCCTCGCAATGTCTCTACCAAGTCCTCTATGGACGCCGTCTCCAAGTAATCGCCCACACCAATGGGCCCCGATAACCCCACACCCGCGCCACTACCTACAAACATGGCCGGTGTCTCTTGCTCATCCACCAGCTCCTCCTCAACAACGGGGGCCTTCACGAAGTCAACCCGAGGCACCCTCATGGGAGAGGCCTCCGTCTCCTCCTCCGCTCAATCCGAATCACCACCCTCGGCCTTCATGGCCCTTTCCTCCGAAACACTATTAGCCCTCGATTGGCCCGCGGCCGCTTTCTCACCTCCTGGCTCCATTGCACCCGAACTCTCCGTACCCTGGCCATAACCAACCAATACCCTGTCGTCGCCGCTACCAGCCACCACGACAGCCGAGGCCGTGGCCTATTCAGCCACGGCTATCTGTACCGTGACCCCCATGGTCTCTGAAACACCCCCGATCACCGTGCCACTCTTCAGAGGGATTGGGGGCGGTGCAATCTCCACCCTTTGCGATTGATCACCACCGGGAACCTCGCTAGACTCCATGATCACAATGAGAGAGAGAGAGAGAGAGAGACAATCGAGAGAGAGAGAGAGGGAAATTTTCGAACGGTGGGGCGTACGCTGTACACCTCACTCGTATATACTCCCCCTTGAACCGGCTCATCTGAAGTTATATCTGGACCGGGTTTAAAAGCTAAAGCGCCGCACGGTATTTTGACTAAAACGCACGGCATAATGCTTTGTTTTGACGTGCCGTGCGTCCCTCCGTAATCTACGACGGCTTTCTAGGTTACTTCGACAGTTCGGATGTTGGGAACAATTCTTTACATTCGAGGTTGTGTTCGAAGAAAGCAGACAAGCAAATGAATGGGATGGATAAGGGGACTTTTCATTTCATTTCATTTCATAAAACTCGGGGTGACCCTCGGGATTTTCCATTACATTCATTCAAAAGACAAAAAACAAAAAACAAAAAACAAAAAACAAAAAACAAAAAACAAAAACAAAAACAAAAACAAAAACAAAAACAAAAACAAAAACAAAAAAAAAAGAAGAAGAAAATCCTACTGCCCCTCCCCCTTCTTCTTCTTCTTCTTCTTCTTCTTCTTCTTCTTCATCTTCAGTCGCTCCCCTCACCGGACGCGTCATTTGCTCCATCTGAATGGTCGTCAGAACCGTTCGAATTCCCCTCCAAATCCTCCGCGGTCTCCTCCGACTTATGCCCCGGTGCGAACTCAAGATCATTCTTGTCATCAAGTTGGTTGTAGGCAAAGTCCTGCAAATTCGACACCGCACGACGGAGGGTACGAATTGTGGAAATAAGCCTCGCGATTTGCGTAGTGAGTTGTTCGATCTCTTCGCGGTACGAGGCCACTTCGGCCTCCAAAGCAATCACCCGCAGCGACAAGGCTGTTGTCTGCCATTCTTGCATTTGTAAAACTTCTGTAAATATGGAAGAGATGTGAAGAGACTAGAGAGTTTTGATGGTGGTGCATAGAATGAGGCACCACCATCTTATAAAGACGTTGAAGCCGACAAACGGGCACGCCTGCATTAATGGGTGCTCTTAAACAAGTCGATTGTTCTCGAAAATTGAAGAGTTGCATGGGAAGTTGAAACGTTGCGCGTCGCAGTGTTGAGCCGCACGGCATTTTGGCTTTGCATGAGTAGATCCCTTTCCTTTAAAATTGTTCAAACTAGCCACCAATATCCCCCTCGGGAATCAAATGTTCCAGCCGCCTTACAAAAGAATCTCTTAAAACGTTGTGTCTTGGTTAAAGGATTAATTTTCATCCTTCGGGACTCGTCAAACTCAATCGTCCTCTGGGACTCGTTAAGCCATTTTCGTCCTCCGAGACTCGTCATAATTTTCGTCCTCCGGAACTCATCATAATTTTCGTCCTCTGGGACTCGTCGCAATTTTTGTCCTCCGAGACTCGTCATAATTTTCGTCCTCCGGGACTCGTTGCAATTTTCGTCCTCCAGGACTTGTTATAATTTTCGTCCTTCGGGACTCGCCGCAATTTTCGTCCTCCGGGACTTGTCATAATTTTTGCCCCCTGAGGGTTTGTCTCGAATTTCGCAGCTATTCACATTTGTTTCATGACACTTGGCACTACAGACACTCAATGTTCTCAATTTTATCGCATGAATCGCATTGGGTTTGTCTCGAATTTCGCAGCTATTCACATTTGTTTCACAACACTTGGCACTACAGGCACTCAATCTTCTCAAGTTTATTGCATGAATCGCATTGTCCCAATTGAACTACATCGTTCTGATCCCTGCACAGGGTACGTAGGCAGCTCTACGAGCACGACCGCCATCATCGTTTATTTGCATTTTTGATTTTCATGCGTTTTTGTCTCCGTTTAAAGGCTTTAGAGCAACGAATTGGAATGCCTATTCTTTAAGCGTCACTCGCACCAAGCAATGGTGTTCGAGTTACGTTAAAGAGTCCTACTGTAGACACCCCAATCTGGACCTCAGAGGTTCTTTAAATGTCCCGATGACGAAATAAAGGAAACAATACCTTCGAGAGTTTGGATGAAGGACTCCCCTAAACCAAAAGCCCAAAAGAAAGCCCAAGGGCCCGAAATTGGACCCTTAGTACCGTACGGCACATCTCTACACCACACGGCATAACGAATCTCATTATGCCACACGAGGTCATTAGGTCAACCGCACGACATTTTGGATAAAGTTCTACTGGCTTAGCTAGCTGTCAGCCACGCCCACTTGAGCCACAGCTACAAGTTGGCTTAGCTAATAAAGCACCTCTAGCCCGCCCAGAAAATACCTCCCCCCTTTGAATTCAAAATCTTTGGCTCTTGCCTATAAATACAACCCTCCACTCAAGAGAAAAGGGCTTGAATTCTCTTTCTCTCTCATTAGGCTTTCACACCCACTTCTCATTTCCAAGTCTTGAGAAAGTTGCTCCAAAACATTTTCTAGGCACTTTCTTTCTCAAGATGCCTCCATTTTCCTCCTCACCATTAAAGTGAGCCCCCCCCCCCCCCCCCCCCCCCCCCCCCCCCCCTCTTTTTGCTCACTTTGAGATCTTGTCTACCAAAACACTCAACAATTATTCACATCCACAACCCTCTTTTCTCAATCGTCGTTACCCGCACTCATCCGTTGCCGTCCATCTTCATCCAAGCTTAAGATCAAAGGTATAAACCAATTTCCTTGGGATAGGCCCTGTCCTTATCCTTGAGGGAACTTTTCTATAATCAGGCTTAACCCCTTTGGTTAAATACTGACTCAAAAACCATTTTCAAAAACAAAAACAAGCCACTGCACTGGTTGCACCACGCTGTGCGGCGCTTTAATGCGTCGCACGGCATAGTGTGGTTGAGCGCACGGCGTTCCGCTAGTTATTGACTTCTTATTCAAACTGTCTGGACCATAGCTATTCTTCATCAGGCCTGTTTTTGTTGCTGAGACATCAGTCATCAGTATTTTCAGAATTAGACCATATCTACAAGCCATGTTTGGTTTTATAAACAAAGCTTCCTTGATCATTTTGAGTGATTAAATGCATTAAAATTTGTTTTATGTTCATGGCTTGAAGGAATGGTACCCTCCCGAAATGATTTAATGGCTGGGCACCTTCTAATGGCTATTTAAAATATTGCATAATATGCCGGGCGGTGTTCTAGAACCTAAGAATGACCCGATGACAGAATAGATACCCCGCATGGCGTATTGTAAAGCCTGTGAGCGGCATTACGGTATGCCGTGTAGGAGATTGCTGAGGTCTAGATAGTTTTGTCGAAGAGTTCTTTTCTTTTGTATCATCTTTACCATCCCTGTACAGACAATACCACGTGCACGTCAATGTGATATATTAAGATTTCCATTTTCCAAAAGATTTATGAAATTTCTCCCTTTTTTAAAATGTTTAGTAGAGACCGGTCCCACCCGGGGGAGCGGGGTGCTTTTCAACAAAACCTTCCCCATTCGTAACGTGGCTTCCGAACCCAAAATCTCAACGTTTCCGCTAGATCAAGTGCCTTTCCAAGGAGTTCTCGGTTTCTCGGATCATCCATCTCAAAAATTCGAGTGGCGACTCTTTGGGCGCGCGTAGGTCGGGGAGCCCACACATGCCTTTTCATTTCCTGTTGTGCAATTGATTTGCCATATCCTAAAGGGGGCATACCCAGCTTTAACTGTACCTCGCTCCGACAACCCCTTACCAGACTGTATGTTGCTGTTGAAGCAGGGGCTAGGTACGGCAAGTTGGGGCTTAAACAGTCAAACCATGTGCATGAAGTGCAATACATGAGCTGACACGCATGAAATACAATCATCTGAAACAATATGCCATACAACAGATACTCAAGATAAAAGAGCTTTCATTAAGATCATCACAAAATTAGGGCTCGGCTCGTTGAAACTATTCTCTGCTGGCCTCAAGTACAAAAGAAAACTTAAAAGAAATCTATGCTCCGTCCATGTCAGTGCGGTTCAGTTGCATGTCGGTGGTAGGATTGGGTTGCTCAGCTGGAAGCAGGTTCTCCGGCAGTTCCACAGGCGGCACTACTGGAGGTTCCCTTCAGCGATCAACCTCGAGAACCTCGGCATAGTCAAGACCGACTTGATATCCATGGATTAAGGAGGATTTGTGGGTATCCTTTATTCCCTTTAGTTCTCCCTCCTTGAAGGCCTTTGTAACTAAGCTTTGCAACTGCTGCTAATAATATTCACCGGCCTCATTGAAACCAGCGTCACCGGCCTCCTCCAGCTTCTTTGGGAGATCTTCCTCCATCTGCTTCTTCTCCTCCTTAAGCCGATCATTTTCTGCCTCGGCATCCTTGATCCTGAGCAGCAGCCGATCCCTCTCTTGCCGAACGGTCTCGGCTTCAACAACCTTCACCTCCAGCGCCTCGATCTTGTCAGCGAGTTGCTCTACCTCCTTCCTCTTTGCCTGCAGATCCCCCCTAAGAGACCTCTTGGCCTCTAAAAGAACATCCATATCACCAAAGGATTTGCTTTGCACAATGTCCGGCCTGCAATGAGAAAGGATTAACATTTGAAAAGGAGAATTGTTTGAACTTGAAAGTTTGTGGAAGTGTATACCTTGGCGAGGAAGAGGCATAGTTCGGCCATGTTTTTGGCCTTCCTGGTATGCCGGTTCTCCATGTCCTTGGGTAGGGCCAAGCCCTTCAGGAGGGTCATGGCCAAGAGAGGGCTTTCCTCCAAACTATCGCCAACGGTGATCACATGCTCGTCTGAGCATTCGAAGTCTGGTACGAAAAGCACCAAAGGCTTAATTGGGTTGGCAGGATCATCTTCGGCGAGGCCGGTTGGCAGGACCTCCATATTCTCAGCGGCTTTGGCCTTTTTCTTGGCCCTTTGATCCTCCGCCTTGGCGGCCAAGTGCATCTCTCTTCGGCGGTCGGAGTGGGGTTTCTTGGTAGTAGCATCAACAGGGGACTGATCCTATTGCACCGGTTGGTCGGTGGGGATGGGTTCCGGTTGCTCCTTTTGCTCCGGTAGCTCGGAGGTAGAGAGATCTTGGGCCAGGTATCGTATTTGTAATGCTTGCCCGACAGCGGTGGCCAAATCAAATGTCTTCCTCACCATTTTCTCTTTATTTTTTCGGTGAGCAAAATCCAGCATACGTTGGTTCGTAACTGAGGAAGGTCAGAGCGTCTAGGTTGACACACTGAAGCAAGACAATCAAATAAGGCTACTTGCTGGTGATAAAGAGTCCTTTGTTTGTTGCTGAGCAATCTGCAAATGAAAAGTCAGTACGATATAGGAAAAACACGAAGTCAATACAAAACGAAAGCAGCTATGGAGACTAGTACCAGGTTTATCCCCAACGCCGGGGAACCCTCGCGCTCAAGGGATTCTATAGGACCTCTCTACTGCCGAACCCGTCCTAGTTGGGAAGGGGTAATCGAGGAGAGGGTTGATTGGCCCCTACTCGAAGTTCCCTGATACTTTGACCAGGACGTTCCCCCACTTCTCGGTGTCATAAAGGCGGTCCACCAGATGATCAAAGTATTGACAAGTGGTGAGGTAATATTTGTCGTAGTTGGGGTTCCTTGATAGCATGTACATTAGCATCAAGTCCCCCAAAGTGAACGAGAGGTTGTCCGACTCTGCCAACCTTATTGCTGAGTAGAGAATTCGCCAGATGTTCACCGCAACCTGGATCGAATGCAAGGTTCCACCAGGAAGTAACGAAGGAATGGGCTCATTGGGAACCTTACTCCCCCCTCGGTGATGGCAAAGAGCGGAAGTACAATGAAATCGTCGCCGAAGGAGATCCTATCTGTGGTTACCCTCTCGACTAGAATGTCATTTGAAATCGAGTACTTCACCCAGAATTCTTCGGTGAAGCCCCCTAGACCATCACCATAGAAGTTGTTGTATGGCATGGGTCCAAGTTCGGTAGGTAACAGAGGAATGATATCAACGTCTCGGAGGGGCATTTTCTCCCCTTGCTCTGGACGTGTTCGGAGGTCCACAGGATGATGTAGAGGTGCTGGCCTGGGCTCCAACTACAGCTCGTTCGGCATGATCCTCGGGTCAGAATCCCCCTGCTCGGAGCCAACAACCCTACAACCATTGTCATCCACTTGGAGGGGAATGTGGATGCTAGGGATGGTAGACAGCTCGGTAGGTCGGCAGAGGTTGCTGGAGCGTTCGTCGAAGCTCCGATATCCCCTGCCAAGGCTCTGGATTATCTACAGTAGGGTTGGATATGCCTTGGGATTTACATTCGGAGAGTTGATGCTCGAGTCCACCATGCTGAAGACCTAAAATAAGAAAAAGATGATGAGAATTCCTACTTCAGCACGACTGCTCTTTTGCACCTGGCCCCTGCTGGGGGAGATCCAACGAGATCTTCCTCGGCATGAGGCGAAAAGCTTAATCTGAGAAGGGTTTCCTAAGGTAGGGGCTTCGTCATTGGGTTATGGAAGAAAAAATCACCATCGATAGGGGTCCAGGCAGAGGGCCACGGCCAAAGACAGTTGAGAAATCTTGTTACTATTTAAGATTGCGGGCATTTTTATGCAGAATAGAGGCCCTAAGGCGTAGAGGGTTTTGAAAGAAGTAAAAGAGCAACGAGAGAAAATATTGGAGATACTTAAAAGCCCTAGCAGTGGGCGACGATGAGTGGCGGAGCGACGACGAATTTTGGTGGCAAGGGCAACTACAACAAGAAGAGCAAGAGCAGAAAGTAATTCATCTCGCCCCCCCATCCTCTTATATAATGGATGAAGTGGAAGGGGGGAACCATGGGGATCTCGCACTGGAACCGAAGCGACGCCACGCCGTCCACTCCCGCTGCGCCACATGGAAATCCTGCATTGATCCGTTTTTCCTGGGTTTCCCTTTGTGCCACGTGTCCCCCTATATTGTTTTAGGCTCAGGCCCAGCCGTTCGATCTCTGAGTCCCAACAATCCCATCAATCACTTTTGCAACAAATCATCATTGTTCCAAGTTCAAAACATCTCTTCATGTTCCCTCGATGACCCGACGAAGTCTGTTGGCATGCCTTTCACGGAAGCTTCCTCAGATACGGGAACCGTCGATCAACTCCTCCCATCCTTTGCCCAAAGTTTGGAAGAAGTTGAGGGGCTATTGTGGCGGGTACAGCTCAGTGAAGAAACCCCGACACTTGCCATGTAACGCCCATGAGCTAGACCCAACTCATTAGACGGATGGGTCGGCATATGCAACATTCGGCAGTACCCTATGGCGGGTACAACTCGGTGAAGGAGCCCCGACACTTGCCATGTGACGCCCATGAGCCAGACCTGACTCGTTAGACGGATAGGTCGGCATATGCAATGTTCGGCAGTACCCTGCTAAACTTGACATGCGGAACAGGGTTCGCCCCCAAAAGAATCGGTCTAGATATGGGTCATGAAGTTCAGTTCGGCGATGACCTGCCGAACCAGTAGCAATTCTATGATTCAAGTGTAGCCGGACGAATACGATTGGCAAAACCCCAGCCACCGAACCATCCCTGTTCCCTGACTTGAAGAGACCAGGAAGCGTTGGATAGGGACGATAGGTGGCATGATATCACTACCTTAATTATAGGAGCAGATCGTGGAGATCATATTAGAAACTCGGATCATGGACCTGATTTGGGGCCGCGATAGACGAGCCAATCATTGGACGCGTGACGCCTAAACGTGGGTTGATCTCCACGTTTCCTTTACCTATAAAGGGGGGCAGTCATAAGAGAGGTAAAGGGACGGAAAAAAGGACTCCTCTTCAAAAAAACCCTAAAACAACTCAAAAGCATATCTTCCTCTTTGACTGACTAGACCGTCGGAGTGCTTATCGCGGACCTCCACGATATGGGTTTGGGCACTAATGTGGGTGCTTCTCGTGTAGGTTTCAATCAAGATACGCCAACCTAACCACTTTTCCTCCCAAGGTTCGACTGTAGCAAGCATAGCACCACATATCTGTTAGTCTCTTGGTATCTCTGTCAGCATGTTCGTGTATCTGTTGACATGTTAGTTTTGTTGGTAAGTCAGTGTATCTGTCTTTGTTTTGGTATATCTATTATTGATAATGTATTTTGTTATTGCCTTTTGTTGAAAAATTATGTTTTGTTGGTATATCTGTCTCTTTGTTTTGGTATATCTATTGTTCAAATAGTTTGATAATCTATTTTTTGTTGTTGCTTGTTTTATCTGTTAGTCTCTTGGTATCTTTGTTAGCATGTTCATGTATCTGTTGTTGATATTGTTGTATCTCTTAGTCTCTTGACAAGTTGATTTTGTTGATATATCTGTGTATTTGTCTCTGTGTTTTGGTATATCTGTTGTTGATAATGTTTTTTTGTTGTTGCCTTTTGTTTTAGATGGTTTATTCACGCTACTTCATGTTTCCTTCCAAACGTCGTAATCATGGAAGTATGCTGTCACATTTTCATACCTCCTCAAGATTCCTCCATCTAAATTGAGCCTTAGTGATAACTCGTTTCATACTCAAGCATCATGGAATAAAACTTGACATGGCAGGAGATATCTGTTTTCAGGAGGTATCGTGCTGACATGGCAGAAGGTATTTGTAGGGAGGTATTCCCGAATAGGTACAGTTAGCAGCCAAACAAGTGGTATAAAGGAGTACATGGTAAATACGACAGGACATATCGCCGGGTAGGGCGGTGAACGGCAATGTGGACCAGTAGCATTTGAAGTCACTGGTCAAGACAGTCTGCTCGGCATATAAAGACAAAAGACATGAGAGGTCATTGGTCTAGATGTATGATTAAGACCAGTGACATGTGAAGTCGAAGGTTCAGATGGACTGTTCGGCAATGATATGGCCGAACAAAGAATAGAATCATTGAGGAGGCAGCTTTAAATGATAAGACGACAGGAAAGCTCTAGAAAGTTCCGAAGCGGTGCTATCCTCTAGAGGATAAGATCCTGAGTATGTAGGATCTAGGAAAGAGACCCAATGTGAATGGGATGTTCGGCAGTTATGAAAAAGAGTCCTAAAAGGAATGAGGTAAATAAATTGATAAGGAAACGAGAGTCCAAGATATCCTGGATTCCTATACGAGATAGGAATCCTAGAGTGAGAGGGGATGCTTGGGCAGCAAGCATACTTATGTCTATAAATACGAAGCAAAACCTGGAGGTAAAAGGTACGCCAGTACGTTGCATTCTTATTATTTGCCTACTGATAATTAGGGTTTTCTACTAGTACGTGATACTAACTTAGGCATCGAAGGGCCTTTGCCACGAGCGGCAAAGGTGTGCTCACCCCTTGTCTGTTTTGCAGATTAGGGTTCCGACGACAGATTAGGGTTTACGGTGAGGAGGCACGAATAGCTGTTGCATATTGGTGTTGTTCTGAGCATCAATTGTTTTCATCCCCCTACAGTATTCGTGTCAGGAGATATCATTTCCTAAGAGAGATCTTTTTCAGGAGATATTTTTTCTGTGACGAATCTCTTTGATTTTTTTTTCAACGAAAGAAGCAATTCATTAATCAAGTCATACGGCATATACAGATAACTCTGAATACAGAACAGGACATACGGCAAGTACATATTTTCACCTAAATACAGAGAAATAGAGACACAATATATGAAAAGATTAAGAGATGAAACTAGTGTCTAGCGCCTAAGCAAGAGCCAAACGCTCACTTTTTCACACTGTCACATGGCCGGCTAATGTCCTAAAGAGAGATCTTCAAACGAATCTCCTTGATAAGAGTGGTACATTTGTGGTACCAATTATAGCATTGTCACCAAAATCGATAATCACTGGATATCGGCAACCACATGATCAAAAGATATTTAATGCGTTCGGAGACATTTAAGTGTTATAGTGCACTAACCAAGCCCTGCCTGAGGTCTCTTTTTGTTGGCAATCCAAATCATCTATCTTTGACGTAATACTCCCTCCGTCCCAATTTAATTGTCACTTTTGGGAGTTCGTGCCACTTTTCAATTGATTATATCTTGTAATTTATAATGTTTTAAGTGATTTTAAAAATATTTTATTATACAACAAATCGAGATCTATC